>CM071927.1:74788146-75296902 GCA_016081115.2 Rehmannia glutinosa | reverse complement strand
TCTCAACAACCAGTTACATTGCTGGGAAGACAAGCTGAATATTACAGAAGTTCTAGGGTTATGTTTGCATACAACTTTCCACAAAGTTGGTGCACTTTCAACAACCTTGAATTCTTGTTTCACCCAACGCACAAGGTAATCTTAATTAACTGCACTTTGCACATATTTTTTATCTATAAAAATCATTCATTTACAAAGCACACCAGTCTCAAAGTCATAAAATTATACATACGAAGGAATACCAACAGAGTCACCGCATACATCTGGGTAGCTTGAATCGAAGAATGGAATTCTAGAACTAATCCCATAATTACCACCAGAATTGTTACGATTATTTGTCATCAAACGAGTGGAATGTTGAGCCTTATTCTGATTGTTATACACACCCCACACAGCGACATCCGCTCCAACACTGTCAGTATCCTCATCAGATGCGCTTTCATCAGGTCCAGAATTTGGACGTTCATCTCCTCGAAAAATATCTCCTACATCAGTATTTTCATTACTAGGTCCACCAACATTAGCATTTTCATTACAAGGTCCACCAATATCAATATTTTCATTACTAGGTCCACTTTGTGTAACTGAACATAGGCCAGGAGCCCTACCTCCTCTAAAGAACTCAGCATAATGATAATAATCATGTTTTACTGAGGTATTTATGTCAACATTCTGAATTACGGGCTCTAACTCGACAAAGAAATCAAAAAACTCAATCCCAACCGATGGATCTATAAAAGACCATAAATCTTCATCATTTGTAATAGGAACAATTCCACACATATTGTTATAACAATATTTAGCCGAAACCTTCAACTTCCATTGACTTACATCAACCCCCGTCATCGAAATTAATATTTCAGTCAATTTCACAAAATTCGTTCTGCAAGAAATCTTCCCAGCACCAATTGCATGCGATCATATCTCACATCGCTCTCAGTTTGCACAATTTGCCCTCCAAAATATACGATTATGGTGATCATGTTTGACATTACCTATATATATTGTAATGATAACACAGTTAAAAAATTGATAATAAAATTCACAATATAAAATAATATAACAAATATACTAATTATATATATTTATACAATTATAAATATATATATATACGATTATTAATATATATACGATTATATATTTATATGTCTATTTAATAATATAAATATATATACATATAGGTATATACTGTTATTAATTATATATAATATACGGTTATATTAATATATATTTTTTATATTAATATTATACTAATAAATTATATACATACAGTTGACATACATATATATTTCATTATAATTAGTATATTAAATTTATATAATTAATATTCTATTTATGAATTTATATTATATATACCGATATTATTTATACAATTTGACAAGTAATATACAGATAGATAATACGAATATTAAAATTCATTTAAATAATACAAAGTAATTTACATAAAAAATACATTACAATGTCAGAAAACATTAACATGTACAAAAGAGTAACAATTACAACATATTTTGTAAAAACTAATATATTATGATGAAATTAACATACAACAGATTATGATATAAAAATTGACATAAAACAGTTAAAACATACTTGAAAAATTCTGGTCGCCCGAAACTGCTTTTGCCGCCGTCACCTAGAACTGTTGTCGTCACCGAAACTCCGCCGAATTTTCGCGCCGACTGCCTGCTGACTTGCTGCTGCTTGCAATTGTGTGTGTGTGTGTGTGTTTGTGAGCTGGGAGGTGTGTTGTGTTTGTGGTTATGTGTGTTACGGGGAGGATGAGAGTGAGGTCTTGCTAGGGAGGGGGGAAGAGTGAGAGTGAACGAGTGTGTGTTTGTGATTTGGAGGGTATATTTCACTACAAGAAAACAAGGAAATTCCAACGGGAATAATCTGTTGGAATTTGGCCAATTACCATTAGAATTATCGATTCCAACATAAAATGCATCATTGGTGAAATGGCCGTTGGAATGGCGAAATTCCAATGGAAATTCCAATGGAAAAATATTCCAACGGAATTTCCAATGTTATTTATCCATTGGAATATATAACCGTTGGAAAGAACTCCAACATTTTTTCCAACACTAATTCCAACAGAGTTATACCATTGGAATATATTTAATTGTTTGGAAAAACTCCAATGGTTATTCCAACTGAATTATACTATTGGAATTTAGTTCAATGGTAATTCCAATGGTATATATCCGTTGGAATATTCAATCAATTTATTTCATTATCTAATATCTTTAACTTTCCAGTAGGTCAGCCATCATCAATTTGTCCCAAGTCAAGCACATTTAACCATGTAGTTTCAATATGATTGACTCGAGAAGAGAAGATATATTTTATTGATATGGATTATACTATCAAATCTTTTAATCCCTATTGAAAATTTCCAATGGTATTGGAATTTCCAATGGAATTTTCCAACAACATGTTATACCATTGGAATTTACATTGGAATTTTAAAATCTCCAACAGAAATTTCAACAATTAATTCCAGCATTTGGTTTGCCGTTGAAATTTTTGTTGGAATTTTCCAATGGTATGTTTTAGCGATGGAATTTTTGTTGGAATTTTTAAAATTCTAATAGTATTTCCAATGGTTTATTATTACTGTTGGAATTTTCCAATAGTTAGTTGTAGTGTTGGAATTTCCGTTGGAATTTTAAATTCTAACATGAATTCCAACATTTTATACCAACGGTTTTGTTTACCGTTGGAATTTTAATTAGAATTTTCCAACGGTATAATGCAGCATTGGAATTTCCGTTGGAATTTTAAAAATTCCAACAGTTTTCTATTTCGTAAGAATTATTTTGTTGGAATTTGATTGTTTTCTTGTAGTGTTTATACATACCGGGGAGGGGATTTTTAGGGCTTTTTTTTTTTTAATTTGAATGGCGGGTGCACATAGCAGGTGCGCTAGCCAGATCGAAATTTTTTTGCGCTTTTAGCGATCCGTGCGGGCGTTGGAAGCATGTGCGCTTGGAATTTTTTATTTAAATAGGCTGGTACAGGTCCATGTGCGCCAACCGGTCGAAAATTTAAAAAAAAAAATATTTCTTGTTGGCGCATGTGAAGTGTGCGCCAACTATTGGACTGGCGCATACACCTCATGCGCCAACGAGTAAAAAATCAACAACCCCTACTTTTACCCTATTTTAGCGATTTGATTCTAATTTTGCAATAAATAAACAATTTCCCCCATTGTACTCTTAGTTTTTCTCGATTCAACCATTGTACTTTCATTATGGCACTTTATACATCACTAGGGAAAAAAACCCAAATTGTCCTTACCTATTGGTAACATTGTAAAGTAATTTATATGATTAATTGGTAAATTAACATAAAATGATAGTATAAAAAGACAAAATGCGACGAGTAAAAATACAAGAGATAAAATGGTATTCAATTGGAATATAAGGAGGTGAATTGGTATTCACAATATTTTTAAATCAGTTGATATCATTCAAGTTGCCACTAGTAGTCTATCATTTATATATTTCCAAACTTTTTGAGTTTGTCGCATGTATTTTCACATATATAACTTTCATGAAAGACACGCTCTATGTCAAATGAAAGTTGTAAACAAATTAAATTTGCACCAATTAAAGTATGATACATGTGAAATTCTATATTAAATATCAATTTTATAATTTCTATTTATATTTGGGAGTTTAATTAAATTTTATTCCTAATTTAAATAGTTAATTTATTGATGTTTTAATATATATTTTATTGGCCAATTAAAAATTGTCAAATGTCAAATTCTTATAGATCAAGATTTATCTTGATAAATTATAATCTCTTTTGATAATTATCATAATTTGTTATTAAAGAGATAATATTAAATCTTGAGGAACCAATCAAATCAGAGTCTTCACCATATGAGTTATCCAAAAAACCCTCTCCTACAAGTATAAATGGGGGTCATTTTGAAGGAATCAAATCCAATTCGAAGAGAAGAAATCCAAGCAAGAAGGCGGTGGAGGAAATTCTCTCAAATCAAGAAGAACAAATTCAAGGAGATCCATGGTGTTCAAGGCAAAATTCAAGGCGTTCATCGCGAAGTTCACTCAAATCACGGCGTTTGATTCGGAAATAAGTAGGGGTAATCATAAATTTTACAAAACCACCCGGGCCGCCTGAACAACACCGAGTCGCACCGTTGGTAATATTTTTCTACGAAAAACATCAAATTTAAAATATTAGATAGAAACCGCACAACTTTGTTGGTGCAATTATGGTTTTAGATTTTAAAAAATCGCCAAAACCACTCCGCACCGCACATTTATAATTTAGGGTAAAATAATATATTGTTCTTTTAGTCTTTAGTTAAATGATTAGACAATAATTATATTAGAAACTAATTTTATGAATGATAATGATTTAATTAGATTTGCACTTTGTATACTAAATATTACACATTTACATTCTTTCAATGTTGTTACAATGCATTATGTTTTGCATCAAAATAGAACATTACATTGTATTACATATTAAATGTAATTGAGATAAAAGTATTGCAATGTGCATTTTATTTTCAAAAGTACTCCTTGTTCGGAAAAAAATACTTTTCAATTATAATATTTTTTTGGCTTTTTCTTTAAATATCATAGCAAAATTATGTTAATTTATCAATTATATAATATTTTTATTAATTAAAACCGCAAAACCGCCCACCACCGCTTAAAACCGCACATTCAGTTTTACTTCATAAAACCGTGATTTGAAAATATTATTTAACCGAACCGCATATAGAAATTCGGCTTGAAATTAACCTAAAAAACCATAAAACTGCACCGCGATCACCCCTAGGAATAGGCTTTCAAGCCCTCGAGTTAATGTTATTGAAGTCAAAATCATCTCGGAGGAAGATCAAAGAGTCAAACCCACCAAGAAGGTCTCAAGTTTAAAAGTAAAATATTATTGAATATTCCACGTTTGGTTCGATATCAAACTTCAAGTCCTCGAATCAACGTTATTCAACGTCAAATTTAAGTTTGGAAAAGATCAAGTTGAAGAGCTCATCTCAAAAATCTCAAAGTCTAAATATTATATTTTTGAAGAGAAGAATCAGAGGAGAAATAGAGATTGTAACCCATATTTTTTATTTGATTCGAGTAATATTTAATTTGTACTATTTATCTTATTTGTTAATTCGCAGATAATAAAAATTTTGTGTTATAAATTTTTGGCACGCCCGGTGGGACAATCTCTATCTCTCATCTCTTCTAATCAAGTCCAAATGTCAACAAAGATGATCAACCATTCCAAGTCCACAAATGTCGACCTTTCAATGTCGAACTACGAAGCCATTGCTCCAATATATAAGCATAAGGGGCCAAGGAAAGATGGCGAGTCATCGAACCATGAATTTACTTGTCCAATAAACAAAGGGGCATGGAAACAAGGTGGCAAATATGGAGCTGCAAATAAAGAATCATTGGGATCGCTCGAAATGCACGTACATTCTACAAGCTCAAGCTTCGAAACTGTAACAGCCATGGTGGTCCAAGCTACTTCACTAGAAGAACAACTTGCAAGTTTGATGAGAGTTGTACAGGGCTCACAAAACATGTTCAAGGCCGAGACTCCCAAATCACGAAGTTGATGAACAAAATAGATAATGTTGATACAAGCTATGTGATGGGAAAACAAGTTGAAGCACATGATGAAGTCGAAACATCCATGAGGCAACAACCAAATGAAAAAGAGGAGTCTCCCACAAAAGAGTTGCAAGTCTCATTTGATGGCCTGATTCCAGTTGACCAAGTGAAGGAATTCATTAAAGTGACTATCAAAGGAAAGTTCGATGAAAGCTCCAAGTCAACTTCAGCTTATGCCAAGCCATATACTTTGAGAATTAATAATTTCAAGATGTCTGGCTATCAACCCCTGAAGTTCCAACAATTCGATGGCATAGGCAATTCAAGGCAGCACGTGGCTCACTTTATCGAGATATGCAATGATGCTGGAACTTATGGAGATTACCTAGTAAAGCAGTTTGTACGATCTTTGAAAGAAAGTGCATTTGATTGATACACCGACTTTGGGGCAAATTCAATTGACAATTGGGAGAAGTTAGAACAAGAGTTTCTCAATCGTTTCTATAGCACACAATGTACCATTAGCATGACTGAACTCACAAATTCACGCCAGTGGAAGGGAGAGTCTATCATTGATTACATCAATCATTAGAGGGACTTATACCTCAACTGCAAAGATCAATTGTCAGAGGCTTCAACAATTGAGATGTGTATCCAAGGAATGCACTGGAGTCTATGCTACATACTTCAAGGAATTAAACTAAAAACTTTTGAACAGTTAGCAACTTGAGCACATGTCATTGAGATAAGTTTAAACTTTGACCAACAAGAAAACCCAAGTGATGTCAGTGATGATGATAATGAAGTAGATGTGGAGCCATATTCAAATTCTCAACTCTCCTAGATATGAGCATAAACCATCTAAAACTGTCAAAATAAAATATGCCCAAATACTCATTGATACGAGTATAAACTGCTAATATATCTCAAATTTAAATGAAGACTCATTGATACGAGTATAAACTATCAATATATCTCAAATTCTAATAAAGACTCATCGATACGAGTATAAACTATCAACATATGTCCAATTCAAATGAAGATTCCTTTATACGAGTATAAACTATCAATATATATCAAATTCAAATTAAGACTCCTTGATACGAGTATAAACTATCACCATATCTCAAATTTAATGAAGACTCCTTGATACGAGTATAAACTATTAGCATGTCTCAAATTTAAGTGAAGACTCCTTGAAATGAGTTTAAGCTATCAACAAATCTCAAATTTAAATTGAAGACTCCTTGACAAGAGTATAAACTAACAACATATATCCAATTGAAAAGAAGACTCAATGATACGAGTGAAAACTATCAAAATCTCAAATCAAGTAGATACTTCTGGCCCACATGAGTATAATCTATGTAAGGCACTTTGAAAAAAAAATGTTCTTTAAACTACATTTTGACTTGATCGCTTTGTTAGGGTACGTAGGAAACTTAGAATTTTCTATGTTCAGTCGTAAGTTTGTGATGAATTATGCCATTGAGAAAAGAAAAGGAGTTAGGAAATAACCTGCTCAACTATGTTTTCTACTTGTGGTGTGCAACATCATCAACATTGGCTTCAAGTCGGGTGCGGAGATTTGTGACTTTTTTAATCTCTTTCAATGACGCTTCATTGGGGGCATCTTTTCTCTCGTTCACTTGCCTGACTTTCAAGAATGCAATTGTCGATTATTGGTAATGAAGGTGGTCCATTCAATCATGGCCATGACTTGCTTGCTAATTCCACACTCTTGATGACACCTCCTTGCTTGGTGACTCTATTGTTGGCGAAGAGTTGCTTACTAATTTCACACTCTTGATGACGCCTCCCTGCTTGGCGAGCCTATTGTTGATGGCCAGTTGCTTGATGATGTTTTCCCACTTGGCAAGTCTGTCATTGACAATGAGTTGCAACAATATCTCCATGGCGTCTCTCCACTTAGATTGATCATGAATGACATTTGCTTACGAAATCCACATCCTTGATTATTGTGAAATCCACGTCCTCAATGGTTTTTCCCACTTGACGAGTACGTTGGTAGTGGCGAGTTATTTGCAAATTTTGCACCTTGATATGGCGGCGAGAATCGCAAAGTATTGGTGGCGGGCGAGAATTGCAAAGTATTAGTTGCAATGAGACTAAATATGAACTATACATGTATCAAACAAAAGCTACAAATTAAAAAAATTATAGAGCTTGAGCGACGCGACCACCATTGCAATCTATTACTCTTGTTTCATTTGAGGACCGAGCTAGGTATGAGGAAAATCAAGGCACCAGGCAGTCTATTTATAGGCCATGAACAAGACTGATAGTAGTAGTCTTTCATTTTGGCTCTGATACCAAAATGGTACCAGGATATAATTGAGTTGAGCTATTTTAACTCAAAATTATTATTATTAGAAAATTCTAAGACTATAAGTCTTGAATAGAAGAAACAATTGTATGAAACTTTTGAGTTTCAATTATAAAATTATTATCGAGTATTATAAATATTATTACCAAAATAAAAAAAAGGTATAATATACAAGAGAACAAATTATAGTACAAAACTTTTATTGAATCTTGAAATACTTACATGTACAAGTTGATCTTGATCGGAACAGTCAATCGAGATCAGAAACTATTGCAAACTTCAAACTTCTAATTATTACAACTGAGAAATTTTACAAGAGAGAGAGAGAGCTGAAAACTTGGATGATTCAAATGAAGAGGCTATGAGCCTTTTTTATAACCATTCACGGATTTCAAATGCGGATTCCAAAATTTTTATAAAATGTGCGACGCCATCGTCCTTTGCTTACGTCGATGCTAATGTCTACGGTGACGTATTTGTCAATTTGGACAATTTTATCCTTCGTATTCTCTGTTCATCATTTCTAAGATGAGATCTTCATCCTCATAAGGATTCTGGGCATCATTCATTTCGGTATCTTCAATATTTTTGTCTTTTGAAGATGCAGAAGTACTTGGTTTTTCTGTACTTGTTTTATCTGTTCCAGTAGTTACCGGTTCGAATACCTCTTTAAATAATTTTGCAACACTATCCTTATCCATATGTTGCAGCAATTCTTTTAAAAGAGCAGATTGTGTTGGAACTTGATGATTCATGTTCCTCATAGTTTCATGAGCAGGTTTCAGAGATCTGATTCCTTTAAGGTTATAAGTCTGGTATTTACTTAATCGATTCATTTTGAAAATAAGTATCTTTGTCAACGACTTACACACTCGACGCTCTAACGGGCCTTTACGATTATGCGAGCCGCGCGACTTAGGAGAAACTCCGTGTAAAACTTATTATCAAAAATGAAAAGATTAATTAAATCTTTTCAAAATTTCTTTATTAATTAATACGAGTTTAATCAGTATATAAGTATATTTTGGCTCGATACCAAAATGGTACCAGGATATAATTGAGTTGAGCTATTTTAACTCAAAATTATTATTATTAGAAAATTCTAAGACTATAAGTCTTGAATAGAAGAAACAATTGTATGAAACTTTTGAGTTTTAATTATAAAATTATTATCAGAGTATTATAAATATTATTACCAAAATAAAAACAGTATAATATACAAGAGAACAAATTATAGTACAAAACTTTTATTGAATATTGAAATACTTACATGTACAGTGATCTTGATCGGAACAGTCAATCGAGATCAGAAACTATTGCAAACTTCAAACTTCTAATTATTACAATCGAGAAATTTTACAAGAGAGAGAGAGAAAACTTGGATGATTCAAATGAAGAGGCTATGAGCCTTTTTTATAACCATTCGCCGGGATTTCAAATGCGGATTCCAAAATTTTTATAAAATGTGACGCATTTGCCGTCCACGCTACGTCGATGCTAATGTCACTACCGACGTATTTGTCAATTTGGACAATTTTATCCTTCGTATTCTCTGTTCATCATTTCTAAGATGAGATCTTCATCCTCATAAGGATTAAGGCATCATTCATTTCGGTATCTTCAATATTTTTGTCTTTTGAAGATGCGGAAGTACTTGGTTTTTCTGTACTTGTTTTATCTGTTCCAGTAGTTACCGGTTCGAATACCTCTTTAAATAATTTTGCAACACTATCCTTATCCATATGTTGCAGCAATTCTTTTAAAAGAGCAGATTGTGTTGGAACTTTATGATTCATGTTCCTCATAGTTTCATGAGCGGGTTTTAGATCGATTCCTTTAAGGTTATAAGCTGATCCTTCTCCAAAGAAATCTTCTTTAGCCCACCATTTAATTAAAATATTTCGTTCCAGAAACGTGACATGTAATTTAATGTCATTTTTTTATCAAATCTCTCTTTTTAAGAGCATATTCCCATTTTATTATCCATGGGAATTGATACTGAATTGCAAATTGCAATAATGAGGTAGAAGAATCAAACTGATCATTAGTTTGTTGGAAAAGTAGCAAAATTTGTTTTACATTTAAAGGCGGCGTAATGTCCGTACATACACCCCAACTAAAGAAAAAGGTTTTAAACCAGATTGGAATATGTTGAGTAGGTTGACAAGTGAAAATTTTATCCACCATGTATGTTTCCTTTGAGGATTGTCATATAGAAGAGTAAATTCCCAAGCACGAATATAATCATCATAATTATAGAGATTTGGCAATGATTTGAAAGTATTTAATTGCCTTGGTTGAAGTAATTGTAAACCCCAACTTGTAGGTGGAATTATATTTTTAATAATCATTTTTGAAAAACTGTACTCATGAGTACCTCTATTCATGTGGGCTATTTCCACAGAACCTGTTTCAGTAAGAATGGCCTCGAAGTATTCTCGAGTTTTCTTTCCAAATAATGGCGGAAGATCTTTTAGTAAATAAGATTGAGCAACATGACCTGGAGAAAGATTTTGTAAACTTTTTTCTACAGGACAGTATTTTAAATAGCTTGAAATCACATAGGGATATTTTAACTCCTCTACAGTCTTTTTAGGACTGTTTGAAAAAACAGCATTTTGATATATATGAATATCATAAGCAGTTTCGTCGTTTTCAAATTCCTTTGTAGGATCAAAATTCTTCATTTGAGAAGATTCTTCTGTAGTTTTATTTTCCTTAGTGCTTTTAGCACCTGAAACTGAAGCTCCTGATGAATTTTTATTCATCTTGTTTTGCTGATTTTTTGGAGGCTGATTCCTCCGATGGATGGTATTCAAGGATTTTCCCTGCAAAAATTCTCGTGTTAGAAAATCTGGTAAAGAATTAGATTTTCCAGAAATATGTTCAATGTCAAAATCGAAACAAGACAGGATTGCCTGCCATCTAGCAAATATTTGTTTAGATGCCATATTTTTAACATCTTTAGTTAAAACATATTTTGCAGATTTGCAATCAATTCTTAATAAGAATTTTTTATTTAATAAATCACTTTCAAATTTAGTGATGCAAAGAACTATTGATAATATTTCTTTTTTAATTGTAGAATAATTTTTCTGAGTCTGATTCCATAAACCAGACGTATATCTAACAAGAATCTCTTTAGAATCTTGTTCCTTTGCTTTAATATTCCTCTCCGTAATCAATTTCGAGGCATCTGTTTCAACTATTTTTAATAGTTGCGGATTAGGAAGAGAGAGACATGGAAGAGTTTTACTCTTTCTTTAATGCGTTCTGACATTTGTATGACTTATAGTCCATTTTGATGGATTGTTTTTAAGCCTTTGAAATAAAAGTTTACAATCAAAAAGATAGATCTTTATAAAAATCTTTAACATAATTAAGACTTCCTAAAAATCTTTGAATCGATTTTTATCGTAATTTCATCGAGGAAATTTTTACGCAAATTTTATTGCTCTTTCTATAGGATGTATTAATCCATTTTCTATGTCATGTCCCAAAAATTTTATTTTCGTTTGACATAGTAATACTTTTCTAGCAGATACTACAAGTCTGCTTTTTTAACAACATTTATAAATTTATTAATATGTTTAAAATCTTTGTTCTAAATTTTTGAAAATAATAGAACATCATCAATATAAACAATTGTAAAATCCATATAAGGATTAAAAATATCATTCATAATATGTTGAAATTGGATGGAGCATTTTTAAGTCCAAACGGCATAATATTCCATTCGTAATGTCCAAATGGGATTTGTAAAAGCGAGTTTATACCTATCTTCTTCTTTTATTCAATACGCCAAAATCCAGATTTCATATCAAATTTTGAAAAGATTTTTGCTTCACATAGCTTATTAAGCAAATCTCTTTTATTAGGTATCGGATATCTTATCCATCTCAACACTTTATTAAGTGGTTTGTAATTAATAACTAGTCTCGAATTCCTCTTTCAATTTCAAAGCATTATTTTCAACATAAAATCTTTGGACAACTCCAGGACTAGAACTAGGTCTAATTAGACCTTTTTCAAGTAATTCTTGAATTTCATTTTTACAAAGATCCATATATCTTTGATTCATTGCAATAGGTCTTGCTTTGGTAGGAATAGATTAAAATCTGGTTCATATGGTAAACTTACCATATGTTGTTTTTCTATCCCAAAATGCATTGGGAGTATCAAACACATATTTCTTTAAATATGGTGTCTTTAAGTTTATTTATTTTCTCTTGTATCTTTTTAGATTCAAGAGTTTGTTGTAAAGTTTTAAAAGAAATTTCATCTTTGAGATGATGTAAAAACTTTTCTTTCTTTTGAATAATATTTAAAAGTGTATTAATGAAATGTGTTTTTGGTGGCATTGAAAACGGAAAATGGAGGTCATATTCTCCCACCCTGGTAAAAATGCCAGTATCATCAATTTTCTGTATAGGAAATATTGTTTGAAAAAATGGAGTTCCTAATATTACAGATGTAGATAGGTTTTTAACCATAATGAAAGTTGTTGGTAAACAAATACCATTATTGCAGATTGCTGCGTCTGATAATTTATAATTAACTATCAGTGGTTGCTTGTTAGCAGCAGTTATTATTTGAGTAGTTTTAGAATAATACCTTGTAGGTATTAACCCTTCTGATATACAATTTATATCAGCACCTGAATCTAATAAAGCACATTTGTTAAACGTAATTCATTATTAACAATAATTGTAACTTTTGTATACCATTTTTGAAATAGTTGTTTATCAATTTTATTGACCCAAACTAAATCTTCTGGTAATTCAGAAGTAATATGATTAACTAATTCTAAATCCTGATAAGGATTATTTTCTTCTTCATTAGATTCATTAATATCATCATCTGATGAATCATACTTCGTTTTAGAAGTAGAAGGTATATTTTCTATAGATTCTATTTTCTTTTTAGAATAGACAATTCATCTTTAATTTCATTGATTTGACTTTTAGCTCGGGAATCGTAGGCTCTCGATTTTACTTTAGCTTTTCTATTATTTTATTATAGGAGTAAAATTCTCCTTCTTCTTGTAATTTTTGCACTAATCTAAGTATTACTAGTATTAGTATCTAATCTAGTATTCTGTTTAGAATTTGATTCTAAAACAGGATAAATAATGTTCAATAGCTTCCTGTTTTTAGCAGATTTGTAATTTGATCTATTAGACTTAAAATCAAATTTTCTTCTTTAGAGATTACATTAATTTGTAATCCTAAGAAGTTTGCAAAACATTTTCACATTCACAATTGTCATCACAATTATTCTATGAAGATGATGAAAATTCATCAGATTCATTAGATTCTGTTTTTTCAGAATCATTTTCATTAATTACTGAAACATATAAGTCCTTTTGCGAATTTTGCTCTTCTTCTGTATTAAGAAGAATATCTATTAATGATTTCTTTAAATCATCTGCTATGTTTAATGTTTGAATTTTCTTTTTAACATAACATTTATTTGCTTTATGGCCGATTCGACCACATTTCCAACAGACAGGCTTTTCTGTCGAATTATTGGATTTTCCTTTTCCTTTTCCCTTTTGAGGTTTATTTTTAGAATAATAATTATTCTGTTTATTTAAATCATTTTGTTTAAAAAATGATTTTCTTTTCTTTTTATAATTTTCTTTTTTAAAGAATTTTTTCTTTTTAGATTTATCCCTTTTAGGATATTGTATTGGCTGGAAACCAATTTGTTCACAAAAATCACCAATCATTTGGCGATTTTCTATTTTTTGAATATCTAATTGATGTTTCAGTTTTATGTCATTACATAAATTTATTCCTTCAGCAATTATTTCTGCTGATAGATCACCATAGGATAATTGATCCCATTGTATATTACCATTAATACCTTTGGCTTTTAGCCTATTGCGAACTCTTTCTGCAAAGAGTCCTGGAAGTCCAGAAAGAAATTTTTCTTTCCAAAAATCTTCCTTACAATCAGTGCGAGTAAGTATTTTAGATAAAAATACATCTTTGTACCATCTAAAATGAGATAGAGTTGGACACTTTAAATTCATTAATTGTTCATGTGTCCGATTTTAATAAATCATTAGCTCTATAAAGTGTGATAACATGTATATATTAATGTATTTCTTCGCATCAGATTCAGATTTCAAGGATTGTAGCTTTTAATATTTTTCTCTTTGAATCGGTGAGATAAAAATCCACTGCCTTGTAATTGACAAGAAACTTGGTAACAAGGGCTTTGGCAATTGTTTTGTCAGATTGCCTTTCATTTTAGAGGCGAGATGCAAATATTAGCATATGTTTTATAGTGGTTTTTCGATATTGATTTACCATCTATATTCCACTCAATTATGGTATCACCATTAAATTGAGCATTATCTTGTTTTTCTTCAATTTGAAGATCAAAAGGAGTAGGTCTCGTATAGTAAGGTTTTACCTTAGTGGTTTTATAAATTTTATTAACTTTGTATTGATGAATCGATGAATCTTTATACGTATTTTCTTGGAGGATTCTTCTTTATTCACCATAGAAATAGTCTTCTTAGACTTATCTTCCGAAATTTTAATTTACGAAGTCTATCTATCAATTCATTCATAAATTACGTATCCTTTTTAGGAATCAAATTGTATTCTTCTTTTTAAGAGTAGGAGGAGGTATCAACATAAGAGTTGATTTTGAAGTCGGAAACTTCATTTTGTTTGCTTATATTCTTTTGAGAATTTATTAGATTTTCTATCTTAGTAGTTTGACTACTTTGAGATTCTAATAATTCTTCAATTCTAGTAGTTTGACTACTAATTGATTGAAGATTTAAATTTGTAAAATTATTTTCTTTGTATTAGCACATCAAAATTAGCTTGTCTCGCTTCCAATTTTATTGGTGTTGCTAGAGTAGTCGTATTTCCTTTTTCTACTTTTAAAGTAGTAAAGGGAGGATGTATACTTTTAGCTTCTTCTCCAGAAGATGATAAATATTTTTTATAAGCAGATTCAACAGTATTAGTCATCTGCGTATAATTAACATTAACTTTAGGAAATTCTTTTCCTCTGTATGGGAAATAAATAAATTTTAACCATTTGAAAAAATCATGTTCATATGGATCTTTATTATTAAATTCGATCCATTTCATGAAATTATTAAAATATCTATTTTGTTTTGACTTATTATAAGTCAGTAAAAACCATTGGGCTTTCAAATAATTTTTTGGCCTTTT
Source organism: Rehmannia glutinosa (assembly GCA_016081115.2). Taxonomy (NCBI): domain Eukaryota; kingdom Viridiplantae; phylum Streptophyta; class Magnoliopsida; order Lamiales; family Orobanchaceae; genus Rehmannia; species Rehmannia glutinosa. The sequence goes on along the minus strand of CM071927.1, from coordinate 75,281,741 downwards.
AAAAGCTTTTCTAATAGCTTCTGGAATATAAGACAATTCGTCTGAAATGGTATTAACACTATATCCCATATCTGAAAAAGATGGGGACGAAGGTCTATTTGTATTAAAACTTGTAGTTGGTATTTCAACTTTATAATTTGGTTTACTAATGTTTTCAGAGGTTTTATTTAACCCTGCTATATTAAGACTTTCTATAGAAGATGTAGAAAATCTTCTAGATCCAGATTCACTGGACTCATTTAATTTTAAACGACAACTTCTTTGAGAAGTAAATTTTATTATAACATCACCATCATCATATTGGATGATTTTCTCCTTTCAGGCTCGGGTTTACAGCCGAATCGCTTGTTCCATTTTCCAAATTTCTGGTAAAGATATTTGATTCCAAGAAATTGTTTTAGGGACTACAGTATTACTTTTAGTAATATCAGTGATAAATAGAGTGGTTTCTTGTCTTTTAGACGTAGATCCAATTCTGAAATTTGAAACAGTAGTATTCATTACTTTGTAACAAATACGATATATTAATACAACATTTTCTGATCCAGATAACATATCAAATCCTTCAGTTTTAACATTTAATGTTAAAGCCTGAAGTATATTAGAGATCGATAAGAGATCGTATAACCGAAAACAACTAAAATAAATAGGACCATCACATAAAGATGATTCTACGATCCCTATTAAAGAGTCTTCAAAATTTCTATGCCTTTGATCTCGACCATAATTAAGGCGAGAGGTATTTAAACCTAATCTTGTTAAAGGCTTTTGTCGACCAATCATGCCTAAATGCATATATTTATATGAACTTTATGAAGTTCTATTAATTTTAGATAATAAATTAAAATTATCATAACCCTCTTTTAAAGGTATAGATTCTTCTATTGTTTTAACAATATAATCGGTCGAATGACAAATGATTAGATCTATAAATCTTACATTTAGAAGCGTGGTAATGACAGTTTTGGAGATTTTCTCAAAATTTTCAGAGATTATTATCTCTTTATTTTTCTGGTTTTCCAAATTTTCTAAAGAATTTTTGGAAAGTATTTACTTAATCGATTCATTTTGAAAATAAGTATATCAGCGACTTACACACTCGACTCGCCTCTGGTGGGCCTTACGGTTATGCAGCGCGACTTAGGAGAAACCGTGTAAAACTTATTATCAAAAATGAAAAGATTAATTAAATCTTTTCAAAATTTCTTTATTAATTATCTGATTTAATCTGTATATCGTATATTTTGGCTCGATACAAAATGGTACAGGATATAATTGAGTTGAGCTATTTTAACTCAAAATTATTATTATTAGAAAATTCTAAGACTATAAGTCTTGAATAGAAGAAACAATTGTATGAAACTTTTGAGTTTTAACAATTGTTTCTTCTATTCAAGACTTATAGTCTTAGAATTTTCTAATAATAATAATTTTGAGTTAAAATAGCTCAACTCAATTATATCCTGGTACCATTTTGGTATCGTGAGCCAAAATATACTCACGTGTATATACTGATTAAATCAGATAATTAATAAAGAAATTTTGAAAAGATTTAATTAATCTTTTCATTTTTGATAATAAGTTTTACACGGAGTTTCTCCTAAGTCGCGCGCACTCATACAATCGTAAGGCCCGATTAGAGGCAGTCGAGTGTGTAAGTCGCTGATGATACTTATTTTCAAAATGAATCGATTAAATACTTTCCAAAAATTCTTTAGAAAATTTGGAAAACCGAAAAATAAAGAGATAATAATCTCTGAAAATTTTGAGAAAATCTCCAAAACTGGTCATTACCCGCTTCTAAACAGAAGATTTATAGATCTAATCATTTGTCATTCAGATCCGATTATATTGTTAAAACAATAGAAGAATCTATACCTTTAAAAGAGGGTTATGATAATTTTAATTTATTATCTAAAATTAATAGAACTTCATAAAGTTCAAGATAAATATATGCATTTAGCATGATTCAGATCGCTTAAAGCCTTTAACAAGATTAGGTTTAAATACCTCGCCTTAATTATGGTCGAGATCAAAGGCATAGAAATTTTGAAGACTCTTTAATAGGGATCGTAGAATCATCTTTATGTGATGGTCCTATTTATTTTAGTTGTTTTCCAGATTATACGATCTCCTTATCTGATCCTAATATACTTCAGGCTTTAACATTAAATGTTAAAATCGAAGGATTTGATATGTTATCCGGATCGAAAAATGTTGTATTAATATATCGTATTTGTTACAAAGTAATGAATACTCTTGTTTCAAATTTCGTGATCGATCTACGCCTAAAAGACAAGAAACCACTCTATTTATCACCGATATTACTAAAAGTAATACTTCGTAGTCCCTAAAACAATTTCTTGGAATCAAATATCTTTACCGTAAATTTGGAAAATGGAACAAGGGGCGATTCAAATGTAAACCCGAGCCTAGACAGTTGAGAAAATCATCCAATATGATGATGGTGATGTTATAATAAAATTTACTTCTCAAAGAAGTTGTCGTTTAAAATTAAATGAGTCCAAATGAATCGATCTAGAAGATTTTCTACATCTTCTATAGAAAGTCTTAATATAGCAGGTTAAATAAAACCTCCAAAACATTAGTAAACCAAATTATAAAGTTGAAATACCAACTACAAGTTTTAATACAAATAGACCTTCGTCCCCATCTTTTCAGATATGGGATATAGTGTTAATACCATTTCAGACGAATTGTCTTATATTCCAGAAGCTATTAGAAAAGCTTTTAAAAGGCCAAAAAATTATTTGAAAGCCCAATGGTTTTTACTGACTTATAATAAGTCAAAACAAAATAGATATTTTAATAATTTCATGAAATGGATCGAATTTAATAATAAAGATCCATATGAACATGATTTTTCAAATGGTTAAAATTTATTTATTTCCCATACAGAGGAAAAGAATTTCCTAAAGTTAATGTTAATTATACGCAGATGACTAATACTGTTGAATCTGCTTATAAAAAATATTTATCATCTTCTGGAGAAGAAGCTAAAAGTATACATCCTCCCTTTACTACTTTAAAAGTAGAAAAGGAAATACGACTACTCTAGCAACACCAATAAAATTGGAAACAGACAAGCTAATTTTGATGTGCTAATACAAAGAAAATAATTTTACAAATTTAAATCTTCAATCAATTAGTAGTCAAACTACTAGAATTGAAGAATTATTAGAATCTCAAAGTAGTCAAACTACTAAGATAGAAAATCTATTAAATTCTCAAAAGAATATAAGCAAACAAAATGAAGCTTCGACTTCAAAATCAACTCTTATGTTGATACCTCCTCCTACTCTTAAAAAAGAAGAATACAATTTGATTCCTAAAAAGGATACAGAATTTATGAATGAATTGATAGATAGACTTCAGAAATTAAAAATTTCAGAAGATAAGTCTAAGAAGACTATTTCTATGGTGAATAAAGAAGAATCCTCTGAAGAAAATACAGATAAAGATTCTGATTCATCAATACAGGTTAATAAAATTTATAAAACCACTAAGGTAAAACCTTACTATACGAGACCTACTCCTTTTGATCTTCAAATTGAAGAAAAACAAGATAATGCTCAATTTAATGGTGATACCATAATTGAGTGGAATATAGATGGTAAATCAATATCGATTAAAACCACTATAAAACATATGCTAATATTTGCATCCTCTAAAATGAAAGGCACATCGACAAAACAATTGCCAAAGCCCTTGTTATCGGGTTTACTTGGTCAATTACAAGGTGTCGTGGGATTTTTATCTCATTATCGATTCAGCTAGAGAAAAATATTAAAAGCTACAATCCTTGAAATCGGGAACTGGCGCAAGAAATACATTAATATATACAAAGATGTTATCACACTTTATAGAGCTAATGATTTATTTACTGATCGGACACATGAACAATTAATGAATTTAAAGTGTCCAACTCTATCTCATTTTAGATGGTACAAAGATGTATTTTTATCTAAAATACTTACTCGCACCGATTGTAAGGAAGATTTTGGAAAGAAAATTTCTTTCTCGACTTCCGTGACTCTTTGCGTAAAGAGTTCGCAATAGGCTAAAAGCCAAAGGTATTAATGGTAATATACAATGGGATCAATTATCCTATGGTGATCTATCGGCAGTAAATAATTGTCAAGGAATAAATTTATGTAATGACATAAAATCGAAACATCAATTAGATATTCAAAAATAGAAAATCGCCAAATGATTGGTGATTTTTGTGAACAAATTGGTTTCGACCAATACAATATCCTAAAAGGGATAAATCTAAAAAGAAAAAATTCTTTAAAAAAGAAAATTATAAAGAAAAGAAAATCATTTTTTAAACAAAATGATTTAAATAAATGTAATAATTATTATTCTAAAAATAAACCTCAAAAGGAAAAGGAAAAGGAAAATCCAATAATTCGGCGTAAAAGCCTGTCTCGTTGGAAATGTGGTCTAATCGGCCATAAAGCAAATAAATGTTATGTTAAAAAGAAAATTCAAACATTAAACATAGCAGATGATTTAAAGAAATCATTAATAGATATTCTTCTTAATACAGAAGAAGAGCAAAATTCGCAAAAGGACTTATATGTTTCAGTAATTAATGAAAATGATTCTGAAAAAACAGAATCTAATGAATCGATGAATTTTCATCATCTTCACGAATAATTGTGATGACAATTGTGAATGTGAAAATGTTTTGCAAACTTCTTAGGATTACAAATTAATGTAATCTCTAAAGAAGAAAATTTGATTTTAAGTCTAATAGATCAAATTACAAATCCTAAAAAACAGGAAGCTATTGAACATTATTTATCTGTTTTAGAATCAAATTCTAAACAGAATACTAGATTAGATACTAATACTAGTAATACTAGATTAGTGCAAAAATTACAAGAAGAAGGAGAATTTTACTCCTATAATAAAATAATAGAAAAGGCTAAAGTAAAAATCAGAGAGCCTACGATTCCTGAGCTAAAAGCTGAAATCAATGAAATTAAAGATGAATTGTCTATTCTAAAAAGAAAAATAGAATCTATAGAAAATATACCTTCTACTTCTAAAACGAAGTATGATTCATCGATGATGATATTAATGAATCTAATGAAGAAGAAAATAATCCTTATCAGGATTTAGAATTAGTTAATCATATTACTTCTGAATTACCAGAAGATTTAGTTTGGGTCAATAAAATTGATAAACAACTATTTCAAAAATGGTATACAAAAGTTACAATTATTGTTAATAATGAATTCTCGCTTAACAAATGTGTTTTTATTAGATTCAGTCTTTGATATAAAATTGTATATCGGGTGGTTAATACCTACAAGGTATTATTCTAAAACTACTCAAATAATAATCGCCGCTAACAAGCAACCACCGATAGTTAATTATAAATTATCGACGCAAAGAATCTGCAATAATGGTATTTGTTTACCAACAACTTTCATTATGGTTAAAAACCTATCTACATCTGTAATATTAGGAACTCCATTTTTTCAAACAATATTTCCTATACAGAAAATTGATGATACTGGCATTTTTACCAGGGTGGGAGAATATGACCTCCATTTTCCGTTTTCAATGCCACCAAAAACACATTTCATTAATACACTTTTAAATATTATTCAAAAGAAAGAAAAGTTTTTACATCATCTCAAAGATGAAATTTCTTTTAAAACTTTACAACAAACTCTTGAATCTAAAAAGATACAAGAGAAAATAAATAAACTTAAAGACACCATATTTAAAGAAATATGTGCTGATACTCCCAATGCATTTTGGGATAGAAAACAACATATGGTAAGTTTACCATATGAACCAGATTTTAATCTATTCCTACCAAAGCAAGACCTATTGCAATGAATCAAAGATATATGGATCTTTGTAAAAATGAAATTCAAGAATTACTTGAAAAAGGTCTAATTAGACCTAGTTCTAGTCCTTGGAGTTGTCCAGCATTTTATGTTGAAAATAATGCTGAAATTGAAAGAGGAATTCCGAGACTAGTTATTAATTACAAACCACTTAATAAAGTGTTGAGATGGATAAGATATCCGATACCTAATAAAAGAGATTTGCTTAATAAGCTATGTGAAGCAAAAATCTTTTCAAAATTTGATATGAAATCTGGATTTTGGCGTATTCGGATAAAAGAAGAAGATAGGTATAAAATCGCTTTTACGATCCCCATTTGGACATAACGAATGGAATATTATGCCATTTGGACTTAAAAATGCTCCATCTGAATTTCAACATATTATGAATGATATTTTTAATCCTTATATGGATTTTACAATTGTTTATATTGATGATGTTCTATTATTTTCAAAAAATTTAGAACAGCATTTTAAACATATTAATAAATTTATAAATGTTGTTAAAAAGCAGGACTTGTAGTATCTCGCTAGAAAAAGTATTACTATGTCAAACGAAAATAAAATTTTTGGGACATGACATAGAAAATGGATTAATACATCCTATAGAAAGAGCAATAAAATTTGCATAAAAATTTCCTGATGAAATTACTGATAAAAATCAGTTACAAAGATTTTTAGGAAGTCTTAATTATGTTAAAGATTTTTATAAAGATCTATCTTTTGATTGTAAACTTTTATTTCAAAGGCTTAAAAACAATCCATCAAAATGGACTATAAGTCATACAAATGTCAGAAAACGCATTAAAGAAAGAGTAAAAACTCTTCCATGTCTCTCTCTTGTTAATCCGCAACTATTAAAAATAGTTGAAACAGATGCCTCGAAATTGGTTACGGAGGAATATTAAAGCTAAATGAACAAGATTCTAAAGAGATTCTTGTTAGATATACGTCCGGTTTATGGAATCGACTTAAAAAATTATTCTACAATTAAAAAAGAAATATTATCAATAGTTCTTTGCATCACTAAATTTGAAAGTGATTTATTAAATAAAAATTCTTATTAAGAATTGATTGCAAATCTGCAAAATATGTTTTAACTAAAGATGTTAAAAATATGGCATCTAAACAAATATTTGCTAGATGTATGTGCAATCGTCTTGTTTCGATTTTGACATTGAACATATTTCTGGAAAATCTAATTCTTTGCATTTTTTTTCTAACACGAGAATTTTTGCAGGAAAATCCTTGGAATACCATCCATCGGAGGAATCACCTCCAAAAAATCAAAGAAACAAGATGAATAAAAATTCATCAGAGCTTCGATTTAGTGCTAAAAGCACTAAGGAAAATAAAACTACTGAGAAGAATCTTCTCAAATGAAGAATTTTGATCCTACAAAGGAATTTGAAAACGATTTAAACCGCTTATGATATTCATATATATCAAAATCTTGTTTTTTCAAACGATCTAAAAAGACGTAGAGGAGTTAAAATATCCCTATGTGATTTCAAGCTATTTAAAATATTGTCTGTAGAAGAAAGTTTACAAAATCTTTCTCCGGTCATGTTGCTCAATCTTATTTACTAAAAGATCTTCCGCCATTACTTGGAAAGAAAACTCGAGAATACTTGAGGCCATTCTTATCGAAAACAGTTCGTGGAAATAGCCCACATGAATAGAGGTACTCATGAGTACAGTTTTTCAAAAATGATTATTAAAAATATAATTCCACCTACAAGTTGGGGTTTACAATTACTTCAACCAAGGCAATTAAATACTTTCAAATCATTGCCAAATCTCTATAATTATGATGATTATATTCGTGCTTGGGAATTTACTCTTCTATATGACAATCCTCAAAGGAAACATACATGGTGGATAAAATTTTCACTTGTTGAACCTACTCAACATATTCCAATCTGGTTTAAAACCTTTTTCTTTAGTTGGGGTGTATGTACAGACATTCTGCCCAGAAATGTAAAACAAATTTTGCTACTTTTCCAACAAACTAATGATCAGTTTGATTCTTCTACCTCATTATTGCAATTTGCAATTCAGTATCAATTCCCATGGATAATAAAATGGGAATCGTCATCCCCACCTTCCTCCAGTATTCTTAAAAAGAGAGATTTGATAAAAAATGACATTAAATTACATGTCACGTTTCTCGGACGAAATATTTTAATTAAATGGTGGGCTAAAGAAGATTTCTTTGGAGAAGGATCAGCTTATAACCTTAAAGGAATCAGATCTCTGAAACCTGCTCATGAAACCATGAGGAACATGAATCATCAAGTTCCAACACAATCTGCTCTTTTAAAAGAATTGCTGCAACATATGGATAAGGATAGTGTTGCAAAATTATTTAAAGAGGTATTCGAACCGGTAACTACTGGAACAGATAAAACAAGTACAGAAAAACCAAGTACTTCTGCATCTTCAAAAGACAAAAATATTGAAGATACCGAAATGAATGATGCCCAGAATCCTTATGAGGATGAAGATCTCATCTTAGAAATGATGAACAGAGAATACGAAGGATAAAATTGTCCAAATTGACAAATACGTCAGCCGTGACATTAGCACTGACGTAAGCAGTGACGAAAGCAGTGACGTCACATTTTATAAAAATTTTGGAATCCGCATTTGAAATCCGGCGGAATGGTTATAAAAAGGCTCATAGCCTCTTCATTTGGATCATCCAAGTTTTTTCTCTCTCTCTCTCTCTTGTAAAATTTCTCAGTTGTAATAATTAGAAGTTTGAAGTTTGCAATAGTTTCTGATCTCGATTGACTGTTCCGATCAAGATCACTGTACATGTAAGTATTTCAGTATTCAATAAAAGTTTTGTACTATAATTTGTTCTCTTGTATATTATACTGTTTTTATTTTGGTAATAATATTTATAATACTCTGATAATAATTTTATAATTAAAACTCAAAAGTTTCATACAATTGTTTCTTCTATTCAAGACTTATAGTCTTAGAATTTTCTAATAATAATAATTTTGAGTTAAAATAGCTCAACTCAATTATATCCTGGTACCATTTTGGTATCAGAGCCAAAATATACGGTATATACAGTTAAACTGTATTAATTAATAAAGAAATTTTGAAAAGATTTAATTAATCTTTTCATTTTTGATAATAAGTTTTACACGGAGTTTCTCCTAAGTCGCGCAGCTCGTACACCGTAAGGCCCGAGTTAGAGGGTCAGAGTGTGTAAGTCGTTGATGATATACTTATTTTCAAAATGAATCGATTAAGTAAATACCAGCTTATAACCTTAAAGGAATCAGATCTCTGAAACCTGCTCATGAAACTATGAGGAACATGAATCATCAAGTTCCAACACACCGCTTCTTTTAAAAGAATTCTTTGCCGCAACATATGGATAAGGATAATGTTGCAAAATTATTTAAAGAGGTATTCGAACCGGTAGACTCATCGAACAGATAAAACAAGTACGTAGAAAAACCAAGTACTTCTCGCATCTTCAAAAGACAAAAATATTGAAGATACCGAAATGAATGATGCCTTAATCCTTATGAGGATGAAGATCTCATCTTAGAAATGATGAACAGAGAATACGAAGGATAAAATTGTCCAAATTGACAAATACGTCACCGTGACATTAGCATCGACGTAAGCAAAGGACGTGTAAAGTGTTGACGTCACATTTTATAAAAATTTTGGAATCCGCATTTGAAATCCGCGTGGAATGGTTATAAAAAGGCTCATAGCTTTCTTCATTTGAATCATCCAAGTTTTCGGCTCTCTCTCTCTCTTGTAAAATTTCTCAGTTGTAATAATTAGAAGTTTGAAGTTTGCAATAGTTTCTGATCTCGATTGACTGTTCCGATCAAGATCACTGTACATGTAAGTATTTCAGTATTCAATAAAAGTTTTGTACTATAATTTGTTCTCTTGTATATTATACTGTTTTTATTTTGGTAATAATATTTATAATACTCTGATAATAATTTTATAATTGAAACTCAAAAGTTTCATACAATTGTTTCTTCTATTCAAGACTTATAGTCTTAGAATTTTCTAATAATAATAATTTTGAGTTAAAATAGCTCAACTCAATTATATCCTGGTACCATTTTGGTATCGAGCAAAATGAAAGACTACTACTATCGCCTTGTTCATGGCCTATAAATAGATCGCTCGGTGCCTTGATTTTCCTCATACCTAGCTCAGTCCTCAGATGAAACAAGAGTAATAGATTGCAGCGGTGCTCGTTCGGCTCAAGCTCTATAATTATTTTTTTAATTTGTAGCTTTTGTTTGATACATGTATAGTTCATATTTAGTCTGCTGCAACTAATACTTTGCAATTCTGCCCGCCACCAATACTTTGCGATTCTGCCTGCCATATCAAGGTGCAAAATTTGCAAATAACTCGCCACTACCAACAGGATTTCGTCAAGTGGGAAAAACCATTGAGGACGTGGATTTCACAATAATCAAGGATGTGGATTTCGTAAGCAAACGTCATTCATGATCAATCTAAGTGGAGAGACGCCATGGAGATATTGTTGCAACTCATTGTCAATGACAGACTTGCAAGTGGGAAAACATCATCAAGCAATCGCCATCAACAATTGGCTCGCCAAAGCGAGGAGGCGTCATCAAGAGTGTGAAATTAGTAAGCAACTCTTCGCCAACAATAGAGTCACCAAGCAAGGAGGTGTCATCAAGAGTGTGGAATTAGCAAGCAAGTCATGGCCATGATTGAATGGACCACCTTCATTACCAATAATCGACAATTGCATTCTTGAAAGTCAGGCAAGTGAACGAGAGAAAAGATGCCCCCAATGAAGCGTCATTGAAAGAGATTAAAAAAAAGTCACAAATCTCCGCAGCCACGAGAAGCCAATGTTGATGATGTTGCACACCACAAGTAGAAAACATAGTTGAGCAGGTTATTTCCTAACTCCCTTTTCTTTTCTGCAATGGCATAATTCATCACAAACTTACGACTGAACATAGAAAATTCTAAGTTTCCTACGTACCCTAACAAAGCGATCAAGTCAAAATGTAGTTTAAAGAACATTTTTTTTTCAAAGTGCCTTACATAGATTATACTCATGTGGGCCAGAAGTATCTACTTGATTTGAGATTTTGATAGTTTTCACTCGTATCATTGAGTCTTCTTTTCAATTGGATATATGTTGTTAGTTTATACTCTTGTCAAGGAGTCTTCAATTTAAATTTGAGATTTGTTGATAGCTTAAACTCATTTCAAGGAGTCTTCACTTAAATTTGAGACATGCTAATAGTTTATACTCGTATCAAGGAGTCTTCATTAAATTTCAGATATGGTGATAGTTTATACTGTATCAAGGAGTCTTAATTTGAATTTGATATATATATTGATAGTTTATACTCGTATAAAGGAATCTTCATTTGAATTGGACATATGTTGATAGTTTATACTCGTATCGATGAGTCTTTATTAGAATTTGAGATATATTGATAGTTTATACTCGTATCAATGAGTCTTCATTTAAATTTGAGATATATTAGCAGTTTATACTCGTATCAATGAGTATTTGGGCATATTTTATTTTGACAGTTTTAGATGGTTTATGCTCATATCTAGGAGAGTTGAGAATTTGAATATGGCTCCACATCTACTTCATTATCATCATCACTGCCTTAATTATGGTCGAGATGGTTTAGATGGTTTATGCTCATAAATATATGCATTTAGGCATGATTGGGACGGCTTAAATCCTTTAACAAGATTAGGTTTAAATACCTCGCTTAATTATGGTCGAGAGATCAAAGGCATAGAAATTTTGAAGACTCTTTAATAGGGATCGTAGAATCATCTTTATGTGATGGTCCTATTTATTTTAGTTGTTTTCCAGATTATACGATCTCCTTATCTGATCCTAATATACTTCAGGCTTTAACATTAAATGTTAAAACTGAAAAACCAAGTACTTCTGCATCTTCAAAAGACAAAAATATTGAAGATACCGAAATGAATGATGCCCAGAATCCTTATGAGGATGAAGATCTCATCTTAGAAATGATGAACAGAGAATACGAAGGATAAAATTGTCCAAATTGACAAATACGTCAGCCGTGACATTAGCACTGACGTAAGCAGTGACGAAAGCAGTGACGTCACATTTTATAAAAATTTTGGAATCCGCATTTGAAATCCGGCGGAATGGTTATAAAAAGGCTCATAGCCTCTTCATTTGAATCATCCAAGTTTTCAGCTCTCTCTCTCTCTTGTAAAATTTCTCAGTTGTAATAATTAGAAGTTTGAAGTTTGCAATAGTTTCTGATCTCGATTGACTGTTCCGATCAAGATCACTGTACATGTAAGTATTTCAGTATTCAATAAAAGTTTTGTACTATAATTTGTTCTCTTGTATATTATACTGTTTTTATTTTGGTAATAATATTTATAATACTCTGATAATAATTTTATAATTGAAACTCAAAAGTTTCATACAATTGTTTCTTCTATTCAAGACTTATAGTCTTAGAATTTTCTAATAATAATAATTTTGAGTTAAAATAGCTCAACTCAATTATATCCTGGTACCATTTTGGTATCAGAGCCAAAATGAAAGACTACTACTATCAGTCTTGTTCATGGCCTATAAATAGACTGCCTGGTGCCTTGATTTTCCTCATACCTAGCTCAGTCCTCAGATGAAACAAGAGTAATAGATTGCAGCGGTGCTCGTTCGGCTCAAGCTCTATAATTATTTTTTTAATTTGTAGCTTTTGTTTGATACATGTATAGTTCATATTTAGTCTGCTGCAACTAATACTTTGCAATTCTGCCCGCCACCAATACTTTGCGATTCTGCCTGCCATATCAAGGTGCAAAATTTGCAAATAACTCGCCACTACCAACAGACTCGTCAAGTGGGAAAAACCATTGAGGACGTGGATTTCACAATAATCAAGGATGTGGATTTCGTAAGCAAACGTCATTCATGATCAATCTAAGTGGAGAGACGCCATGGAGATATTGTTGCAACTCATTGTCAATGACAGACTTGCCAAGTGGGAAAACATCATCAAGCAACTGGCCATCAACAATAGGCTCGCCAAGCAGGGAGGCGTCATCAAGAGTGTGAAATTAGTAAGCAACTCTTCGCCAACAATAGAGTCACCAAGCAAGGAGGTGTCATCAAGAGTGTGGAATTAGCAAGCAAGTCATGGCCATGATTGAATGGACCACCTTCATTACCAATAATCGACAATTGCATTCTTGAAAGTCAGGCAAGTGAACGAGAGAAAAGATGCCCCCAATGAAGCGTCATTGAAAGAGATTAAAAAAAAGTCACAAATCTCCGCAGCCACGAGAAGCCAATGTTGATGATGTTGCACACCACAAGTAGAAAACATAGTTGAGCAGGTTATTTCCTAACTCCCTTTTCTTTCTCGCAAAGGCATAATTCATCACAAACTTACGACGAACATAGAAAATTCTAAGTTTCCTACGTACCCTAACAAAGCGATCAAGTCAAAATGTAGTTTAAAGAACATTTTTTTCAAAGTGCCTTACATAGATTATACTCATGTGGGCCGTAAGTATCTACTTGATTTGAGATTTTGATAGTTTTCACTCGTATCATTGAGTCTTCTTTTCAATTGGATATATGTTGTTAGTTTATACTCTTGTCAAGGAGTCTTCAATTTAAATTTGAGATTTGTTGATAGCTTAAACTCATTTCAAGGAGTCTTCACTTAAATTTGAGACATGCTAATAGTTTATACGTATCAAGGAGTCTTCATTAAATTTGAGATATGGTGATAGTTTATACTCGTATCAAGGAGTCTTAATTTGAATTTGATATATATTGATAGTTTATACTCGTATAAAGGAATCTTCATTTGAATTGGACATATGTTGATAGTTTATACTCGTATCGATGAGTCTTTATTAGAATTTGAGATATATTGATAGTTTATACTCGTATCAATGAGTCTTCATTTAAATTTGAGATATATTAGCAGTTTATACGTATCAATGAGTATTTGGGCATATTTTATTTTGACAGGTTTTAGATGGTTTATGCTCATATCTAGGAGAGTTGAGAATTTGAATATGGCTCCACATCTACTTCATTATCATCATCACTGCCTTAATTATGGTCGAGATGGTTTAGATGGTTTATGCTCATAAATATATGCATTTAGGCATGATTCAGATCGGCTTAAATCCTTTAACAAGATTAGGTTTAAATACCTCTGCCTTAATTATGGTCAGAGATCAAAGGCATAGAAATTTTGAAGACTCTTTAATAGGGATCGTAGAATCATCTTTATGTGATGGTCCTATTTATTTTAGTTGTTTTCAGATTATACGATCTCCTTATCGATCTAATATACTTGAGGCTTTAACATTAAATGTTAAAACGAAAAACCAAATACTTCCGCATCTTCAAAAGACAAAAATATTGAAGATACCGAAATGAATGATGCCTTAATCCTTATGAGGATGAAGATCTCATCTTAGAAATGATGAACAGAGAATACGAAGGATAAAATTGTCCAAATTGACAAATACGTCGGTACCGTGACATTAGCATCGCGTAAGCAAAGGTGAAAGCAAGTGGACGTCACATTTTATAAAAATTTTGGAATCCGCATTTGAAATCCGTGGAATGGTTATAAAAAGGCTCATATAATAATTAGAAGTTTGAGGTTTGCAATAGTTTCGATCTCGATTATTACATCCGATCAAGATCCTTTGTACATGTAAGTATTTCAAAGTATTCAATAAAAGTTTTGTACTATAATTTGTTCTCTTGTATATTATACTGTTTTTATTTTGGTAATAATATTTATAATACTCTGATAATAATTTTATAATTAAAACTCAAAAGTTTCATACAATTGTTTCTTCTATTCAAGACTTATAGTCTTAGAATTTTCTAATAATAATAATTTTGAGTTAAAATAGCTCAACTCAATTATATCCTGGTACCATTTTGGTATCAGAGCCAAAATATACGGTATATACAGTTAAACTGTATTAATTAATAAAGAAATTTTGAAAAGATTTAATTAATCTTTTCATTTTTGATAATAAGTTTTACACGGAGTTTCTCCTAAGTCGCGCAGCTCGTACACCGTAAGGCCCAGTTAGAGGCAGGTCAGAGTGTGTAAGTCGTTTGAGATACTTATTTTCAAAATGAATCGATTAAGTAAATACTTTCCAAAAAATTCTTTAGAAAATTTGGAAAACCAGAAAAATAAAGAGATAATAATCTCTGAAAATTTTGAGAAAAATCTCCAAAACTGGTCATTACCAGTCGCTTCTAAACAGAAGATTTATAGATCTAATCATTTGTCATTCAGATCTGATTATATTGTTAAAACAATAGAAGAATCTATACCTTTAAAAGAGGGTTATGATAATTTTAATTTATTATCTAAAAAATTAATAGAACTTCATAAAGTTCAGTATAAATATATGCATTTAGGCATGATTCAGATCGGCTTAAAGCCTTGATACCAAAATGGTACCAGGATATAATTGAGTTGAGCTATTTTAACTCAAAATTATTATTATTAGAAAATTCTAAGACTATAAGTCTTGAATAGAAGAAACAATTGTATGAAACTTTTGAGTTTTAATTATAAAATTATTATCAGAGTATTATAAATATTATTACCAAAATAAAAACAGTATAATATACAAGAGAACAAATTATAGTACAAAACTTTTATTGGATACTGAAATACTTACATGTACAGTGATCTTGATCGAACATCAATCGAGATCGAAACTATTGCAAACTTCAAACTTCTAATTATTACAATCGAGAAATTTTACAAGAGAGAGAGCCGAAAACTTGGATGATTCAAATGAAGAGGCTATGAGCCTTTTTATAACCATTCCACGGATTTCAAATGCGGATTCCAAATTTTTTATAAAATGTGACGTCAATGCTTTTCACACGCTTACGTCGATGCTAATGTCACGGTGACGTATTTGTCAATTTGGACAATTTTATCCTTCGTATTCTCTGTTCATCATTTCTAAGATGAGATCTTCATCCTCATAAGGATTAAGGCATCATTCATTTTGGTATCTTCAATATTTTTGTCTTTTGAAGATGCGAAAATACTTGGTTTTTCCGTACTTGTTTTATCCTGTTCGAGAGTTGGGTTCGAATACCTCTTTAAATAATTTTGCAACACTATCCTTATCCATATGTTGCGGCAATTCTTTTAAAAGAAGCGGTGTGTTGGAACTTCATGATTCATGTTCCTCATAGTTTCATGAGCGGAGTTTGTAGATCTGATTCCTTTAAGGTTATAAGCTGATCCTTCTCCAAAGAAATCTTCTTTAGCCCACCATTTAATTAAAATATTTCGTCCGAGAAACGTGACATGTAATTTAATGTCATTTTTTTATCAAATCTCTCTTTTTAAGAGCATATTCCCATTTTATTATCCATGGGAATTGATACTGAATTGCAAATTGCAATAATGAGGTAGAAGAATCAAACTGATCATTAGTTTGTTGGAAAAGTAGCAAAATTTGTTTTACATTTCTGGGTAGAATGTCTGTACATACACCCCAACTAAAGAAAAAGGTTTTAAACCAGATTGGAATATGTTGAGTAGGTTCAACAAGTGAAAATTTTATCCACCATGTATGTTTCCTTTGAGGATTGTCATATAGAAGAGTAAATTCCCAAGCACGAATATAATCATCATAATTATAGAGATTTGGCAATGATTTGAAAGTATTTAATTGCCTTGGTTGAAGTAATTGTAAACCCCAACTTGTAGGTGGAATTATATTTTTAATAATCATTTTTGAAAAATTGTACTCATGAGTACCTCTATTCATGTGGGCTATTTCCACAGCAACTGTTTCAGTAAGAATGGCCTCGAAGTATTCTCGAGTTTTCTTTCCAAATAATGGCGGAAGATCTTTTAGTAAATAAGATTGATCAACATGACCGGAGAAAGATTTTGTAAACTTTTTTCTACAGATGAGTATTTTAAATAGCTTGAAATCACATAGGGATATTTTAACTCCTCTCTGAGTCTTTTTAGATTGTTTTGAAAAAACGACATTTTGATATATATGAATATCATAAGCAGTTTCGTCGTTTTCAAATTCCTTTGTAGGATCAAAATTCTTCATTTGAGAAGATTCTTCTGTAGTTTTATTTTCCTTAGTGCTTTTAGCACCTGTAAATGAAGCTCCTGATGAATTTTTATTCATCTTGTTTTCTTGATTTTTTGGAGGCCGATTCCTCCGATGGATGGTATTCAAGGATTTTCCCTGCAAAAATTCTCGTGTTAGAAAAACGGTAAAGAATTAGATTTTCAGGAAATATGTTCAATGTCAAAATCGAAACAAGACAGGATTGCCTGCCATCTAGCAAATATTTGTTTAGATGCCATATTTTTAACATCTTTAGTTAAAACATATTTTGCAGATTTGCAATCAATTCTTAATAAGAATTTTTTATTTAATAAATCACTTTCAAATTTAGTGATGCAAAGAACTATTGATAATATTTCTTTTTTAATTGTAGAATAATTTTTCTGAGTCTGATTCCATAAACCAGACGTATATCTAACAAGAATCTCTTTAGAATCTTGTTCCTTTTGCTTTAATATTCCTCCGTAACCAATTTCAGAGGCATCTGTTTCAACTATTTTTAATAGTTGCGGATTAGCAAGAGAGAGACATGGAAGAGTTTTTACTCTTTCTTTAATGCGTTTTACAGCATTTGTATGACTTATAGTCCATTTTGATGGATTGTTTTTAAGCCTTTGAAATAAAAGTTTACAATCAAAAGATAGATCTTTATAAAAATCTTTAACATAATTAAGACTTCCTAAAAATCTTTGTAACTGATTTTTATCAGTAATTT
This sequence comes from Rehmannia glutinosa, assembly GCA_016081115.2. Taxonomy (NCBI): domain Eukaryota; kingdom Viridiplantae; phylum Streptophyta; class Magnoliopsida; order Lamiales; family Orobanchaceae; genus Rehmannia; species Rehmannia glutinosa. The sequence continues at coordinate 75,263,957 of CM071927.1, read as the reverse complement.
CATCAGGAAATTTTTCTGCAAATTTTATTGCTCTTTCTATAGGATGTATTAATCCATTTTCTATGTCATGTCCCAAAAATTTTATTTTCGTTTGACATAGTAATACTTTTCTAGAATACTACAAGTCTCGCTTTTTAACAACATTTATAAATTTATTAATATGTTTAAAATGTTTTTCTAAATTTTTTGAAAATAATAGAACATCATCAATATAAACAATTGTAAAATCCATATAAGGATTAAAAATATCATTCATAATATGTTGAAATTCAGATGGAGCATTTTTAAGTCCAAATGGCATAATATTCCATTCGTAATGTCCAAATGGGACTGTAAAGGCAGTTTTATACCTATCTTCTTCTTTTATCTGAATCTGCCAAAATCCAGATTTCATATCAAATTTTGAAAAGATTTTTGCTTCACATAGCTTATTAAGCAAATCTCTTTTATTAGGTATCGGATATCTTATCCATCTCAACACTTTATTAAGTGGTTTGTAATTAATAACTAGTCTCGGAATTCCTCTTTCAATTTCAGCATTATTTTCAACATAAAATGCTGGACAACTCCAAGGACTAGAACTAGGTCTAATTAGACCTTTTTCAAGTAATTCTTGAATTTCATTTTTACAAAGATCCATATATCTTTGATCCATACATCAGCACATATTTCTTTAAATATGTTGTCTTTAAGTTTATTTATTTTCTCTTGTACCTTTTTAGATTCAAGAGTTTGTTGTAAAGTTTTAAAAGAAATTTCATCTTTGAGATGATGTAAAAACTTTTCTTTCTTTTGAATAATATTTAAAAGTGTATTAATGAAATGTGTTTTTGGTGGCATTGAAAACGGAAAATGGAGGTCATATTCTCCCACCCTGGTAAAAATGCCAGTATCATCAATTTTCTGTATAGGAAATATTGTTTGAAAAAATGGAGTTCCTAATATTACAGATGTAGATAGGTTTTTAACCATAATGAAAGTTGTTGGTAAACAAATACCATTATTGCAGATTGCTGCGTCTGATAATTTATAATTAACTATCAGTGGTTGCTTGTTGGCGCAGATTATTATTTGAGTAGTTTTAGAATAATACCTTGTAGGTATTAACCCTTCGATATACAATTTATATCAAAGACGAATCTAATAAAACATTTGTTAAACAGAATTCATTATTAACAATAATTGTAACTTTTGTATACCATTTTTGAAATAGTTGTTTATCAATTTTATTGACCCAAACTAAATCTTCTGGTAATTCAGAAGTAATATGATTAACTAATTCTAAATCCTGATAAGGATTATTTTCTTCTTCATTAGATTCATTAATATCATCATCTCATGAATCATACTTCGTTTTAGAAGTAGAAGGTATATTTTCTATAGATTCTATTTTTCTTTTTAGAATAGACAATTCATCTTTAATTTCATTGATTTCAGCTTTTAGCTCAGGAATCGTAGGCTCTCTGATTTTTACTTAACCTAAAGGAGTAGTCTGTATTCAGATAGGAGATACAACTACAACAACTTCCATTCTGAAGAGGACACGTGCTTACCCAATCAAAGCTAATGTTCTGGAGAGGAGTTATAGTGTACCACATTCTCAATTCTCATGTGGGTTGGGTCATGGAGTTTAGAACTCAATTCAAGCCGAATCAATTTTTAAAGGGAAAAATTACATGGAATACGCTAATTTTGGTCCCCATACCACACAATACGCTCCTATTACTTTTGTACCTATTTTTCACTTTTGTAACTAATTTTTTTTACGCTCTTGCATATTTTTTGATTTTTTTTATTTTGTTTTCATTTTTTTTGTTCCTGCATTGTTTTATATGTTATATAAGTTGTTTCGATGTTGTTTACATTTGTTTCTTTGTTGTTTTTTTGTTGTTTCGATGTTTTAAAACAACTTTAACCTATTCTTATGTTGTTTTTTATTCATATATTATTTTGTACATTGTTTCTATTGTTTCGGTGTTGTTCTATAATATTTTTAATATTGTTCTAATAATTCTTTTTGCTGTTTTCATGTAGTGTTCAATGCGTAAATACAATTTTTATCCTTTTGATGCTCTTTTTATTCATGTGGTGTTTTAAATATTTTTACGTTGTTTCTGAGTTGTTTCTATACCCTTTTTAATGTTGTTCCGATGTTTTTTTGTTGTTTCCATGAAGTTTTTTGATGTTTAAATACAATTTTTACCTATTTTTAACTCTTTTTGCTCATATGGTGTTTTCTATATTGTTTATGGTTTGTTTTTATATTACCTCCTGGTTGTTTCCATGATTTTTATGTTTTCATGCATTGGATCAAAAATTGAATTGTGTTTTTTGTTCATGTTGTTTATATAATATTTTTAATTTATTTGTTTTTAATATGTGTTGTTTTATGTGTATATTTCTTGATTTTTTATAAGACTTCGAGTATAAAATGAATTATTTAACGATGACAAAATTTATTTTTTCACTGAAAATTTATGGAAAGAAACATGTTTGAAATATGTTAGAAACAATGTTGAAACAAAGCGTAAAAAAATCCGAAAATTTTTGCTGGAGCGTATTGTTGTGTAAAAAAGGGCGGGAGAGTAAATTTAGGTAAAATTATACCGAAAAACGTAAAAGGCTAACATTGACTTAAAAAAGGTGGGTATTTGTGTCAATTGCCCTTTGCATAGTCCCAAATATTTGTAACAAGTAGACATGCATTAAAATTAATGTGGGCTCTTCTTAAATGTTTAGAAGAAAAAAATAAAGGGTTGCCTGGTGGAGTAAAACTGATACTTTGTATGACTCCAAATCCTAGTGTGAATCCTAAGTGGTGAAGTTTAAAATCCACTTTTGTGCCTAATTAATTCTATTGGACGATTTGAGGATGTGGGCTTGATCAATGATTTATGGTCTTCAAAATTTTAAAGTTTGAAATCAGATACTTATGGCATACGTCAGATTTTATGATTCACTTGATCAATTTTTTATGTCTATGAAGCCGATAGAAGGAAGAAGATGGATATATCAAGCAATTATCATGACTTATTTACTCTAAGATATGTTGTCCCGTGAACAAGTCTCGATGAGGCATTTGTAGACAAATTAAATTTATACCGATTAAAGGGTGACACATGTGAAATTATATATTAATTATCAATTTTATGATTTCTATTTATATTTGGGAATTTAATTAAAATCTATTCCTAATTTAAATAGTTAATTTATTGATATTTTACTATATATTTTATTGGCTAATTAAAGATTGCCAAATATTAAATTTTTATAGATCAAGATTTATCTTGATAAATTATTTTCACTTTTGATAATTATCACAATTTGTGATTAAAGAGATAATATTAAATCTTAAGGGACCAATCAAATCAGAGTCTTCACCATATGAGTTATCCAAAAACTCATCTCCTACAAGTATAAATAAGGGTCATTCTGAAGGAATTAAATCACAATTCGAAGAGAAGAAATCTAAGCAAGAAGGCAGTAGAAGAAATTCTCTCAAGTCAAGAAGAACAAATTCAAGGAGATCCATGGTGTTCAAGGCGAAATTCAAGAAGTTCATCGCGGAATCCACTCAAAATCATGGCGTTTGATTCGGGAATAAGCTTTCAAGCCCTTGAGTTAACGTTATTGAAGTCAAATCCATCTCGGAGGAAGATCGAAGAGTCAAACCCACCAAGAAGGTCTCAAGTTTAAAAGTCAAATATTATTGAATATTCCACGTTTGGTTCGAGATCAAGCTTCAAGTCCTCGAATCAACGTTATTCAAAGTCAAATTTAAGTTTGGAGAAGATCAAGTTGAAGAGATCATCTCCAAAATCTCGAAGTCTAAATATTACATTTTTGAAGAGAAGAACCAAAGGAGAAATAGAGATTGTAACCCACTTTTTCATTTGGTTCGAATAATATTTAATTTGTACTATTTTTCTTATTTGTTAATTGGCAGACCATAAAAATTTTGTGTTACAAAAGTATTTAGTTAATTGAATTGAAAAATATTTGCTAAAGACCAATATTAGCTAAGAAATTCAGTAATATTACTATGACCCTCGATATCTAATCTATTTTATCTACATAGAAGTACCCTTTTCCAAAAAGATGGACATGTTAGAAGCATCCATAGCCTTTCCAAAGAACTATGTGTACTATGACAAAATTTTTAATTCTTTTCGTTTGAGTATTTCCTGATAAAAGATTTCCCACAATCTTCTAGGTTCAATTTTAACTTGGAATTTAGTAGAATATTTTGCTTAATAGTTTTAACCACATTATCATGACATTTTCAATGCAATAAAAAGAATTTTGTTAAGGATACAAGTTTTCAAAAACAAATTTCAACAATCAACAATCAACATGATTGCAATTGCTCAAGATATCCTCCTTTTAGATTCTAGGGTCTATTTCTTGATAAGAGTTTTTTTATGTATTAGAGTCTATTCTTTAGTTTAAAATTCAAGATAGTGCTATATCTTTAATTTGGAGCAAAACTTGCTCCAGTTTTGCTCAAGCACTGCCCCAACGCCTGAACAATTTTTTAAGATGTTAAAAGTTCTGTCTCAAAAATGGCAACAATGTAGATGTGCTAATTTTTTTTTTTGAATTAATGAATTTTAATGTATTGATAAAATATGCACTAAAATAGAATATTATGTAATATTATTTTTTAGTGCATAATTTAGGGTAAACTACTGGAGACAGACAATTGTTTCTGCAATACTAAAATACATAATTACTGGAGATGGTTTAATAGGATCAAAGAATTAGTAGATATGCTCCAACTAAAATAGGAATACTGATGCGTGTAAAATATACGTGCATTTTGGGCTTAAAATGATATATATTTGATGCATTTCCACGCATATTTAGTGTGTTTTTACTTGGTTTCCTTAGAAAGGCATGATACTGCGTATTCTTGTAACTTTTTTTTTTTTTTAGAAAATAGAGCTAAATCGAACAAATATCAGTTGAACGGCCCAGATAAGACTGACGAGTGCGAAGAGAAGATCAAAAAGACAAAAAATGGACAAAATTACGTCACACGGTTGGACCATATGGGACCACACGGCCATGTGACACACCCGTGTGAAAATATATATGTCCGTGTGAAAAAAGGAAGAAACAGGGGACGGAACCAAGCCGCACGGCCGGACCGTGTGGAACCCACACGAGTGTGTGGAGTTGGTCTGCATAAAACGCACACGGTCGTGTGGGACACTGCGACGTATTTTTTGGAGTCTTTTTCCCGATCCAACTCTACAAGCGATCTCTCCAAGTATGTATATAAGGGACCCAAGGATTGCACGAAAAAGAATTCATTCATACCACATACAACACATCAAATTATACAGGAACACAAGATCCGAGGTCTTCTGAGAGAGGAGGACTAGGTCGCGAAGAACACCACAAGGCCTTTTGCATCTACGGGAGCTTCGAAGGCTTAGGAGGGGAATTCATCATGACAAGAAGGGATTTTCTTTCTAAGTCTAGATCTCTTGTCTGTGCTTAAACGATGTCATAATGTTGATTTCGAATTTGTCTATGTATTTGTTATCAATGTTTGACTAATCGTTCGGATCTTAGGGGCATAATCAGAACTGTGGATTTATGTTAAATCTTGATTAATTATTTTCTTAATTAATTCATCCGTTCTATTTTATGAATTCGAGTGCTTATTCTCAATTGCATTTTATTTGGCCAATAATTTTCATGTCATATTTGTTAGTGCGAAATTCGGAAGAGAAATTCTAACAAAGACGGAAATCGAATTCAGACATATACAGGTCTAATGAGTCGGAAGACGTACAACTATTTGTGGGGAGTCATTAAATTCATAGATCTTTCGGGAGTTAATACTAGTTGTAACGTATTGGGAGATCTACAATTGTTATTAATCTACTCTTTATGCGCCACCCGGGATGGAGAATAAACTATCTTAGGAATTGAACCCATAGAAATACATGAATTGGTTTTGAAACATTAATTGGATTTAATATTGAAAAAACATGTTGAGATTATGTTCCTAAGGTTGCTTTCGTGGTTGTTGAAAATACCTGTGGGGTTCACAATTTTGTTTTTCCGATTTTTATATAAACTATTGATATTCGGTCGCTTCAATAAAACTGGAATGCGATGTTATTATAGCCTAGGTGTTTCGTAGTCAATCCCTGAGGAATACGATCTTGCTTGCCATTATTCTATAAACTACACTATACACTTGCAGTTGTAAGACCCACAGATTTTTGGCGAACAAGTTTTTAGCTAATTCTTGGGATTGATGGATTCTACTTAGATATAGTAATAAGTAGTTCAATCTTAATTGAAGCATTATTTTTTATTTTTTTCTAATTTTTCGAAAATTTTCAAAAATTATTTTCTTTTATTATTATTTTTATATATTTTTTCGGTTCTAACATTATTTTTGTTAAGTGCAGATAGTGCATGATCACATGTTCCAGATCTACCCAGCCAATACCAATTAATTTGGAAATCGAGAAAACAACAAAACAACTAAGGAAAAGAGCTTAAGCAATGACGGATGGGACTAATCCAAACGCAGTGAACAACAGAAACAATAAGGAATGCCCACTTGGGGCAGACGTCCAGGACCAAATTGTGGTGGCGCTCGCGAGAAAAGCAGTTAGGGATTACTTCCAGCCGGAGGTAAGTCTGACTTATGGGGGTGTGGCCCATCTGCCGATCAATTTAAACAACTTTGAACTAAAACCAGCATTGATCCAGATGGTATCACATAATCAGTTTGGAGGAAGAGCCGTTGAGGATCCAAACGCGCATCTGGCGCACTTTTTGGAAATTTGCGACACGGTCAAGATGAATGGTGTTTCAGAAGATATCATTAGATGATGCCTTTTCGCAATCTCTCTACACGAGAAAGATAAGGGATGGTTAAGCTCTCTAACACCACCAACAGAAAATTGGGCAGAACTAAGTCAACGGTTTCTAGCCAAATATTTTCCCCTAGTAAGACCCTGCAATTGAAATCTGAGATCGCCCAGTTTAGGCAATTAGATTCTGAGCCATTATATGAACCTTGGGATAGATTCTCGGAATTGCTGAGGAAGTGCCCTCAACATGGATATCCCGACTACCAACAGGTCCAATACTTCTATAATGGTTTGAGTGACAACACGAGAAGGATTATAGATCTTTGCATCCTGGGGTGCACTGCTAGGGAAATATCCAGAGGAGACGCTAGAATTGTTAGAGGAGATGGTGAACAATAGTTACCAATGGCCATCCGAGAGATCCGATGATAGATGTATCGCGTAAATTCAGGATGAGGATAAGATATCCATACTCACAGAACAAATATCCATGCTAAGTATGAAACTGGATGCAATGCAACAAGTAACTTCAAGAGAGGCAACAGTTGTTGTGGAAGAAGCAAATTTTGTGGGATAGCAAGACTACAACAACTATAGAAATACTCAAGCATAATCTTACTATAATCCGGGGCTGCCAAAGGAACAAAAACTATCTATAGAAAAGATGCTAGCTTCATTCATCGGAGAGATTCGAGCTCGACTAAACCAGGATGAAGCCAAGATAGACATAATCGAGGATCAGGTAACTCAATTGAATACTAACATGAATGATAGATTGAAATCTTTGGAAAAGGAGGTGGGACAGATTGCTACATCAATACACAGCTAACACCAGAAAGGCCAATTCCCGAAAAATACAAGGATAGATCCGGGAGCACAGTGCCAATCCATTCATCTGAGGAGTGGAACAAGTTATGAAGGTCCAAAGATGCCAATTGATCAAGAAATAGAAGTAATCAAGGAGCAGGACATAGCAGAGGAGATGGCGCCACCAGTAGTGGAAAAGAAAAAGGTAAAATCTGCTCCAACTATTGCAAGAACTGAGGTACCTTTCCCTTTCCCGCAAAGGTTTCATAAATAGAAATTGGATGATCAATTCCTTAAATTTCTGGAAATTTTCAAGAAAATCAAATGAATATACCTTTTGCGGATGCGTTAGAACAAAGGCCAAATTATGCTAAATTTCTTAAAAATATCACGACAAAGAAAAGATAAATCTTGGAATATGAAACGGTGAAACTGACAGAGGATTGTAGTGCAATTATTCAAAGGAAGTTACCTAAAAAGCGTAAGGATCCCGGGAGTTTTACGATTCCATGCGTAATAGGGGGAACAACCTTTAATAAAACACTATGCGATTTAGGTGCGAGCATTAACTTGATGCCGTTATCAATATTTTCGAAACTGGGATTAGGCGAAATAAAGCCTACGACAATTACCCTACAATTAGCAGATCGCTCGGTAACATATCCGAAATGGGTGATTGAAGATGTTTTAGTGAAGGAAGACAAATTCATCTTTCCAGCAGACTTTATTGTGTTGGAGATGGAAGAAGAGCGAGAGGTTCCATTAATTCGGGAAGACCGTTCTTGGCCACATGTAGAGCATTAATCGATGTGCAAAAAGGTTAATTAACATTGCGAGTAAATGATGAACACATATTATTTTCGATTTACAAAGCTATACAATTTCACGAAAACGTCGAACATTGCAACATGATTGACGTGTTAACCCCATGCATGGAAGATGAGTTTGAAAAGGTTGTGATGAAAGATGCATCGGAATGGTGCTTAAGTCACTCACTAGAGTCCCAAGGTATGTGTTTTGATATTACTAACAATGAGGTTATCGATTTTGTGCTTGCCTTAGAGTCCGCGAAGGAAAAAATACCAGAAAATGGCATTCTGGACATCCCACATGCCCGTGTGGAGCAACATGGCCAGACCATGCTATACGAGCCTTCAGACGCACACGCCCGTGTGGAACGACATGGCCAGGCCATGCAGTATGCTGTTTCGGAAGAACCTCAGTCACACGCCCATGTGACTCTATGCAGCCAGACCGTGCGATAGAAAGATGGCTCACCACACGCCCATGCGACATCACATGACCGGACCGTGCGATCAACCTCCGACATCCAAATTCCACACGGCCGTGTGGTATCACACAACCCGACCATGCAACATGCTTTTTCAGCTGAAAATTCAAAAAACGATCTCCTGGCTCCTCTAGAACTTAAACCTCTTCTGGATCATCTCAAATATGCATTCTTGGGCGACAACGAAACCTATCTGATAATAGTTTCTTCTTCTCTTACTAAAAATCAATTGCAAAAACTACTGCATGTCTTAAGGGAACATAAAACTGCTATTGGATGGTCTATTTCTGATTTAAAAGGTATAAGCCCTTCGATTTGCATGCATGAGATAAGAATGGAAGATGATTGTAAACCTTCTGTGCAACACCAACGGAGACTTAATCTAATTATGCAAGAGGTCATTAAGAAAGAAGTACTTAAATTGTTAGATAATGGAATAATTTTTGCTATATTAGAGAGCAATTGGGTAAATCCAGTACAAGTTGTACCAAAAAAGGGAGGGCTGACGATAGTAAAAAGTGAAACTGATGAAATCTTAGCCACTAGAATTGTTACAGGCTATCGTATTTGCATTGATTATCGAAAGTTAAATGCAGCAACTCGCAAAGATCACTTTCCCCTCCTCTTTATGGATCAAATGTTAGATCGCCTTGCAGGTTATGAATAATATTGCTTCCTGGATGGGTACTCGAGGTATAATCAGATTGTGATTGCTCCAGAGGACCAAGAAAAGACAACATTTACATGTCCTTATGGTGTGTTCGCATTTCATAGATCACCATTTGGGCTATGTAATGCACCTGCAACATTTCAAAGATGTATGATGGCGATATTCCATGGAATGATTGAAAACATAATGGAAGTCTTTATGGATGACTTCTCAGTTTTTGGTAGTTCGTATGATAATTGCTTGCATAATCTAACCCTATTTCGCAGAGATGCCAAGAGACGACTTAGTACTAAACTGGAAAAAATGCATTGTACTCGGTCATCATGTTTCTTCCGCATGTTTAGAAGTTGACCGAGCAAAGGTGGTAGCAATTGAGAAGCTTCCACCTCCAAAGAATGAGAAGTAGTAAGGAGCTTTTTGGGACATGCGGGTTTTTATAGACGCTTTATTCTGGATTTTTCAAAAATAACTAAACCCCTTTCCCACTTACTTGAAAAAGATGTACCTTTTGCTTTCACCCCTGATTGTCTACAGGCATTTGAAACAATGAAAAAGGCTCTGGTGACTGCACCAATTTTAATCACGACAGATTGGAGTCAACCTTTTGAGATAATGTGCGACGCAAGAGACTATGAAGTAGGAGCCGCACTGAGACAAAAACGCGAAAAGTTGTTTTGTGTTATTTGCTATGCAAGTCGAACAAATCCGTCACAACAAAATTACACCACAACTGAGAAAGAATTGCTGGCAGTGGTGTTTGCATTTGACAAATTTCGGGCATACTTGATTGGGACAAAGGCAATAGTCTATACGGACCACGCTGCGGTCAAATACCTATTCGCAAAGAATGATGCCAGGCCAAGGCTCATTCGATGGATACTCTTGCTATAGGAGTTTGATATCGAAATTCGGGATCAGAAACGATGTGAGAACGTGGTAGCTGATCATCTCTCACAACTTGAGCAAACGGCTAATGAGAACACAAAGGGCAAAACAATCAAAGAAACATTCCCCACTAGTTAATTTCGATGGTGAAACAACCACCATCTGGTATCTCGATATTTTATATTATTTAGTAAGCGGGGTTTTACCACCAGATATCACATGTCATGCTAAGAAGAAATTTATTCATGATGTGAGATATTTTTTGTGGGATGAACCTCTATTATTCAAAAGATGTGCAAATTCAGTTAATAGGAGATGTGTACCTCAAGAAGAATAGGCAAGCATTCTGGAGCAATGCCATTCATCACCATGTGGGGGCCACTTTGGACCAATACGCAATGCGGTTAAGGTATTACAGTCCGGTTTCTTTTGGCCTTCTATTTTCAAATATTGCTATAAGTTTGTTTTGCAGTGCAATAGGTGTCAACGTATGGGAAATATTTCAAGGCGACACGAGATGACATTGACTCTAATAATGGAAATAGAATTATTCGACGTTTGGGGTATAGACTTCATGGGACCATTTCCAGCATCAAATGGATACTTATACATTCTTCTTGCAATGGATTATGTATCCAAATGGGTAAAAGCTATCCCTACTAAAACAAACGATGCCAGAATAGAGTTGAAATTTTTGTAAAAGAATATCTTCACTAGGTTTGGCACCCCACAGGCTCTAATTAGTGATGGAGGGTCGCACTTCTGCAATAAACTGTTCAACAATAGGATGGAAAAATATGGAGTGAAACATCGAGTGAAACGCTTACCACCCACAGTTAAATGGGCTAGCCAAGGTATCCAATAGGGAAATTAAACAGATCTTGGAAAAGACGGTTAGCACAAATCGGAAAGATTGGGCTTTAAAGCTTTATGATGCTTTATGGGCTTATCGTACAACATACAAAACACCTCTGGATATGTCCCTGTATCGATTAGTTTTTGGGAAATCATGCCACCTTCCGGTGTAATTAGAATATAAAGCGTTTTGGGCAGTGAACAAGCTTAACTTTGACATGACTGTAGTAGGTGAACAGAGAAAACTGCAAAAAAAGCGAACTGGAAGAATTTCATCAAGATGCATACGAAAATGCCCAAATCTACAAAGATTGCACAAAGAGATGGCATGACAAGAAAATTCTGAGATGAGAATTCCTACCCAGGCAAGTAGTACTGCTACATAACTCGAGATTGAGATTATTCCCGGGTAAGCTTAAATCGAGGTGGTCTGGTCCATTCGTGATAAAAAAGGTGCTATCACCAGGAGGATCCATTGAATTACTAGCAAAGAATGGTTGAACTTTCATCGTAAATGGGCAAAGAATTAAACTATGGGCAAGAAACTCCGCAAGAAATTTCAGCCATCCACTTGATTTGAACTATCCATGTAAGTACTCATTATGCATTCCTCTTCTCTTTTGATAATTTCCTCATATGTTCGGGACAAAGCATATTTTAAGTTTGGGGGGTGTTGTCAAGAATTAATAATTTAGTATTTTCTTGCATTTTGCATTGCATTTAGGATTGCATGTAGAGCATTTTCGCATTAAAATTTTCGATTTTTTTAGGATTTTCAAATTTAATTTTTATTTTTTTGTTAAGCACGTTTATCGCTTTAGCACGTTTAATTTTTTTTGTGTGTGATTTTTAATCAAGATTTCGAATATGCCCAAAGCTTCCATATGATTTTACTATGAGCATTTAATTGAATGAGATAACATACTTATGGGAATAATGTGATGAATTGTTGAGAAGATATCATTTATTTGCTTAGCATTAGTTGAGAAAATTGGGTATTTGAGCATGATGCGAAAAATAAGCCTATGAGCTTTTGTGCCTTAAACTGCTTTATCTTATGCAGCTTATTTGTTCTTGAGTGTGTCATTCATGATTGATAGAACTCTAAAACTTGCTTTGGTATCTTCATTGAAGCCATGCGTGTGTGCAATTTTTAAAAATGATTAAAAGCCATCTTTGTTTTAGCCTACTTAGCCTAAAAAGCCTACATATGAACTCATGATTCCCTAGTCAGCCAATTTTGAGCCAAAACTTTTTATTGTTAGCCACATTGATCTTTTTAATTGAAAACATGATTTTGTCCCTGAAATTTCTTGGGCTTATAGAAAATGAACAAGTTTGGGGGAGATGTGGTGGAAAAATTATGAAAAAAGAGAGAAAGTTGGCAAAATAAAAAGGATGAGCAGTATCTTGGTGAATGAAGAAAGAATGAAGCTAGAAAAAAAAGAAAAAAATCTCTGAAAAATATATAGAGAAAATCGACCACAAGGAGAAGAAAGAAAAGAAAAATTCTGAAAATTGTGAAAAATTGAGAGCTTGAGGCTAAAAAAAAAAAGAAAATAGGCAAAAGGGCCTAAGAATGAAAAAAGGAGAAAAAGAGTGGAGTTGATTTGAAATAGAAAATATTTTGAAAAGAATGAGTATTATGCTGAAATTGGGTAGGTGAATTGCAAGTCTATGTGCTTAAATTCTATTTGCTCAAATCAAGTCACTTAATCCAAATTTCCCTACCTTTACCAAAGAGCTACATTACAACCAAATAAAAAGTCCTTTTTGATTCTTAGATTGTCCACACAAAAGTGGTCGAGATGTTAGACGATTTGCAAGCCTGTGGTAGTTCTACTTTCACTGAATTGAATGTGAGCGTAACACTTTCCATACACTTTTGAGAGTCGAGTGATACACTATCTACTTGTTAGTCGCGATGTCAAGTACCCAAGAGATATTGATTATGCCGAGCTTATGAAAGATGACTTCTTGATAATAAATTGCATGGTTTACTTGAGTATAGAGTCATATGAGATTAAGTGTTTATAGTGTTCTTGTGTGTTCTTTTTACCCCTTGATATTATTTTTCTTAATTTGCTCGAGGACGAGCAATGCTTTCAGTTTGAGGGCTTAGAAGGGGAATCCATCCTGACAAGAAGGGGTTTTCTTTCTATGTCTAGATCTCTTGTTTGTGCTTAAACGATGTCATAATATTGATTTCAAATTTGGCTATGAATTTGTTATCAATGTTTGGCTAATCTTTCGGATCTTAGGGGTGTAATCGAAACTGTGGATTCATGTTAAATCTTGATTAATTGTTTTCTTAATTAATTCATGCGTTCTATTTTATGAATTTGAGTGCTTATTCTTAGTTGCTTTTTATTTGGCCAATAATTTGAATGTCATATTTGTTAGTGCGAAATTCAGAAGAGGAGTTCTAGCAAAGATGAAAATCGTATTCAGACAGAAACGAGTGTAACCGGTCGGGAGATCTACAACTGTTTGTGGGGAGTCATTCAATTCATAGATCTTTTGGGAGTTAATAATAGTTGTAACGTATCGGGAGATCTACAATTGTTAATAATTTACTGTTTATGTGCCACCCGGAAGGGGAAATAAATTATCTTAGGAATTGAACCCATAGAATCAGATGAATTGGTTTTGAAACATTAATTGGATTTAATATTGAAGAAACATGTTGAGATTATGTGTCTAAGGTTGCTTCCATGGTTGTTGAAAATACTTGTGAGGTTCGCAAATTTATTTATTTTTATTTATTTTTCGATTTTCATATAAACCATTGATATTCAGTCGCTTCAATAAAATTGGAATGTGAAGATATTAGCCTAAGTGTTTCGTAGTTAATCACTGAGAAATACGACCTTGCTTGCCATTATTATATAAACTACACTGTGCACTTGCAGTTGTAAGATCTAAATATTTTTGGCGAACAAATACACCATATTATAATCTTATGATCGAGTCGATTCCATGATTGTAAATTCACATACCAAGCCAGGTCAATCGAACCAAGCCAAAATAGGGTGGTCCATGGCCAATTTTCGGAACCATCTAAAAGTAACAAACTTCACGCTTAGTTTAATGGGCCTCACCCCTTAGCATAATTTGAACCGTTATTGTCTATTGAGTACGGAGTGTCCCGTCCTATTCTCTTGTCGATGTGGAATAAGTAATGATAGGTTTCATGTGCTTGTAGCTTTGCTGGCAACAACTACAATCAGTTTTCATCCTTCTCAATTTGCTAATTGTTTGTCAGCTTATAGTAACAGAAGCAAATTAATAGAAATTGAGCGAATGACAAAAAAGGACTCGACGGAAAGGGGCCGAGGTACAAAATATGTTCTCTGCTTGTCTAAGTATATATGCCCAACTAGTCTAAAATCTTCATCACCATTAGTGGTTTATATATGAGACCCGTGCAAAGCACGAGCTATATATATATATATATATATATATATATATATATATAATGTTTCTGTTGTGACATGTGCATTTTCTTATAATTTTATTAATTCTACTTCCGGCATTGTAATAAGTTTAGAATAACATTAGACAATATGCGGGAAATACTATTTAATATGTTATATTCATGAAGTCAAAAAAAGCAAAAAACAACATACTTTAGAAATACATTCAAGATTATGTATTTGTGTTCGATATTCGAAAGTTGATTTTTCATAAACCGCACAAGACGCAGCTTCATCGCCCATTATATTTTAGTTGTATTTAGATCTTCAATAAGTGTGAGATTTGCGTCATACTTTTTTTTAAGGTTGTAACAGTAAATTCAGATGCAACTTTATATTTTTTTGTCAAAAAAGTATTTTTTAATTGATTGTAATTAACTTAAATATAATTATGTACAATTATGAAGAAATGTGCTAAATCCAAATAACAACTATATATACATATATTACAAATGGCCAAAAAAATGAATATATTTAAATGCATGATTTTTATAGTCCATTACACAATTAAATTTTGAGTAAATATGTCATATATTTTTAAAATTTTATATTGGTTTTTAATTTTATATATGCGATATGGGTGTAAATAAACGATTAATTTGATATATTATATGCAAGAAAGAATAAAAAACAAAAGAAGTTAATAAATTTTAGAGAGGAAAAAGAAAAGACAAATATAATAATTAATGCAATACACACACAATTTTGGAAAGCTAATTTTTATATAATGATTTGTTATTATAAATATTGATGTTGCATTTTAAGGCAGATCACTCCAAGTCAACAGGGTTGACCAAAATCCTCTTCCCGAGAGGGTAGTCTTCACGTCGCTCCTCTTCCCGAGGGAGAAGTCTTCTCATCTTCTTCTCCTTAAGTTGGAAAATCCTTTGACAAGGAAGTTGCCTGCACATATGCGCAAACGTTAGAGGGCCCCAAGGGTTGTCCTAGGGAGGCCCCTCGGACGCCCAAGTTAGCACAGTAAACGAGAGAATAAACATTAAACGAATACTATATAATAAATGTGTAGGAGGATTATGAATTAATTAATTTACAAATAATAGGAGGGACCTTTTTATACCTGGGAGATGAGTCTCGTGGGCCGTGTAGGAGAATTTAGCTTATGGGCTAGTCTGCGTAGGAGAAATCGGTCGATGGGCCAAACCCAGACACCATTTGACCAGTTTATTTATTAAGAGCCCAAATAAACATGTATAAAATGAATTGTATACTTAATTTATCAAATACCAATTTTATCCCGAACATAAGCCCACATCTCCGGTGCTGTGGAGGGATGAAGTAGTGCGGGAGCTAATCCGGTGTAGAAATATCTTGATTGTCTTGTCTTTGTAGAATTTTTGACCACTTTGCATAAGGACACTTGGAGGGAAGCTTGTGACCATGTATTCCCAAAGGTAGATTTTCTCTCTCTACCTCTTAACTTTGAAATTTTATGCTTTGTAGAAGACTTGGGAAATTTCTTAAAAGTGAGATGTGAGGTGAGACTTGGGATGAGATTTGAGGTGAGAATTCATGGTGAGTTGGAGTGCATCGAGCGGAGAGCGAGATGAGAGCACCTTGAGCCGTAGACCCTCCCCGGGCTTCAACAAGGGCACGCCCGGGCGCCCTCCACGGCGGAGGAGGGCACCCCCCTGGGGGGCACCCCAAGCCCTTCGGTCCATTTTTCTCTGTCTTTCCCGAGTTTCGTATATTTCAAATCGTATCCCGGATTCCGGTACTTCTTCCATTCCACTTGGAGGCCGAGGTGTTACGGGACGTTCAGTTTCTGGCTCAGTCATTCCATGTCCACCTTTCTCCATAGAGTTTAATATTCCTCTATTTGCTCCAGAGTTTCATTGCTTCCCACTTTACTTGTATATTTTGACTGCTCCAATTTTCTAATGTTGATTTTGTTTGATTTTCAGGTAAGAAGAGTTACATCATTGCGGAGTTGATGACCTTTAAGAAGAAGGCGAAGGAGAAAGCCAAAGGGAATTCTGTTGCTGGCGGGAGCTCAAGTGTCCCGCACCAGAGTAATTGGTTGCGCCCTTCTTCCCAGGAGAGTGATATGTGCCCTTCTCGTCAGGAGGGTGATCGACGCCCTGGCTCAGGCTCTAGTGATCGTGTTGATGTTGTTTCGGCTCCTCGTCCTTCTTCACGCCCTCCCGGAGGGAAGAGGTCGATGATGGAGCTTGGGGTTGCTGCTTCTGAGATTGTTGGTCCCCGAACTATCTTCTCTGGTGGAGTGAATCGCCGTGAGGGGATCCAGTCTCATTAGGACTATGCAGATTTTGGCTTGGGCTAATGCAGTACCCGAGGAGCTTTGTCGGCCGATGATCAATCCCGCCTTGGGTCTTTTTCTTCAAGAACATCGAGACTCACTTTTGCGGGGATGTTGCTCGGGTAAGCTTTGTTAGGAATTTTATTGTTTAGATTTTGATGAATGCCATGTAAAACTTAGAATAGAAAGTTGGCACCCCAATTTTGTTGTAAAATGCATTGTAATGAATAGAGTGGCCAAGTGAGTCAAGACAACGACTCACGCCCTAAACATGCAAGAAGACAAGCGAAGACGGAAGAAAGACTCTGTGTGAGACAGAGTATGGCAAAGAAGAGTGAAGCGGGAACACTATCGAAGAAGCGGTGAGATGCGGTGAGTGGAGCATCGTCAAGTCAACTCAAGAAAAGCCAAGTCTCAAGTTGAAGTGACGGAAGAGTCATCCAATGATTGGAAGTCGACTCTAAAGTCACCCGGGAAAGCAAGGAAATGCAATCAAGTCGAGATAAGCGTAAAAGAACCGTTGCACGTAAATCAAGAGATTTACTTAAACAAGTAATATCTCCATACAACCTTTCTTGGAGTGCTCGATCCCGAAGCGTGCAAAAGGAATGAACCAATGGGAAGCACGACACCGTGTCGAACTCGAAAAAGGTGAAAAGAATGATTCATACGAGGAAACGGCAATTCCAAGAAGCGCAAGCCAACGACGCAAAGTGACTTTCAAAAATAAGCCTATCTCTTCAACGGGCAAATTTTTGAAAGTTCACTATAAAAGGCCGAGGAGTTAGTTTGAGAAAAGTATGCATGAATGACACATACGTGAGATATACAAGCACATTAGAAAAATCTGAAACAATCTCAATCCTCAAGCCTATATTCAAGTACATCAATCCAACACTTACATGTGAAGGAAGAGAGCTTCAACTTGAGTTGAAGAGGAAACCTTTGAAAACAAGGGGTCTACTTTCGGGAAGGATTGTAGAAAAGTTCAAAGTTGAACTAAGTCTTAAGCATTTGGAGGGCTTCGTGATCAAATCCAAAGAGCTTGAGCAAGTGAGTCTGTAGTAGCAAGGCAGCTGCCCTGTGAAGAAGTTTGAGTCGAACGAGAAGCCGGTGAGTGATCAAGGCGTCTCAGGATCGAGTCCCAAAGGATCAAGTTAAATTTGTTGTGATCAAGACTTATATCCGGACTGTTACCACTTTGTAAACCGATCATTACTTAGTGGATTCCTCCGGGAGTTGGAGAAGAGAGGAGTAGAAAAATTACCCCATCTTGAACCTCTATAAAAACTTTCTTTGTGTCATTTACATTTCAAACATTTAAATTCTGCACTTTTAATTGCTTATATCTGTGATAAATTTGCTATTCATTTGATAATTTACAAGTACTAAATCAAACTCTAATATCTTGCTTAATCAAACTTAAGGGTGTTAAGTCTTCATTGAAAAAATAAAACCACGGTGAGTTAAATTGTAGCCAACGGTGAGTTATTCCATCAATGGCTAAATTTGATGCATTTGAAAGATTAACTCTTGAGTGACTAATTCGATCTGTCCATCGGAGGACACGGTGTGTAGAATTAACTCTGTAGATTTAAAGGGACTAAATCGAAAAATTTGGTAAGGTTTATTCAACCCCCCTTCTAAACCTTACACTTACACCCCTTGGGACCTACAAGTGGTATCGGAGCGGTTGGTTCATTGAACCCTCCCGACTAGTTCTTGAACTAGATCTCCAAATTTTTCAAAGTCCGCTTTAGTACTTAAACTTTCAAAACTCTTTTTATTAAAAGTCATTATCATGGAAGCAAATCTAACACGCATCCCTATGTTCACCATTGAAGAATTTGATGATTGGAAAATTCGTATGCGAGGCTCATCTATCAAAGCATTACATGATGAGATATGGATAGTAATAGAAGATGGGCCTCTACAAATATTAAAGGTGAACATTGTGCATGCGCAGAGTTGCGGTGAAGGAGAAGAAGATGTTGCTCTAGACCGGTCATGGTTGAAAACCAAGCGAGTGGACAAATGATGACAGAAAAAGATACAACCTGGATAATGTAGCCAAGGACATCCTCTACAAAACCTTGGACAAAGCCATGTTCAACAAAGTCAAATCATGCAAAACGGCTAAAGAAATGGGGACAAGCCGACATTAACTGTGAAGGTCGAGCAAATCAAAGAAAACAAATTGTCGTGCTTGTACAAAAATTTGAAAATTTCAAAATGATCTCAGGAGAAAACCTGGATCAACTAGGCCTTCGGTTCACGAAATCACAAACGAGTTGTCTACACTTGGAAAGGAATATACACGAGAAGGAAATGTGTATGAAGATCCTAAAAAGTCTTCAACTAAATGGGAAATGAAGGTCATGGCACCGAGACATTCCATGGACCTATCAAAGACATCCAACCATGAACTATTCTCGGACCTCAAAGCCTATGAGTTTGGTGAGAAGAAAAGACCAGGAAGAGACAAATTGTACCCAAAAGCGGTGCTCTAATTGTCAAAGATGGGAAGAGAGCCGAGGTCAAAGAAGCAATTGACCCGGAAGAAATAGCACGATGGTCAAAAGATTTAACAAGTTCTTTAACAAGAACTACAAGAGAGGAAAGGGTGAATCTTCGGAAGACACTCGGCTCCCTCCAAATCAAGGGATGATAGGCCAACCAAGAGAACAGATCATCAACAAGTTGAGTATCAAAGGGTGACAACTCAAAAGTAGAAAGAGGCGATCAAAAGGTGAATATCTATGTTGGAATTGTAGACAACCAGGTCACTATGCCATTGATTGCTCATATCCTGTAGTCAACAAGTACGGGAATGAAGAAGAAAGAAAAGTCTTGAGAGAAAGAAGACAAGAAAAGAAAAAGGCAATGATGGCAGAGACTGCTAAAAACGCCAAGTCAAAAGAGACGGTGATTGAGAGAGCGGTGAAGCCGACTACTCGAGTGACTCGAAGAAGAAGCCTTGATCCGCTTAATGGCCAAAGAACAAGATCAAGAAGATGAGGTACAATCTAATTCAACAAGCTCGGACACTAGTGATAGTGACTGTGACACACACACTTCATCACCTCTTGATCTTTATGATTCATTAGGCAAAATGATGAAAGATTTTGAGCACATTAAATCCTCACACACACTATTGAATGAGGAAAACAGACCTACTTAAAAGTCAAAACTCAAAGTGACTAAGGAGCCGAGTACTCTAAGTCAAATAGTTGTTGAAAATGAAAGTTTAAAAAGTGAAAATGCTAAATTAGTAGCTGAAATTGCTGCTATAGAAAAGAGGAGAATGACCTCAAAAATGTTATTGCCTCGTTCACTAAGGCATCTAAATCATTGGATGATCTTATTATGAGTCAAAGAGAATGTGGAGACAAGACAGCTTAGGATTTAATTCCTTTGTGCCATGTCAAACCTCAAGAGTAATTTTGGAAAAAGGATCTTCAAGTCATGAAGAGTCCGAAAAACCCAAAACTCTAAATGTTGCACACACATTCACTCCAAAGCACAATACTAAGCAAAGCTGGCCTTGGTTACAAAGGAAAAGGAAAACAGCCGAGTTGAGTGTCTTTGAAAGGACAGTGAGAATAGATTGGCCGAGTCCTTCAAACAAACTCCTAACGAGAAAATACTCGTAAAGAAGAAACAGAGCTACCAAAAATTCAGAAAATCCATAAAAGAAATACATATGATGGGAATGGTAGAAAATATCCAAGCCAAGCCGATTGGAACAATGTGAACTATCGGCATAGACTTATGGAATATAAGCCCAAGTGGCAAAGGCCACAGAACTCAACAAAGGCCATTCCAAAAGTATAAGAGCTTTCATCAAAGACACACACATGCACCTAGGCACTACACTCAAAAGCACCACAATTACCCAAGGAAGGCAATTGCTAAAACACATATGCAGGCATACTGAGACAAAAGAGACAGGTTGTATGAACCTAGAATCCCCAAGCAATTTTCGAGAATTAATTATGATTATGGCAGCGATAGATGGCAACCCCTTAGAGTCAAATCATTTGGCTATAGGTTGGTTGGATCATCTTACAATTCTAACCCCTCGGGACCCGGACAAGTATGGGTACCTAAAACTTAATTTCCTTGATTGCGGGTTCAAGGAAGTGAGTGCCAAGGAACCTGGTACATGGATAGTGGTCATTTCCGGACATATGACAGAAATAAGAGAAATCTGTCAAAATTCAAGGAAGTCAAAGGAGCCAAAGTCATATTTGGGGAAATGAAGCTCTGGTGAAATAAGAGGCATTGGATCCATCAAGAGGAATGGATTAGAAATCACAGATGTTGCATATGTTGAAGGACTCAACTTCAACCTCATCGAGTATCGATCGGCTCTGTGACAAGGGCTACAATGTTGGATTCAACATGGGTGTATGCCAAATCAAGGATATTGAATCAAATGAAGTTGTCTTTGCAAGGAAATAGACGAGAAGAATATGTATGTAGTGGATTAGTCAACCGCAACACCCAAAGACTGTCTACTAGCAAAAAGCACAATTTGAATCAAGTTGGTTGTGGCACAAAAAGTGAGTCACTGAATTTCAAAACAATTAACAAGCTAGCAAGAAGTCATCCGGTAGAAGGACTTCCGGACTCGATATCAAGAAGGAGAGTATATGTGATGCATGTCGAGAAGGAAAACAAATCAAGTCGTCATTCAAAGAAAAGACATGCCCATCCTCAACAAGAATCTTTGCATCTACTTCATATGGATCTATTTGGCCCGGTGGAACCAGCCGACATAAGTGGAAAGAAATACACCTTGGTGGTAGTAGATGACTACTCAAGATATACATGGACAATATTCATGTGCAAGAAGAAAGAAACCCTACAAAAACTACCACGGTGATGAAGAGAATTCAAAATGAGAAGAGTCAAACCATTATCAAAATAAGATCGAGATAGAGGAACCGAGTTTGTCAATGGAATAATAACTCGATATTGTATTGAGAATGGTATTGGTCATGAACTATCGGCACAAGGACTCCGCAATGAGAATGGAGTTGCGAGAAAGAAGGAGCAGAACCCTCAAAAAGAAGCAAGGACCATGTTAGGTGACGGGGTTACCAAAAAGATTTTGGTGAAAGCAATTAACACTGACTTGCTACACCCAAAACAGGATGTATGATAAATAGGCGGTGACAAAGACTCCTATGAGATCCGGTGGAAGAAAACCAAATGTTGCATATTTGAGAATATTTGGATGTAAATGCTTCATCCATAACAATGGCAAAGACAACCTAAAGGCTTTTGATGCTAAAGGTGATGAAGGTATCTTCTTAGGATACTCGGTGAAAGCAAAGCCTCTGAGAATACTCAATAAAAGAACTATGGTTACGAGAGGAATCCATTCATGTAGTATTCGATGAGCCAAATGTAAATGGAGAAGACATTGAAGAGTCGGTGATAAGTTGAAACATCCAATCATACGAAGAAGAGTCCCTACGTTGGCCGGTCAAGTGGGATTATCAACTCGAGAAGAAGATGAGATAGTTGAACCTCAAAAGCGGTGGAAGATTTGCGGCTAAGTGACCACGAAAGAGTGACCCAAAGAACACAACTGCAAGTCGATGAATCCGGCTAACTTACTCCAACCTGATGTAAGATGGCTAAGAGACCATCCACGAGAACTTGTCATTGGAGATATGAGAGAAGGTGTCAAAACAAGATCGAACTCAACAAGAAGCTATGTTCACATGCTTCATTTCGCAAATAGAGCCAAAAGATGTGTCACAAGCATTGGATGACACACATTGGATTCAAGCTATGCAAGAAGAGTGAATCGGTTTGAGAGAAATAAAGTATGGGAACTAGTGCAAAGACCCATACATCAAAATGTTATTGGAACCAAATGGGTATTCGAAATAAGATGAACGAGGAAGGTTCTGTGGTAAGGAATAAAGCAAGACTAGTAGCCAAAGGATATTGCCAAGAAGAAGGGATAGATTTTGATGAAACATTTGCCCCCGTAGCAAGATTGGAAGCTATAAGGATGTTTCTTGCCTATGCAGACTCACAAGAATTTCATTGTATATCGAGATGGATGTAAAAAGTGCATTCCTAAGCGGTTTATTGGAAGAAGAAGTATATGTTGAACAACCTCCAGGATTTGAGCGAGAAGACTCTTGGAGACAAGGTATACAAACTCAAGAAAGCCCTGTATGGATTGAAACAGGCACCCGAGCATGGTATGATACCTGTCACAATTCCTAAGCGAGAATGGATTCACAAAAGGAAAAGTAGATAGAACACTTTTGAGAATTCAAGACAAGAAGAGTATCTTTGCTTGTTCAAATATATGTGGATGACATCATTTTTGGATCCACTAACAAAGAGCTATGTGAAAAATTCTCAAACCTCATGCAAAGCAAATTTGAAATGAGCATGATGGGAGAACCGACATTTTTCTTGGACTTCAAGTGAAACAGTGAAGGATGGAACCTTCATAAGTCAAACAAAATATACCAGGGATTTAATGAAGAAGTTTGGTATGGAAGAGAAGTCTTCGTAAAAATACCAATGAACACATCATCAAAATGGACATGGATGCGGATGGCAAAGCTGTAGATCAAACAAGATCTGAGCACTTATTGGATCATTGCTCTATCTCACAAAGCGAAGGCGGACATCACCTTTCTTTGTAGGTGTATGTGCAAGATTTCAATCTGCTCCAAAAGAGAGCCATATGACAATGACTAAGAGAATTTTGAGATACTTGAAAGGAAGCCAAGAAGTAGGCCTATGGTATCAAAGGAAGGTGGATTCAAGCTAATTGGCTATTGATCTCGACTATCTTGGATGCGAGTGGGCGGAAAAGCACTTGAGGCTTTTTGTCAAATGCTAGGAAACAGACTAATTTCTTGGTTTAGCAAGAAGCAAAACTCAATAGCCACCTCTACTGGTGAGGCGAGAATACATAGGCTGCGGGGCATTGTTGTGCCCAAGTCCTATGGATGAGACAACGGTGAGAGACTATGAAGTTGAAGAAAAAGAAATTCCAATCATGTGTGATAACACAAGTGCCATTGCAATCACTCAAAATCTGTCCGCACTCAAGAACAAAACATATTGATGTCGGATATCATTTCATAAGAGATCATGTTGAAAAGAAGGACATTATCTTGGAATATATCTCAAGCGATAAACAACTAGTGAACATCTTCACAAAACCATTATGTGAGTCAAGATTTGAAGAACTCAAGCATGAGTTGGGGTTAATTGGTGGTGACACTCGAGACGAATCAAAGAAGAGTATTAGAACAGAAAAAGAAGTGAAAAAGAGTGAAAATGCAATCATTTCGAGAATCATCAATTTATGTCGGAAAGACAACTACACCTAGTCGGTGATAGCCGAGTCGCTAAGAGAAATGTGAAAAGTAGAGTTAAATCGGCTAAGAGATAAGTTTGAATAACTTATGAGCGAAGTGACAAAAACGCATGATCGTTTTAACTTAGCGGGAATGTTTTAAGGAACACGCAAAGCATAATGATGATGTGTCTGGACATAAAAAGCTTTGCACACTAAGCTTATGATTGGATATAAATCTTTGCCGCATTAAATACGAGGCGTGAAATGCTCAATAGGCGTGCGAAATCCAAGCCGTTGATTTCGATCACAACCAAAACCGTCGCACGTCCTTTCATAAACCATATTTAAACCATTTTCGCCCGTTTCTCTCTCACACTTCCAAAACTGTTCATCTTTTTTCTCTCAAAAGGCAAAGGCAAATACTCTCGAAACCCTATCAACCTTCAAGTCAAATTTACGAACTTTTCCTTGAAATTATTCTCGAGAAATGGCACCAACGTATGACTTTACCAAGTTGGGAAAACAAATCCACACCGGTTCGTAGTGGATTTCGACGGAATGGTGAAGCGAGGGTCCGACGACACCCTGGTAAAGAAAATCGCGGAGAAGTTGGAAACGTCAGGACAAAACCGTTTCTAATTTGGAATATCCTATGACCTATGTGGAGGAGGTCGCACAATTCTACGTGAATGCTTGAGATTCACGACGAAGGAATCAAGTCATCTGTTCACGGGAAGCGGTGACTATTATGCGCCAAGGATTTGGTGAATATTGCTCACTACTGCGGAAGGAGCAAATGAAATTAAGGAAAGCTGATGTAAACTTGGTGACGCATGGAAAGAGATAGCCAAGTCCGACCTTTCGATAAAATTATATACACAAAGACAAACAAAGAGCTGCTGAAGGAGGATTATCATAAATTGTTGGACATAGTTGCCAAATGTATCGACATCAAATTTGGCGACTTTGACCAACTATCAAAGGCAAAGTCTGGTTGTGATGGCTGCAATCATGGAAGAAAAGAAGATAAACTGGGCGTGAGTTTATCTACAGCAGACTCTGCGCTTAACGTGGGAACAAGTCCTTCAAAGAAGATGGCACATTTGGAGGATCCCGGGATATGGCCTAGTGATTGGCCGGCTATTGGAGGTGAAAGGAGTCCCTCTTAGACATGGGAAGGCCTTCCATGTTAACAAAAGGATGTTGAGCTAACCTCTCTGGTGCTCGGAAGCGAGCTTATGCCAAGAGAGCGACACGGTGGGGAATCGGTGACCCGAAGATACAAATTTGCCTCCTCTCTCCGGCCAAAAAAAGCTGCCCCTGCGGTGCCAAGAAGACTGCTTGCCCCCTGCAACAAAGAAAACCAAACATGCACTGCCCCTGCAGAAGAGTCACCTGCCCAGCAGCCGTGTCACCCGCCCTGCCCCTGCAGAGGTCGAGAAGGACTCACAAATACCTTCTCCGATCGTCAAAAGGAGGAGAACCGACAAGCCCAGACGGCCGGCTCCTCGAAACAAACACAGCCACCGCCCCCCCGCCCAAGACTCGGAGGATACCGCCCAAACAGAAATTCCCCTGGTACAAACTAGGAGACGAAGAAGACTACTCAGCGGTCGAACAGGAGAAAGAAGGTGAGTCGGTTACTCCTAGCACAAATCAGGAGACTACCGGAGAAGTAGAGTCTCGGATGTAATTGATGAAATAGCCAAGTCACAAGGCGATCAACAGAGGCAACCAAGACACATTTGTAGCTCACACAAATTTGAAACACAAAAGAACCGGCCCAAGCGAGATAGTGATGTAATGATCCTATCTCCACCTTACCCGGACATTCAAAATCGTCTGCGTGAGTGGAGAAAATGGAAGTTGAGCAAGTCGGGAACAGTTCCAACGGCCCGAGTTCATAGAAGAAGAAGAGGAGGCTGCTAAATTTCCTTGGACTAACTACCGTGCTCGTAAGACTTGATGAGGACAAGCTGCTTAGACATCCTGCAAATCTACAAGGACGGGGGAGAGAGCAAAGCAAGCTGAAGAAGCGAAGCACGTGACAAGGCAAGCATCGCCCTATCTCGGCACCACGAGAACACTTCCATCCTCTTCTTGATGTCTTTCTCGAAAGTGACGAGGAACAGGAGAATCTCTGCGCCCACGAGAAGAGTTACAAATGCAGCAAGCATTACATGAATCAAGAATCCTTCACGAGCAAAGACTAATGGAGGGACCAGGAGAGTCCTCGAACACACGGTGAAATCGATCCAATGGGAGTGGTTCAACAAATAGCCACTGATGTTCTTTGCTACCACTTCCCCACTCACTCGAAGAAGGCAATAAGGGAAGTGGCGATGGCGGGCTAGTGGGGACCCCGGTCGAGCCAACCCCTATTGAAGGTGTGCTACCCACCGCCCCAACGGTGAACCATCAATTGCAACAATGAGTCGGAGACGAGTGACCCCACTCCAAGTCACTCGGTGGTGCGCCGAGGGGGAAACTCCTCCCTCCCGCTGCGGCAAGGTCGGAGGATCTTTGCGAGATGACTCCACAAAGAAGCAAGGAGGCGAAGAAGAGAAATTACAATCACAAGAAGAACATCAAGTTGCCATCAACGAAGCTCGAGGCGATTGAGGCTGTCTCGGTGAGGTGCCAACCGCCTACGAAGGCTAATGACGTGGCTGATGCGATGCGGTCGAGGCACGAAGGAATGCGAACCGGGAGTTAACACAGGCGATGAAAGTGCAATCCATGGGGTTGAGACTCAATGGATGCCATCTTTGTAGAAGACCCTAAGACAGTGACACTGTCGAAAGGGAGGACAAGGCCTCGCAGCTTTGCAGAGAGACCTGGCTTTGGGAGGAAATGAAGGCCACGGGAGGTTGAGACTTCCGGGGTAAGGAGGCCAAGTCTGAGAACATCCCTCCCGCAATCATCGACCCATCCGAGAAGGAGATCGGCGACTTCATGATTCCCAGGACAACCACGATGTCACTTTTCCGCGGGATCAAGAGGCGAAGAAGAAAAGGTGAGTCAATCCCCATGACAAATCCAAAAGACTCAGTGCGGGTGTTCCAAGCACGAGTAAGTCGATCCCAAGACTACTCGTCAAACTTTTAATTTTGATGATGAGCCACCTCTAGAAATCTCATCATCGTCCGATATTATTCGCCGATAAGGCCGAGGACAAGTCTTGAAAAGGAAAAATCGGTGAGACCAACGAAGTTGTTATTAAGGTTTGAGGCTCGGCAAGCCGAGTCTATTTCACAACCAAACCCAACTGAACCAAAGCAACCACTTTGCTCCGGCTCCTCAAGCTACAATTTGGATCGATTCCCAAAAAGAACTCCACGCCGCACCGCTCATCATTGAACAGATCCCGAGTCGGCGGTGATGAATCTTTTGTAGAATCTTTCCCTTTCTCTTTGGAGATACGAGAACTCCACGAAGAGTCGAAAATGAGCAAATACGATATCACGAGACCACCTCCTGTTTTTCACTCGGGCACCATTGTTCGGCCGATTTTGATTTTATTTGTTTGGCCATCACCGTATGTGAAGAATGTTTGAAGTTCGAGAAGTGTTCAAGGCACTCTTTCTTTGAAGTTGAAAAGATGGAGAGGCATCGAGGCCTCTTTGGATATGCGCTGGACAACAGAGATGCCAACCTGTGACGGTGACTTGAGAGGCATCACGGTCGGGATAAGGGAATGGTGGCAACAAAGCAATCCATGCGTGTGGAACAGGTGAGATACTTTTAACCTTGTTCAATAAGGCTGGCAGTGTGGAGAGAGCGAGAATGTTGATGCGAAAAACGAAGTGAGGGAACACATTGAGCATATGCATGAAGCTCACACTGCCGAGATCAAGTCGCTGCTGCGTGAAGCGAAATGCAAATGATATACTGGCGTTTGGAAGAACACATGACGAGAAAATTCAGCCTTCTCATGGTGAGATGAAGCGATTTGAGAATCCAACGCTACTCGATCGAATTCCGTCTGCCGCATACAACGCAGCAGGACTTGAAGCGATAATTCAACCAATAGAAGACTCGACTTCATGCTTGCAAAGATGTTCCTTGGGGTTCCTCTATCCTTTGATGATGCCAAAAGGGGGAAGAGGAATACCTTAAAAACAAAATCCGTCGAAAAGAAAAAAGAAAAAGGTGAGAAAGAAGCGTTGAGAAGGAAAATCAATTTGAAGAAATTTTGAAACTAAAGAAAGGAAAATCTTTGGGGGAAGGAACAAAAATATGACCTTGATGATAGCACAAACCCCCAACAAGGTCTGTCACGGTGACATTATAAGCGGCAAACTCCCCGTGACTCGCCACTCCAAGACTTTGTATCTATAGCCGAGAAGAGAAAAGAAATTGAAGCGGGGATGAAGGAAGTGGAAGGAAGAATGGATGCGGGGGTGATGAACATCTTGAAAGAACATGGAGGCATTCCGGTTGACAGAGACACGTATGCCATTTCGGATGTCGGGGACCGAGCAAGATCGGTTGACGAATTTGAACGCTCGAATCGAAGGATATTTTGCAAATATGTCCATGGCTCAAGCTTGGGACTTTATCTTGGGAAAAGGGTCTCACATTGTGTGAAGAAGGCGACAGACAATGAGACTTAAGCGATCACTCTGCTTTGGTCACTCGCTAGTCAATCAATCGGGAGGAAGAAGAAGACCCAAAGATCTGATACGCCCGCAGGTAGAGGAAGAAGCGGCGATGGAGGAAGAAGCTTGGACCTAGGCCTCCGCCCAAGAATATCGAATACGTAGATCCTGGAAAGAAAGGAGGGATCTCTTGGTGGGCCGGGCTTGACCAAGTGGCAAATTTGCGAGTGGCTAAAACTAATTTGAGTATGTAAAGAGAATAGAAGAAGAAAACAAAAGACAAACTCGGCTATGGCGGGAGAGACGGGGAAAGACTAAGGAAAGATGAAAGCTGCCAGGAAGGCATATGAGAAGAAAAAGAAGCGGTGACGGCGAGAAAAAGAGAAGAAGAGAAGAAGATGCTAATCAAGATGAAAGAAGGAGATAAATGAAGGAGATGAAGTGTTCTTTGTCCAACCCTTCATGTATTTTATTATGTAAATACATACAATGTAAGTCTTACGTAATAGAGTTATAAATTTTTTTGAAAAACTTGATTATATACTACGATACACCTTGTAAAAAACTTGATTGTGTTAAGTACAAGAATGATATGATCAATAAAAAGATTGATTTGCGCATACATTCTATGTCAATACACATGTCGTATGTATCTTTGTTATTTACATATTTGTATGATCTAAGTTTTGGCATCATCAAAAAGGGGGAAATTGTAAGGAATTTTATTGTTTAGATTTTGATGAATGCCATGTAAAACTTAGAATAGAAAGTTGGCACCCCAAATTTTGTTGTAAAATGCATTGTAATGAATAGAGTGGCCAAGTGAGTCAAGACTACGCCCTAAACATGCAAGAAGACAATCAAGACGGAAGAAAGACTCTGTGTGAGACAAGTGAGTATGGCAAAGAAGAGTAGACGGGAACACTCTTGAAGAAGCGGTGAGATGCAACTGAGTGGAGCATCGGTCAAGTCAACTCAAGAAAAGCCAAGTCTCAAGTTGAAGTGATGGAAGAGTCATCCAATGATTGGAAGCGACTCTAAGTCACCTGGGGAAAGCAAGGAAATGCGGTCAAGTCGAGATAATCGTAAAAGAACCGTTGCGATTTAAATCAAGAGATTTACTTAAACAAGTAATATCTCCATACAACCTTTCTTGGAGTGCTCGGTCCCGAAGCGTGCAAAAGGAATGAACCAATGGGAAGCACGACACCGTGTCGAACTCGAAAAGGTGAAAAGAATGATTCATACGAGGAAACGGCAATTCCAAGAAGCGCAAGCCAACGATCGCAAAGTGACTTTCAAAAATAAGCCTATCTCTTCAACGGGCAAATTTTTGAAAGTTCACTATAAAAGGCCGAGGAGTTAGTTTGAGAAAAGTATGCATGAATGACACATACGTGAGATATACAAGCACATTAGAAAAATGAAACAATCTCAATCCTCAAGCCTATATTCGAAGTACATCAATCCAACACTTACCTGTGAAGGAAAGAGAGCTTCAACGAGTTGAAGAGGAAACCTTTGAAAACAAGGGGTCTACTTTCCGGGAAGGATTGTAGAAAAGTTCAAAGTTGAACTAAGTCTTAAGCATTTGGAGGGCTTCGTGATCAAATCCAAAGAGCTTGAGCAAGTGAGTCAGAGTAGTAGCAAAGGCTGTGCCACTGTGAAGAAGGCGAGTCGAACGAGAAGCCGGTGAGTGATCAAGGCGTCTCAGCATCGAGTCCCAAAGGATCAAGTCGGTCATTTGTTGTGATCAAGACTTGTATACGGACTGCTATTACCACTTTGTAAAGCGATCATTACTTAGTGGATTCCTCCGGGAGTTGGAGAAGAGAGGAGTAGAAGAATTACCCCATCTTGAACCTCTATAAAAACTTTCTTGTGTCATTTACATTCAAAGCATTTAAATTCTGCACTTTTAATTGCTTATATCTTGATAAATTTGCTATTCATTTGATAATTTACAAGTACTAAATCAAACTCTAATATCTTGCTTAATCAAACTTAAGGGTGTTAAGTCTTCCATTTGAAAATAAAACCCGGTGAGTTAAATTTGTAGCTGGTGAGTTATTCCATCAACTCGGTGAGTGCATTGAAAGATTAACTCTCTTGAGTGACTAATTCGATCCGTGGGGACAAGTGTGTAGAATTAACTCTGTAGATTTAAAAGGGACTAAATCGAAAAATTTGGTAAGGTTTATTCAACCCCCCTTCTAAACCTTACACTTACACCCCTTGGGACCTACAAGCTTTCACGGTTTCTTTGTATTTCAATTCTTCATGCTTTGTCGCTTTACTTGACGAAGACTTGTACCAATTGTGTTGTAGATCTTGAACCTCGCAGCGGCTTCGAACCATCGAGGTGAGGTGACTGAGGCAGAGAACCAACAACTTTGGGGTGAGGTGAAGGCGCTTAAGGCCGCGACTAGCCATCATAAGTTTGAGATGTCGGATTTGTCTATGAAGTGTCCCCAAGCGAAGAGTCAGCTTGCCCATGAGACCAAGACGAGTGAGTTGTTCTTCTAGTCTCCCGCTGGTATTGAATTATTGGTCAAGGAGAGGTCCAGTTCTGTTGAGGCATTCAAGGGTTCCTTGTCCTATCGCTCTGACATGATGAGAGAGTCCTGCTCCTACTATGATAAGGAGGTGCACAATTGCTGGAAACTTCTACGACAGAGTGAAAAAGGCTTCTAGTGAGCTGATCAATATCCTGGATTGGGCATTTCTGATGAGGAGTGAGAGGTCGATGCATTGATGGATCTTCCCGACGATGCTAGTGGCGATGGAGATGCTGCTGATGGAGATGAGTCGCCTCCTGCTTGAGTTGTGATTGTTATTTATTGGCCTGATGGCTATTGACCCATGCCCACCTATTTAGGGCTTGCTTTATGCATTTGGATGTTTCTCTTTACGCACTTGGATATTTCATCTCACACACTTAGATATTTCACCATCCCCTTTGGTCTTCAGATGTTTTGTTTGCCCCGCAAGGCTGATTGATTCTTCCATCTTCCTTATGCATATTTGATTTGTTTTACCATGCTCTTGCCATGCTTTATGTAGTGTTTTGATATAACTTCTTTCGGTAGAAGACTTGTTCATTTTACATATTGAGGTGGATCTTCCCTTCGGATAGAAGTCTTGATTTTCTCGAAATAGCCGGGAATACTTGTGCTTGAGGTTAATGTATGCTATTCTACAACTCCTTGAGGGCGCCTTTTCGGAGGCCAAGGGCCACCCTTCTAGAATTCAGAGAGGGCGCCCTTTCGGGGCTCGGAAGTGTTAGATAAATATTTTAATCATGATTTTGATGATTTTGTTTAAATGTGTTTTTACACCAACACAATGTCTCAAAGCGTTGTTCAAATACTCCTAAATGTTTTAAATTATTTCTCGGAGTATTATCTTGAGGTTTATTTTTCGATTATTCAAAACAATTTGTTTCGGGTGATATTAAAAGTGATTTTCATATTTTAAAGTGTTTTTAATATTTACCGAATATCATCTAGGTAAAATAGTGCCCAAAAAACAAAGTCTGAATTTTTTCAAAGACCGTAAACTCCTTGGAATTGGCTGACCGGTCGACCCCTAGGTCAATTGGTGCCTGAGAAATTAAGATTTCAATGTTTCAAGAAAAATTGTTCAGGGAAGGGTCGACCAAGGTGGTCGACCGGTCGACCCCATGGGTTGACCCAGGTGCCTTGCCTCTCTGTTTCAATTTGCAACATTCTGAAACTTCCAGGGACAGGTCGACCACTTGGTCGACCGGTACACCCCCCCGATCGACCTGTGTAGGTTCCAGCCTCAACGGATTAAATTCAAATATTTTGTACTCCTCGACCGGTCGACCCACAGGTCGACCAGCTCAAAAATCTGACGATTTTCGAGCCTGTGGGAGACAGCTTTTTCTGATTTTGGGGAGTTGATTTGTAATAGCTATTTCTTGATTTAATCAGCATTTTCTTTACAGAATTCACTCTCCAAGAGGAGCCTATCCATGTACAAGACCTCTCCTATAAATAGAGGAAGATTTGAAGCAACAACATATAACACAACTACACAAGCAAATACAATACAAGCAAACACTTTGTTCTTCATTGTCAAATTTCTTGTTGTAATAGCCTAAGCTTTTTCACTTGCACATTTTGAGGTCTAGGCTTTTATTCTTGATTACACTTGCACTTCAAAGTTGTATACTTCATTATTGAGTTGTAATCTTCAATTTGTCAATCATCCAAAAGAAGATATCCTTGTTGTTGTTCTTGTGGTAAGAGCACACTTGGGTGATCTTAGGTGTTGAAGAGTGTGGTACTCTTCATAGGTGAAGGAAGATTGTGGTAATCTTCTTGGTGGTGTTATAAGAAGACGTGGTACTCTTCAAGGTGAAGGTGTAATAATTTTGGTAATTATTAATAAAATTCTTTCTCTTTTTCGAAACCCATCTCGGATATACTGGGGTGGTAGAGCACGTAGTCCCTAGGTGGGATGAAGATCTTTAAATCATCGTGTGTTGTTATTTTCCCACACTTTCATTCTTGTCTTTGCTCATTTATTCAAAAAAGAGGGTGAAACTCGGAAAATTGACATAATCTACTCACCCCTCTAGATTATCGTAGCCACTTGGACTAACAGGAATGGGCTCCCTTCTGGAACTTTCCTCTAGCTTTACTTTATTGCTTTTGATGTCATTCCCCAGGTGTTAGGGTTTTTGCTTTCTTCTTTCGCCAGTGAGTAATATTTTGCGGGATGCCCTTCTGGAGCTCGGAGTAGGCACCCTCATGGAGTATATGGGGCGCCTTTCCAAAGATTGGAGAGGGCGCCCTTCTGGAGCTTCCACCATAATTTTTCTTTTATCATTTTGATCTCTTTCCCACATGTATTAGCTTTTTTACCTTATTTTCTTTGCACATTTTCACCATGGAGAAGATTTTACGGGGACTCTTGCGAGGAGGCCCGTTCCACCAGGGTCTTAGCCGGAGGAGGGAGACTTTTTACTAGGACCTTCTTGTGAGGAGGCCCCTCCCATTCGGGATATTAGCTAGAAGGGGTCATCCCACCGGGCGTCTTGGCTGGGTGAGACCTTCCCTCCAAGGTTTTAGCCGGATGAGGTGAATATGTTGGGGGTGCCCTAGATAGCCTAATGCTACCCCACTAGGGACATTAATAAGGGGCCCTGGATAGCATGAAGCTACCTCACTATGGGCGACCTTCAGGAACCCTGGATAGCGTGAATCTACCTCACTATGGGTATCCCCTACAACCCTGGATAGCGCAATATGGGCATTAACGAGGGGCCCTGGATAGCGCGAAGTTGCTGTTAGATAAATATTTTTATCATGATTTTGATGATTTTGTTTTAATGTGTTTTTACACCAAAACAATATTTCTCTTACCGCTACGAAATATAATCCTATTAGAGGTATTCGATCCGCTCATGATGTTTGGGAAAAATTGGTGGTTATCTATGAAGGCACAAAGAAAGTGAAACAAGCTCGAAAGACCATGTTGGTCAAAGAGTTCGAAAATTTCACTATGAATATTGGTGAAAATATTTCTAGAATGGTTGAAAGGCTTGACAATATTGTAAATTTTCTAGTTGCACTTAGGAAAATTATTTCCGAAGAGGATAAGGTTACAAAAGTTCTTAATGCTCTTCCCGCCTCTTGGTCCGAAAAAGTTACCACTATACGGAAGCTCAAAATTTGGAAACTCTAAATTTTGATGAGCTTATTGGCAATCTTCTCATCTATGAAGTTTATATCAATGAAAGGAGTAACTCAAAGGCATCAACTTCTCAACCGGGTATGGGATCAACTCCAAAAGGTCTTACCTCAAAATCGAAAACTTATTATTCTAGTGATGAGGAAGATGAAGATGAAGATGAAGATGAAGATTAGGAGCTTATTAGAAAATTTACAAAATTTGTAAATAAAAACAAGGAAAGAAAAACAAGAGACAATTCTTGTTTTAGATGCGGAAAACCCGGACACCATATTACAAATTGTCCAAAAGAGAAAGAAGAGCAAAGAAAGAAAAAGCACTTTCACAAAGCATTGAAGGCCAAAGTCGAACCAACAACATGTGACGAACTTATTACATCCGATGATGAAGAAGCCGAGCAATGTCTAATGGGCATCAAAGAAGACAACGAGGTACGCTCTAACTCTTCTATTTCCTTTAGTAATGAATTGCATGATGATTATGATGAATTGAAAAATGATTTTGATGAGCTTCAAAATGAATTCCAAAGCTTGCTCTTTAAATACAAAAATTTGAAAAGGGAATTCAACACCATGAAAAATGAAAAGGATAGTTTACATGATTCTTATGAATCTCTTACTAGTGCTCATAATGTTACACTTGATAAGGTTAGAAACCTTGAAAAAGAAAATAGTACACTTGTTAAGGATATGTTAAAATTCAACTTAAGTACCGATAAAATGACCAAAATTCTTGATGTTCAACTTTGTGATAATTTGAAACTAGGACTTGGTTATAAGCCTAATGTTATTGATGATAAGAAAAAGAACCAAGTCTCTATGCATGTTGGTCATTATGCTTCTAGAACTATTACATGTTTTTATTGTGGTGAAAATGGTCACACGACTAATACTTGTCGGGTTAAAAATAGTTCTATGTATTATTAGAGACCTAAAAGTCTCAATGTTAATCCCAAAGGACCCAAACACTTGAGGGTACCACAAGAAAAGTTTATGTTAGGTACTCGGCGCAACAAAAATCAAAGGAATTTCAAATTGTCAAATAGACAACAAATTATCGCGCCATATGATTGAACGAGGAGATATTATCAACAAAGTCGTGTTTCAAGAAGAAGGTATATTCAACAATGGGAAAGATACAACCCTTGGCAATGGCGAAATTGGTAACTCGTATCCTCTTCTTAAACTATGCATTTTATTTTGATTGCACATATTCATGTCTTTATTCTTGTTTGTTTTGTCAAAACTCTTTTTCAAAATACTTCTTATAAATGAGGTCTCAACTATATGCTCTTGTTTTTCAAATTTCAAAAGAGACCTTATATAGCTTCCTATAAGCATATTAGAACTTACATGTTTTATTAAACTCTTGATGGTTTTTACAAAGCATAGTATGTGCTACTTGTACAACTTCTATGATGGTTTATATCAATATTGTCCATATTATCCGATATTACTATGCTCTTGTGCAAGATATTTTGTCAAGTTTTTGGAGGAATTATTTTGATATTAAAGAAAAAATGATCGTAGACATATCGATGGCCATCTACGTCATGATGCGTCAAGATTGAGAAAGGCATATTGGTTGACAAACAAATTCGAGGTATATTCATCAACATTCATTACTCTCATAGACTCGATATTCTCCATGCCGTATGCCTATATGCTCGATTTCAAAACAATCCCAAAGAATCTCATTAAAGTGCCGTTAAAAGAAATTTTCAATATTTGAAAGGTACTTCTTCTTATGGCTTGTTTTATCCAAAGTTTTAAAACGTTCATATTTTCGGAATAAGAAGTCCGGTATAAATAATTTCTCAAAATTCGGTTCTTCATAATCGAACTAAACATATTGATATTCAATATTTTTTAAGGGATTGCATGTTTCTTAAATGGAAAATTGAGATGTGTTTAGTTAGTCTCAAGGATAACTCGCGGACATTTGTTTTTAACCACTATCTGCCGAGTCTTTTACCTCATTTCGAGCTTGTTTAGGCATAATGTATATTGAATGAGGTCTATGTTTGCATTTTGAGCATTTTTAAAACTTAAAGGTGAAAAATTGGATTTTTGGTTCAAAATTCGGATTTAAACCGGATGGTGTTCGAGACACGAGTCGCCTGTGAGGATCGGCCTGGTCGACGGATCTAGGGACCGGTCGCCCTGCTAGTCGACCGGTCGACTAGTGAGTTTGCAGGATGTATATGATTCTGTCCTTCAATGTGTTATTTTTGATCTTTTTCTTCAAAACTCGAACCCCTTTGCAAATTTCACAAACAATTCACTCAAAATATTTTATTTTCGTAATTTCTATAATTTTGAGTTTATATTATTGGTATATCAGCCATGATACCCGACTTCTCCAATTAATTGTGAGGGGAGCTTTTAAGCTCATGATACTCTAGTTTCTATGATAAAAGTGAGCTTTTAGCTTTTGTTTGATTGCTTCTATACTACTCTTGTTGTGCATATTGATAGAGGGAGCTTTTGCAAAATGTTTTGAAAATGTTTACTCCCCATCCTTATGATTATTATGCATGGAAAGGTGTCGCTTAAAACGAAGAGTTATTTTTGACCGGAAAATTTGTTTTGTTTTCAAAATCGACCTCTTAAAATTGTTTTGGTTTGTAATCATCAAAAAGGGGGAGTTTGTTAGATAAATATTTTTATCATGATTTTGATGATTTTGTTTTAATGTGTTTTTTCACCAAAACAATATTTCTAAATATTGTCCAAATACTCCCGATCGATCTAAAATGTTTTTACTAATTTTTCGGAGTATTTCTTGAAGTTTATTTTAGACAAAAATTGGACAACACTTCTGTCTCGTGTTCAACCGATCGCCATATAGGGGAACCTGTGTCTGAAAGTTGAGTTTTGAAACAGAAACGGGACGTTTTAAAAACCCCTGGAGGTCGACCGGTCGACCGGTGCCTGGAGAAAGAACAAAACTCTGTATCTCTCAAATAATCACTAGGGTGACCGGTCCACATGGGGGCGACCGATCGGACCCTAGGTCGACCGGTCCAACCCCCCTGGACCGGTCCAAGAGTTGTTTTTCTCTTTGTCAAAACTTTTTCTGGATTAGAGGTTGACCGGTCGCCCTACCGTTTTGACAACAAATTCTAACCATTGTACAACAGACAACTTTTTCTCAATTTATGGTATTGATTTCTAACAGCTATATTCTTCATTTGTCTTGCAATTTTTTACAGATTTCAATCTCCTAGGAGGAGCCTATCAAGTTTAAGACATCTTCTATAAATAGATGAAGAATTGAATCAACACAACAAGAGAGAATACACTACAATACAACAAGATACACTCAAGTAAACACTTTGTTCTTATATTTCAACATTCTTGTTGTAATAGGCTAAGGTCTTTTACTTTCACATCTTGAGGTCTAGGCTTGATTCTTGATTACACTTGCACTTCAAAGTTGTATACTTCATTATCGAGTTATAATCTTGAATTTGTGTTCGTCATTCAACACAAGATATCCTTGTGAGTGTTCTTGTGGTAAGAGCACACTTGGGTGATCTTAGGTGTTAGGTGTAAGAAGATTGTGGTAATCTTCTTGTGGAAGAGTTTGGTGCTCTTCGAGGTGTTGGAGAGTTTGGTTCTCTTCAAGGTGGAAGATTGTGGTAATCTTCACAAGGTGCCGTAGCTAGAAGATTGTGTGAAGCTCGTAGTCCCTAGGTTGGGTGAAGCTGTATAAATCGACGTGTGTTGTTTATTTTCCCGCACCTTCATTCTTGTCTTTGCTTGTTCATTCGAAAAAGAGGGCATAATCAAGAAAATCGGCATAATATATTCACCCCCCTCTAGAATATCGTAGCCAATTGGACTAACAATTGCCTCACTATGGGCGACCTCTGGAAACCCTGGATAATGTTAAGCTACTTCACTATGGGGATATGGATAGCGCAATGCTACCTCACTATGGACATTACCGAGGGGCCCTGGATAGCATGAAGCTACCTCACTATGGGCGACCTCTGGGAACCCTGGATAGCATGAAGCTACCTCACTATGGGTAATCCCTTGTATCCCTAGATAACGCAATGCTACCTCACTATGGGCATTAACGAGGGGCCCTGGATACGGCGAAGCTACCTCACTATGGGTGACCTCTGGGAACCCTTGATAGCGTGAAGCTACCTTACTCTGGGTATCTCCTTGCATCGTTCTGACTTGAATGTCTGCTACTTAGCTTAAGGGAAGTCCCTGTTTATAAGTTTTTAGTTATCATCCATGTAAGTGTGTTGCACATGTTTTGATAGGAAACAAGAACTATATTCATAATTCGATTGCCTTGGCAGAGAAAGAAATACGTAGATGTTCGGCTCGTACGCCAAAAAAATAAACTAAGTAGACTGGCATCTTAGGAGATATTAAATAAAGAAAACATAAATGAAATATCAAGCCCCGTGTATGGGGTCTAGGTGTGTTGAGGGTGGAGAGTGGAAGAGTTCGAACTCCCTCATTTCTGGCCTTAACTGCTGCTTTTCTGCTTCGTGTGGCCTTGAATCATGGTGAAACTTGATTTGACCCACATATTCCTTTAGGTGGCCTTTCTAGATGAGTCGCTCGATCTCCTTTTCAAGATGGAAACACCTTTTCATAGCGTGCCCTTTATCTTGATGGAAGAGACAATATTCATTGGATTGAGCTTGTTTGGGATTGTCCCTCATCCCTTTGGGAGGCTCTATGATTCCTTGCTGTTGGGTTGCGTACATGACTGCGACCAGGGGTGTATTCAACGGGGTGTGTGTGCATTTGACTTCCCTTTTGTTGGGGTCTTTCTTGTTGTTTCTCTTGGGACTTGTTTTTTTATCTTCTTTTATCTTTCTCTTCTAGCCTACATCCGGCTTGGTGGATTCTTCCACCCAAATGTGTTTCTTGGCCCGGTTAAGTAACTCTTCTAAAAAGGCAGGAGGTTTTCCTGCTATGGACTTCTTAAATCTTCCTTGACGGAGGTTCTATTGCAAAATCATTGACAGAGTTTCATGTTGCACATTGGCTAGTTCATTGACCCCATCCACAAAGTGCTTCATATAGCTTCTCAGGGGCTCTTCCTCCTTTTGCTTTATTTGGAAAAGATGGGCAATGGTCTTCGGGCACTTCTTGTTGATGGAAAATTGATGCATGAAGCTATTAGTGAGCATGTCCATCCCGTTAATAGATCCAATTGGAGTTGGTTGAACTAAGAGAGAGCTCTTTTTGTTAGGGTGGTCCTGAAAATCTTGCAATAGACTGCGTCGGACATGTCATACAAGTTGGCCTTAGCATAAAATTTGTCCAAGTGTTCTTGTGGGTCTCCCGTTCTATCGTATTCCGGAAGATTAGAAGTCTTTATCCTCGAAGGTAGAGGTTCCTCTAGTACGCTTGGGCTAAATGGACTTCTTCTTATCACAGACTCCCCTACTTGAGGGTGATCTCGCGCCCATGGGCATTCCGGTTGGTACCTTTGGGCATCCATTGTTGTCGCATCTCTGTTGGAACTTTCCCTAATCTAGGGTTATCAGTTTCGCCTACTTCTCCTTCATAGTCTTAATTGTTGTCCGCTGGTGGAGCATGGTGTGGAAGTATTACAACTGTGGCTGCTTGCTCCCTCAGTGTGCGTCGACCTGGTTTTCGAGTAATCTCTTCCAACAAAACTTGTAAGGCTTCTTGAGTTAGGGGAATTTCTTCAGCGGGCGGAGACCCCTAAGAGGAGGGGATGGCGCCCCTCTTGTGAACGGAGGATAGGGCGGCACTCCTCCATTAGAAGGAGGGATGAATCCCCGCTTTTCGGGCGGTTGTTCTTCTTGCTGGTCTCCGGTGCCACGACCTGCAGCTTGAGATCCGACTTCACGTGCTTGCGATCAAGTTTACATCTTCGTGTACTTTGGCTTGTTCCCACAGACGGTGCCAAAATGATGATGTTTTTAAGGCAGATCACTCCAAGTCAATGAGATTGACCAAAATCCTCTTCCCGAGAGGGGAGTCTTCACGTCGCTCCTCTTTCCGAGGGAGAAGTCTTCTCGTCTTCTTCTCCTTGAACTGGAAAATCCTTTCACTAAGAACTTGCATGCACACTGCGCAAATGTTAGAGGACCCCGAGGGTTGTCCCAAGAAGGCTCCTCCGACGCTCAAGTCAGCACGGTGAATGAGAGAATAAACAGTAAACGAATACTATATAATAAATGCGTAGGATAATTTTGAATTAATTAACTTTCAGATAATAGGAGAGACTTTTTTATACCTGGGAGATGGGTCCCGTGGGTCCTGTAGGAGAATTTGGCTTATGGGCTAGACGAGTTTAATGGTTCAATTCGAACCGGAACCAAATTGGGTCAATGGTTCGAAAAACCGTTGACCATGGTTTTGGTTCGAACCGTAACCGAAAATTATTTTTATATGGTTAGGTTAAGGCTCGGGATTTTTCAAATCATAAACCGCCGGTTTAATCGGCGGTTCAATATATATATATATTAACATTTAAAACTAAAATATTTAAAATATCAAAAGTATCTAACGGTCACATTTGTGGCAATTGCCACCCGATTTAAGCAAAATCGGTGGTGATAATAGTAGTGATATTGGTATTTTTAATGAGGCGGAGTTATTTGCACCAATTGACGAGTTTTATGACGCGAGGATACCAAAATATTCGATAGAAGGTACAAACCCTTATCGTGAGCTTGATTCGTATTTAACATCTCCTTTTGATTATACTGAATTTGTAGTAGGGAAGTCAAAGTTCGATCTGTTAAAGTGGTGGTCAAAAGGGTCTTCATCTTTTCCTATAGTCACGTTGATTGCGAAGGAGATATTAGTTGTTCGTGCCTCAACCGTTTCCGTAGAGCAAGCATTTAGTGAGGGAAGTTATATTTTGGATGCTAAACGATCTAGATTAACAGTAGAAAATCTAGAAAATCAAGCACTACTCCACGATTATACAAAAGCCGAGCTACGTGATCAACAAACCAATTTTGATGAATCAGAAAAAAGCGACACAATTGATACCGAATCAAGGAATGATTGAACAATCACGTTGTCACCTAATAGCTTCCCTAAGGTAAGTAAAGATAACTACGTAGGATTTTGATTCCTCTATAAGGATATGTAGGCAATTTTATTTTAATATTCAAAGTTAAATTTAAAATTTTTAACGTAGAATATTAAAATAAAACTCAAACTCATTTTTTTTTCTTTTGTTCTTCTTTGTGGTTTGTACTTTGTAATTCAAATTTTATACTAAATTGTAATAACTTTTTTTTTGTGTAAAGACACCCAATGAGGGTGTAGGGGTTAGGCAAAGACCCTTTACCTGTATATTACTAATCAAAGATTTACATGTCTGTTACAAAGGGAAGACAATTCAATAAAGCTATACAAATTCACTATCTAAGAGAGCACAGTTAATGAACTTTGTTCCTAATTCTAAAGTATGGAAGACCAAGTTTATCTATTCTACTAGTTCCAATGACCATTCTTGGGAGCTGCGGTGGTTGAAAAGTGGTTGCTGAAGCAGTTTCACATCCCATGTTGGCTAGTAAATCCGCCACTTTGTTCCATTCTCTATGAACGTGTGATATTTTTGTGCCTTGGAGCAACATATTTTGAATTCTGAGAATGTGTCTTCTGAGGGTCCAATGTCCAGGAAGATTCTTAGTGAGAGTATGAACAAAAATCAAGGAATCTGATTCCACCCATAGGGATTGAAGATGATGAGGAGTTAGAAGAGATAACCCCATGTCAAGTGCTGAGAATTCAGCCGTGAGGCTGTTTGTGCAATTGAGAACAGGAGCACAAAAAGCCAGGATGATTTGTCCCCTCCAATCTCTCAACACCCCCCCATTCCAGCAGCATTGTTTGTAGATCTGAAGGCACCATCCGTATTTAGCTTGTAATATCCATGAGATGGAGGAGTCCAGTATACAGGTGTAGAGATGGTGCTCTTCTGCCTGTGGAAGTGAAATCCTGAAGAACCTGCAATATCCTCCAAACCTTTCCAGAACTTATAAGTAATCAAATGACTCTTGTATGCAACAACTGAAGATGAGACTGAATGTTATGGATTATCCTTTTAGAATCAAAAACAAAATTTTCATGTTTAGCACTATTTCTAGCCTTCCAGATGTACCAACATATGAGGCATGACATGATGAATGTTATGTGCACAGTGTGTGTGAATGGTGTACAGTTATGCCAGCTTGAAAGAAAGGAATTAATGTGCTCAGTGTGTGGGATTGTGACCCTCAACCATCCTGCAAATTGACACCACACTTTTTGCACTGTGTATTGAATAAAAAGAATTGAGGAAGTGTCTCTTCAGTGTAAGTGCTATCAGAGGATAAGGGAGAAGAAGGCTTACAACACCAGCATTTTGAGGCAAGGGAAACTCCTCTGTGTTGTAACAATGTGTCCATAGGCAATCTATTAATGCATAAGCCTCCACAGGAATATGGACATTGAAGGAGTAAGGAGAGGGTTCCAAATTTTAGCACAAAGGGTATTATGGGAGAACTGAGTTCTAGAAATGTTCCAAGCAGATGAAAGAGAAAAGTTACCATGAGAGGAATGTTTCCATCTAGCCACATTAGAGTTACTTAAAGAAATAGGAACTTGGCAAATGTTAGTGGCCCAAACAGGTCCAACAATCTGTGATAGTCTATAGAAATCCCAATTTTTGTTGGTCCAGAAAAAATCAACAGCAACATTCTCAGTACCCTCCATATACTCAGGGATAATGGAGTTGAGGGGAGTATCATTGTACCATATATCATGCCAGAAGGTGATTCTACCATCCCCCAAACCCCAAACAGTATGATGCTGCATATTACTCCTAATCTTACAAATTCTTTTCCAAACAAGACTATCAGTAGGAGCAATAGAAGCAGCAAGAGCAGGTTGACCACCTATGTACTTGGCATACATAAATTTGGCCCAGAGGGACTTTTGATATCTAAGAAACCACCAGAGTTTCATAGAGAAGGCATTAATAACATCACCAATCCCTCTAATGCCAAGACCCCCTTCAGCATATGTGCTACAGATTTTCCTCCAGGATATCCAATGAATTCTTTTGTGAGAATCATTGGAGCCCCAAAAGAATCTAACAATAATTTGTTCAATTTTGTGAACAATATATTTAGGGGGTTTGATCACAAGAATGGGGTGAAGGAACATAGTACTTAGAGTACTTTTAATCAGCATAAGCCTTCCCCCAAAAGAAAGATATTTCCACTCTCAGCCTCTGATTTTGCTGTGCATTTTATCAATGATGGAGTGGAAAAGGATACCCTTTTTATGACTTTTATGCAGAGGTGTTCCAAGATAAGAAATAGGAACATCCTGATGGAAAATTTGAGTAACAGAGGCAACTCTAGTGATATGATGCTGAGGGGTGTGTTGACTCATAATAAAATAACTTTTGCTTTTATTGATTCTCTGGCCAGTGACCTCACAGTATTTATCAAGAAATTGAGTCAGGAGAGTGAGGGTATGATATTTATCATTGGTAAAAATGATAAAGTCATCAGCATAGCCAAGATGAGACACAAGGAAGCCCCCATTGGAATTGTAATGCATGGAAGGGTTCTTGTAGAACAGATCAGTGAGACCTCTAGACAGGTATTCATCAGCAATCAAACAGAGGCTAGGGGATATAGGATCCCCTTGTCTAAGCCCTTTTTCAGATTTAAAGTAACAAGAAGGATAGCCATTC
This sequence comes from Rehmannia glutinosa, assembly GCA_016081115.2. Lineage (NCBI taxonomy): Eukaryota > Viridiplantae > Streptophyta > Magnoliopsida > Lamiales > Orobanchaceae > Rehmannia > Rehmannia glutinosa. The sequence goes on along the minus strand of CM071927.1, from coordinate 75,219,469 downwards.
ACCAACACAGAGAACCAGATATTAGACAAACAATTATGAATGTAATTTATCCATCTAGAAGGAAATCCCATCAGATTCAGAACATCCAAAAGGAAAGCCCATTGAACATTGTCATAGGCCTCGGCCATGTCAAGTTTAATGGCCACATTATTGCTTTTGGTATGGAGAGAAATGGAGTAAATTAACTCTTGTGCAAGGAGCACATTGTCACTAAAGAGTCTCCCTTTTATAAAGCCACTTTGAAAGGGAGAGATCAGTAGAGGAAGAAGGGTGGCCAACCTATTGTTCAAGATATTTGTGATGATCTTACTAGTAACATTACAAAGGCTGATTGGTCTATAATCAGACCAATTATGTGGGTGAGGTTTCTTAGGGATCAAAACAATGGTGGTGGAAGTGAAACTCTTAGGGAGGGGGTGACCATCAAATAAGTCAGTCACATCATTCAACACATCTTTTTGGATGATATGCCAACAGGTTTGAAAGAAATGGGCGGAGAACCCATCTAGGCCAGCAACACTATTAGAGTTAATGGAGAAAACAACATGTTTAACCTCCTCCATGGTAGGATGATCACACAAGTGCTGAAAATGAGATTCAGGGATTTTGGGAATAAGGAAAGAGTCAGTGAAAGCTGCACAACTGACAGAGTTAGAGAAATGATTAGAGAAGAATCTTTTGCAAGAGGCCTGAATATCACTATCATTGGTATATAACATACCATTATCCATAATTCTGTGAATTCTGGATTTAGACCTTTTATACTTCACCAAATTATGAAAATAAACAGTATTTCTCTCACTCTCCACTACCCAATTACAACAAGATTTCTGATGCCAGAAATCTTCTTCTATTTTGGTAGCAAGGACTAATTCAGCCACAACTTTATTAAGGGCACTCAGATTCCTAGGAGAAGTATCAAGATCATAAGTACTCTCAGCAAGCACTGCCTGAGCCTCAACAGCTTTAAGATTACCAAAGATATCACCAAAAACATGTTTATTCCACCACCTCAATCTTTGTTTGACCCTAATAAGTTTATGATAGAGGTTTTTCATGCCATGAAAACCAGTGGGAGGTTTCCAGACCTGAGAGACATTGATAAGAAAGCTAGAGTGTCTATACCACATCTTCATATATCTAAACATAAAAGGTGGTCTAGAGGTGGACAAATGAGCGATAAACAAAGAGAGGAGCATAGTCGATTTAACCCTAGGTAGATGAATCACTCGGTTAGGGAAGACATCATGCCAAGTATTATTCACAAACACTCTATCAAGCCTCTCTTTCAAGTCATTTCTGACCCAAGTGTGCATTTGGTCTCCCTGAAAGCCTATGTCAATAAGGCCAGTATCACTAACCATTTGATCAAAATCAATCATGTCCAGGGTTCTATTGGTATTACTACCAACCCTCTCAGATTCAGATAGAAAACAATTAAAATCACCCCTACAAGCCAAGGCTTATCCTGTATAGAATGAGCCATCATCCTTAAGTCATCCCACAATGCCCTCCTATCCATTCTAGTACTTTTAGCATACACAAAAGCACTATGAAGAGTAGAGGGAAAAGCACCAGAGGAAATAGAAATTTCAACAACTTGCTCAAGGTCTGTAATAATCTAAACCTCAAGAGAATGAACCCAAAAAACCCAAATCTTATTAGAAATATTACCATAACCATGATGAAAACCTAGCTTCTTACAGTACCAAGGGAAATCAGGAGTGGATATAGGCTCCAAAATAGCCAAAAGTTGAATATGATGGAGTCTGCAAAGCAGATGAACATGATTTTGGGTAGGGGTGTTATGAATGACCCTAACATTCCAAATCAAAGTGTGTATTGTCATATTTTCTTTTTAGGTTTGGTTCTAATAGGCCTAGTAGGCTTATCAGGGCCCTTTCTGTTGCTTTTAGGAGACACGGATTTTCCCTGTCTATGCAGGGCAACTTGTTTCTGAGCCACAAAGTCCTCAGACACAACATCAGTGTGGGTAGGAGATACAAGATCAAGAGTATCATAAGAAGATTCAGAGACAGGACAAGTTTGACTCCATGAAGCTTTGTCAGGAGGGCAGGATGAGGAGTCCACCACCGATTTTTGTTACACATGATTGTAAGCAGGTGGGAGAAGAGGTTCCTCAATGTTACTCACAAGTTCAGCAAGGGTTCTATTACCTTGTGAGGCACAATGAGGAGACATTTGGATAGCAAGATCATCCTTACCACATTCAATATCTTCAGCACAAGGAAGGTGTTCAAATTGATTGGAAGTGGAAACATGACAAACTTGGGAATCATTTATAATCTGTTTCCTAGGTCTTTGTATCCAAGTTTGTTCTTCCTGAAACTAAGGTGACTGGTCCTCAGTATTCAGAGGAGGAATGAGAGCATCGAGGTGGAGGAAGAAGCTATCTCTGCAGTTTGTATATTTTGATGAGGTGATTTAGGAGCTGTAGGAGAGGACTGGGGGGACTGGGGAGGTTTTCTCACAGGTTTGGGTGCATTACCAACTGTATAATAGTTAGCAAGGTCATGCCCAATGTGATAATAGCCAGTACAAAATTGGGGGTAGGACTCATATATGACTTTCTGAGTTCTCATTCCAGAGTCATATTTGAAAAATATAGATTCCTGTTTAGGAAGAGATAGATCAACTCCAATACAAATTCTAGCAACAGATAATCTTGAACAATTAGTTGTTTGCTTATCAAGTTGTAGAGGTTGACCTAACAAGGATCCTATCACGAATAGAGCTTTTTTATGAAACAGGTGGATTGGTAGGCTAGGAAGTTTAACCCAAACAGGCACAATGGAAGACTCTTTCCTAATAGAAAACTTAGGGCTCCACTTGAAGATGTGCATAGGCATCCCATTGATGAACCAAACAGGCTTCATCCAGATTTTAGCCATATCCTCATGGTGCGAAAAGACCAATAGGACATGTCTAACATTAAGGATTTTGATATCAACCGATCCATGCAACTTAAGGAGATCTAAAGATGCACGCAATTGCTTAACCTCTGGAATTCCATGGGAATATTTACAAACAAGTGCCAATTTCCATTTATTAGCTAACTCTGCTGTTTCAGATTCGGAAAATGAGAGTATACGTTTATCAGTGTCTAGAATTATAGAACCAAAAGAATTTGAACAATCTGAAAATGTGAGATATGTTTTATCACCCAAATTAGAAGTGGTAGTAACAATCTCGGAGAAGGTTGGAACAAAATTATGAGGAGTTTTAACAATTGGAACCTTCTCACAGGGAACAGACTGAACATGCCAAAGAGGCGAGTTCGGAGCTGATTTCGATTTCAATACAGAAACATTGTGTGGGTTTAAAGGCGGGAATACCTCAACTTCCATAGCCTGAGGTAGCTTATCCATAATGCAACGCTGATGAACGCACCGCTACCGGAGGTGACTCCATTGCACTCAAATGCAGCCTGTAGACGAAAAATTCAGATGAGAATAGAGCAAATGTAACTGAATAGAATGAAATTAAAATTGAATTAAAAGAAAAAAGATTAAAAGAAATGCCATTTTGTGGGGAGGAACGTGAAGTGAGCGAACGAAATTCAGGTAGGAAAGGTGGCGCCATTGTTGCAATCAGAAAGAGCATCAAAGAAGAGAGAATTTTTTAGCTGACATATTTTTGTATATCTAACTGTGGTCTAATTATGAAATATAAAAAAAACCCAATAAAAACCAGAAACTAGAGCCGAAACCGAAACCTTGTTTAGAACAGTTAGGGCATGCACAATGCAAGGTTTTTTGGAAAACTTTTTTAGTGAAAAACCTAATGCAAAAAGCTAATCCCATTGTGGATGGGAGCTTTTTCTAAAACCCAAAAAAGCGGTATCATACTTATGGTACCGCATTTTTCAATTTTTTTTTTTAAAAAAAAATATGATAATGGTGTGTTTTTAATAAGATTTATGTTTGGGTGTAGGGTCCACACAAAGAGTTGTTGGTAGATTTTTGGATTGTGGGAAAAAAAGTTGGGGTTTTTATTTTTGAGGTTTTTATGAGTTGTAATATGGAGTCCACCATAAAGTAGGTTTTAAGAGGTTTTTATGAGTATAGCATTGGAGTTGCCCTTAGGTTCCGGTTCCACCCCTCCCAATTTTTGAAATCGATGGTTCGGAACCGTTGAACACGTCTACTATGGGCCAGTCCGCGTAGAAAAAATCAACCGAAGGCCTAAACACGGACACCATTGAGCCGGTTTATTTTAAACATATATAAAATGAATTATATATTTAATTTATTAAATACCATTTTTGTCCCCAATAAAGATATATTAATTTTCCAGTATTAATTCATTAATTACGAAAATATGTTTCATGTTGTAATTAAATTTTAATATTTTGAGAGAGTGTTTTAGGCCCGAAAAAATTGTGACTACTATTTATAAGTGACGTGTAGGGTGAGTCCATGGGGACCAATCCTAGCCATACATCTAATTTTTTTAATGGTTGCGATTTAAGAGGCAAAATTGGAGATTACAAGCTAGTTAATTAAACACAGGGGTAAATTAGTCATTTTCCAAACATCCCAATATTTATGGGATTAAGCAGATTATATTGAGATCACGTAATCCTACAAATCTCATAGCAAAATCAATATGAACATCCTCCTCCTTCTTCTTCAACGCACTACTGTGAGAAATCATTCCTCCTTCTTCTTCAACGCACTACTACGTGAAAAAAATTGCAGACAATTCGCCATAGTTGCTAGAGCTCGACTACAGTTCGAAGGTTGCTTGTGTAGATGTGTCATGGTGATTTTATATATCCTTAACTACATAAGCAAGTCATAAGCAACAACCATATACTACATAAGCAACAAATATACACTACATATGCAACACATATATAATTAAATTACACATGCAATATGATTATATTACATAAGCAGTTAACAACAGAATACGCTGGAGAATGAAAAACGCGAATATGAGGGTTATGTGTTACTCAAAAACTGAAAGCACGTGTCGCTTGAAAGGGGGAATGAAATTGAACGTGATTGAAATCGAACTCGAAGACTGGAAGTCAAAATTTGAGAGAATGTTTTTTGAAATTGAAACGCTGGAGAGAGAGAGAGAGAGGGAAGAACTGATATACGTGAGAGAGGTAGTAAAAAAAGTCCTAAAAATCTGAACCACCCAAAATTGTTGATCTATGGTTAGAATGTCCCCATGGACTCACCCCAAGTAGGAGGACCTATTTAATCCATATCATATATATATATATATATATATATATATATAGAGAGAGAGAGAGAGAGAGAGAGAGAGAGAGAGAGAGAGAGAGAGAGATTCAGACTAAGTTGTTGAGTAGAGTAATCCAGGATATATTGTTCTAGCTACAAGTAAATGAATCGAAATTCATTGGTAGTTTTTAGATCCAAAATAAAAATTTGTAGCACAAGTGCATCAAAACAAGTATGACTAGAATGACTTCCAACTTTCTTTGAGATGCAATTATTTTCAAATTGAGTTTTCCTGATCAAATGTCTCGAGGATGTTTGACTATGCTTATACATTCTTTATGTGTTTGTTATTTATTTTTTGAAATAAGATGTTAGGAGTTTATAAGTTGTTTTTGAGAAAAGACAGAGAATTTGTAACGAACCGGATTTTTATGCCTTAATAAGTATTTTCTTAATTATGTTATTAGCTTATTTTATGGAATAATAATGGACAATTACAAATTTATTAATTATTTTACCCGATAGTTAAATTAATTAGATTACGAATAACAAAAGAGTTTTTTTAATTAGGCTGGTGATTTATTTAATTTGGGCCATATAAGAATAATTGGACTTTTAATTAGTTTAGAGTATTAAATCAGGTTCACATTGTTAGTGAGTTGGTAATAAGCCCATGTACGCTAAATCTAGCTGTTCGCCTTATTTTTAGCTTCACCGCAAGTGTACGGTGCAGTTTATAGAATAAGGTTAGCAATGTCGAATCCACAGGGACTAATAAATTATTGTACTAAGTACTGGGATTATAATAGCCTTATTTTTATCCAGACGATCGGAATTGAGTGATTTGGTTTTATAAAACTAAGACAAGAATTTAGCATAAAAAGACAAAGTAAAGATTGATTGAAAGATCAAGGAGATGAATGGATTCCTGGGTTATGGTTTCAGTTAATATCCCCTTTTATTATCAGATTAATCAAACCAAAGTTATACGTATTCTTCCCTATAGAACAATCACAAAAGTAATTTACCCTCTCTCTCGAGATGCATGTAAAAACGTTGATTGGAATATCTATGCTAGCATCTCTACTCAACATGAGATATCCAACTCCCAAAAGCACAAAAGAATAAAAATCCTCACAAATATTCACAGACTTCTCAATCTTGCAAATATTCATGTCAAGTACTCACAGATCTAGTATTGAAACTCATCTTTCGAATATGAGTCAATACATCAAAGCAAGTTAAACCAAACGCGTTTTGATGAAACAAGAATTAAAACAAAGTACTCGAATAGGGTTGGAAAACAATAACTTCAGTTGTAATTAATCATTCAATAAAAGTATTCATTAACCTAATCCCAAACCCGGGAATCACAAGAAGTTTAGCAAGACATAGAAAACAAATAATCCATTGACAAATTATTCATGTTCATGTCTAAATAATTGAAAATAAAGATATTATGGAATGCGAAGACTTGGGGATGTCGATGATCTCTCGATCTATCTTTAGTTCTCAGGCGTGTTGTTGTAGCCTTGATCGATCTCTCCAATTCTCCGGTGGAAAATTGCTCTTTTCTCTGTGTTATAGGGCAAAAGTCAGTGTGTCCTTGTTTGTGGCCGCCCCGTCTCTATTTGTACTTCGTTCGGGTCCAAACCTAGTTCAAAATCTGTCAAACTCTGTTTTTCCCGCACAGACGCATGGGCCGTGCTCCTAGCGCACGCCCAGCCCGTGCTAGGTGCCGCAACAAATCATCTTTTGCTGAAGGACGCATGGGTCATGCGCTTCACGCACGACCAGCTCGTGCGTGGTGCCGAAGCTTGAGTCTTAGTCCTGGCTGGCGCACGGGTCGTGCTAGGGACGCACGCCCTGCCCGTGTGCACCTGCTGGACTTGATACTTGTTCGTTTCCTTCCGTTTCTCGCTCGGTTCGTCTGACTTCTTCCCGATTCTACTCCAAACTTCGTACGTTACGTCAAGTATTGGCGGTTCTTTATCGCAATGCTCCGAATTGTGGCCAAAATGCTATACTTGTCAACAGATTCCTACAAAACAAGCAACGCGTAATACCTTTTCCACAAAACAGAAATAAAGCCCTTTTCACTTAAGTAATACATGCATAACAACTAATTCTAATTACAATTAAGCCCAAAATACATGCAAAACACATATCAATCAAACCCCCAAACTTAAACTGTTGACAGTCCCGGTCAACACTTTATAAACAAGACAAAACATAAATGGGGTAATGAAGAGCAACTCAAGAACAACGCATTACAATTCATGTCTTTTATCCCTAGACGCCAAGCAACGAATCAACCAAGCTTCGAATATCTAACATAGAGCACAAGTCAATTAAAACCATGGTAAATACTTCAAATCACGCCTATCATGGATGAAGTGTATACTCTCCTCTCTAGAATAATAAGGGACGTGTATTCGCTCAAATCATATCAATGTTGAAGAATTACCATATGCCTGCAAATCGTCTCATATCTCCGCCACTCGATTGTATGCAATTCATAAATCAAAAAGGACTTTGCTTTTGGCTGTAATGAAGGCTCTTTGGTTAATGTAGGGAAATATGGAGAAAGTGACTCAAACTCAAGCGTATAGATTGGTAAGCACATCTCTTTCTCAATCAACTATTATCATTCAAAACAAATATGCACCCCTAATCACCTCTTATTCTTATCACATCTCTTTTCTCCCTTTTGTTTTTCGTACAATCTACTCTCTTTCGCCTTACATCATAATCCTCTGCCTATAAATGCAATTAAGGCCAACTCACTTATGCAGTCGATTTTTTTTTTTGATTTTTTTTGAAATTTTCTCTTAGTCGTTTTTTTTCCCCGACCTTTTTGTGAGTATTGTGACGCCCACCACTATTACTACTACTAGAAACTATTTAAATAGTACACTCGACCACAAACTCTATTTAAAACGTGCAAATTTTTTTCTTTTTTCTTTCTTTCCCTATATAAATTTAAAAACAGACAACAACAAAATAACTCTTGTACACAGCAATAAAGAGTTTACCATTTAAAAAAGAAAAAGCGATCAACCATGCAAGTAAACAAGAGGACTACATATACAAGCCTATGACTCAAACCAGCACACTATTTGCATATATTTACAGTAGGGTTTCGAAAGTTATAAACATTATAAGTCATACATATATCCCAATAGAAGCAAAACCAAAATGAACCCAAAAGCACGCCCGACAGGTCGTCATCCATGTACAAGATCCCCAAAAACCTGTAGAAGCCCCAACATCCTGTCTAGTAAGTCCATCCAATCGAGAATCAACAGGTCACCTACAATGCATGAACTACGTGAGTTAACGCTCAATAAGCGAAAATCATGTATGCCAAAGGAATAAACCAATATACATGCGGTGCATTCCAAATATATTATGCCACTGATTCATGTTTATGCACCAAAGTATTTTACTCAAAATCAGTTTCTTTTACAGGGCCCTTGGTCCACCTGCTATGCACCGGAAAGAGCTCAACACAATATCATTAATCACATGGCCATAATCAAATTGACACCGCCTAGGGCCATCTCCTGGGACAACCTGAGGTCCACCCCCTGTCTTCCCCAATGATCCTCGGAGTCTTCCCCCTGACGTGTCAATAAGGGCACAATCAAGTGGTCCGCCCCCTCGTGACCATCAGAGGCACACCCCCTGTCAACCTCTATGATCCTCTGAGAAGTAACACCCACTGAGCCCCAAAATATATCATAAAGCACGCCTCGCATGCCTCGGTGCACTAGCAGTGGCCAACATAAATCTTTTCTCTCAAAAAGTCATGTTGTGCATGCATCATCTTAACAATGCTTATATGTTATGCATGCACGTGCAAATGCCAATGAATGACATGCTCAATGCAACAATAATCACCACACTCCAATATACATCAAGCAATATATGAACATCAAGGTCTCCATAATGCATCCATCAAGATACAATAATCATATTTAACATCGATAAACCAGGAAATACTATGTTCATGCATTGTAGTTGCAGATGGATTTTCACTTACCTTGTCCTGGTGTACCTCACTTACTGATTCTTTTAACCATAACTTCCAAACCTTACATGTGAATAATCTGTTTAACCATAACTTCCAAACCTTACATGTGAATAATCTGTCATAATTCAAAGTATTACTTTTAATCACTCAATCAACAAGTTTATTATACACAATCTCCTAAAAGACCTCAAATATCATGTTTGACTAAGTATCAAGAATCTCGAAATCATCTACCCAGATTAGTTTAGTCCTCATTTTCAAAATTAGACACATCACATGTACTGGACCTGCACAATTTCATTAAAATGTCGTTTTTCATATATTGTTTTTTAAAAAAAAGAAAACTTAAAACACCAATTCATTATATATAATCCAAATGCATGACTTCTCATATTCAACACATAATTAGACCAAAATCAACATTAACATTAATCTTGTGTCTAATTATGTGTTGAATATGAGAAGTCATGCATTTGGATTATATATAATGAATTGGTGTTTTAAGTTTTCTTTTTTTTAAAAAACAATATATGAAAAACGACATTTTAATGAAATTGTGCAGGTCCAGTACATGTGATGTGTCTAATTTAGAAAATGAGGACTAAACTAATCTGGGTAGATGATTTCGAGATTCTTGATACTTAGTTAAACATGATATTTGAGGTCTTTTAGGAGATTGTGTATAATAAACTTGTTGATTGAGTGATTAAAAGTAATACTTTGAATTACGACAGATTATTCACATGTAAGGTTTGGAAGTTATGGTTAAAAAAAAAAAATATAACTATTATATATTATACATATGTATCACTTAAGTGGGTAAGGCTATAATAATTAATTATATACATTACACTTGCACACATGTATGGCAATAGTACCTATCTGCATATACTTGTTAGTCAGATCTCTTAGTTGCATATATATAGGGGTATATATATATATATATATATATATATATATATATATAGCTAGCATATAGTACTCCTAGATATAAAAGTGGATAAGGAATTAGTTTTCCATTCTAGTAAGTAGATGAGCAACCCAAAAATTAAGCCAAACAGTGACGTCTTTCGATTTGTTTTCATTTATAAGATAATATATATTGTATCCTGTAATTTATAAGTCATTCCATATAGAATAAAATAAATTACACACATGCCAATGTTAATGCTAGTAATACATAAAATGCATGAAGTATATTGGCAAAACGGGTAGTGTAAGATCAGGGTATTACAAGTATATCCTCCCATTTCCTCATTTTCTTCTTATATTCCCAACATCCAACATGCACACCATTATCTAACTTCTCGATATCCTCCTATTCAACCTTATTCAATCCCTTATTTAATGTTATACGCTCAAACTTAGGATAACAGATATATCAAGTTTAAGGCTTCAAATGTGGCTACAAAAAATCAGGCAATAGGCTCAAATTGGCTAACTAGGGAAATTAAATGTCATCAGGTAGGCAAAAGGCTTGAAATGCTTAACAAAAATGGCTTAAAATCATTTTCACAAATTGCATACAATATGTGACTTCGATAGAGATACCAGAGCAAGTTCTAGAATTCATATCAACATGAATGACACACTTAATCAACAAACAATTCTGCATTTAATGGAAGCAGTAAAGGCTCAAAAAGCTCACAGGCTTGCAATTGCGTAATTCAAAGCATATCACCCATGATTTCAATATTCACATACTCCATATCATTTATTCTCAACTCGATCAACTCACACTCAACACCCAATTCAAAACAACATAAACTGTTCAACATATGCTCTCAAGATCACAACAAGCACACAATAGCGGTCAACTCACTCCCTAAAAACCTAAGAAAGCAGTAAACGTGCTAAAGCAATAAACGTGCTAAAATCAAAATTAAGCATCTAATGCAATGCAACCTATATGCTCTACATGCAACTATATGAATGCAAATATCGCCACACCCTTCATTCAAAATAACTACCTCTCCCCCCAAACTTGAATGAAATTATATCACATAGAAGAGAAGATAGAATTTCAAAGAAAAGTGTGGATTGAGAATGCATACCTGAATTCGCGACCTAATAATCTTGCGAATCGCGCGACGGGTCGTGCGTGCGCATGGGCGTCCATGCGTCCCTGCGACGGTCCTTTTTCGGTTTTTTTTTTTTTAAACTAGGGAAATCCTAACTTATAAAAGGGAAAAAACAAAACATGGGAAAAACTAATACAACAAACCGTTGGGTTGCCTCCCAACAAGCGCTAAATTTAACGTCTATAGCTTGACGCCTGTATACACGATCACGTTCTAGCCAAGTGAGGTGAGTCACTTCTTCATGTCTTTTTCCTTTCCAATCCAACTCGCATAAATTCGAGCCTCCTTTGAATGCCTCTAGCGTAGAAATCATACATCGGTCAAAAGCCATATTCTTCTCGTTTGCATCGTGCGAGCGGCAGTACACGCGTGCTTCTGAGCTGCTGTCCCTCTTCGTGTGCTTCGCTTTCTCACATTTCAGTACTTCCTGCACATGATCTAAAGCACACACACAATCAATCAGATTAAAAGTGTTAGCACATGAATTAACGACGGATAATGATTTATAGCTCTCTGTTTTATCATGAGTTTTCCCAGCCTTATAGATGGAGAACAACACTTGCTCATCATTAACTCGTAATGTGAGCTCTCCTTTTTGCACATCTATCAAGGCTCGTGCGGTGGTGAGAAATGGACACACAAGTATCAGAGGGACGTCTCGATCTTCCTCCATGTCAAGCACCAAGAAGTCCACTGGGAATATAAATTTGTCTACCTTCACGAGCACGTCCTCCACGATTCCCTTAGGATATGTGAGTGATCTATCCGCAAGCTGCAAGGTGACCGTGGACGGCTTCACCTCTCCTAATCTAAGTTTCCTGAAAATGGACAAGGGCATTAAGTTAATACTTGCTCCTAGATCACAAAGTGCTTTATTAAAGATAACACAACCAATAGCACAAGGGATAGTGAAACTCCTCGGATCTTTAAGCTTCTGTGGTAATTTCCTTTAAATGATCGTCTTTGCACTCTTGCCAAGTCGAGTTGGTTATCTCGGTCGCCAACTTTTTCTTCTTTGACATCTCTTCCTTCAAAAACTTCGCATAATTGGGCATCGGTCCAATGCGTCTGCAAAAGGTATGTTAATATGCAGTTTCTTAAAGATGTCTAAGAATTTAGCAACTTGGGCGTCTAACTTTTTCTTTTGAAAGCGTTGAGGGAAAAGGAGTGGTATAGAAAACTTTGAAAGATTAGAGTTAGAGAAAGATTTAAGCTTCTCAGCCCCTTTTTGTTCGTCCGTTAGTCCCTTGTTTCCAATCTCAACCTCAACATCGCCCTTTTCTTCAGTATGTTCATCTCCCGGGGTCGAAATTACCCGTTCGGCATCACGCACGGGACGTGCATCCTATGTTCTATTCTTGGAATCCTTCGGTGCCACGCACGACTTGGTCGTGCTCAGACGCACGGGTCGTGCGTACTTCAGTTTTTTCAGTATTTGCTACGGTATGGCGCACGACTTGGTCGTACTCTGGCGCATGGGTCGCGTCGTCCTTCAGTGTTTTCGTCATTTCTCAGATTTTTTGGCCCCTCGTACTCCGTGCCACTCCTCAGACGAATGGCGTTACACTGTTCCCTTGGATTTACCTCAGTATTGCTCGAAAAGTGGCCCTTCTAATGTTGTCCACCAATGATCGTCGCTAACTGGCCAATCTGAGTTTCTAGGTTTTTCATTCGTGAACCCACAGTGTTGGCCAACTCCGTGATATGTGCTTCGATCTTGTTTATCTTAGCCTCATCTTTATTGAACCGGTTCCTCGTTTCACCCGTGAACGAGGTGAGAATGTCCTCTAAAGATGGCTTCGCCTCCGCATTAATGATACCGTTTGTCACATTAAACCCCTGTGGTGGTTGCATCACATTCTTCGTGTTTGCATAAGAAAAGTTTTCATGGTTCCTCAAACCCAGATGGTAATGAGTGGGAGTCTAATTATTCCGAAAATTGTTGAAATTCTGTTATTGACATAACTTGCTTCCTCCATGGGATCTAGAGGAATTCCCCCATTACTTGCACCTGCGTTTCCATCAGTCACCTTCGTCAATGCACTCAATTGATTTGTCAATGCAATCATCTGAGCTGTCAATTCCTTAATTGGGTCTGAATCAGTGACTTCGGCTACCCTTTTCACATTAGTCCTCTCGGAGGGCCACTGATAGTTATTCATGGACATCTCCTCCAACAAGTTGAATGCATCCTATGGGAATCTTGGCCATCTCCTCCTGCTGCGGCATCTACAAATGACCTAGTCTGTCCCACCAACCCGTTAAAAAAGCGAGGGCTGCGATCCTCTAGAAATCCGTGTTGCGGGCACCTCCTCAATAAATCTGGAATCTCTCCCGGGCCTCATCTGATGGCTCGGAGAATCGAACCTGCCTGAGGCTGCGTGATCTCACTTTTGTTTGTAGTGTCTTACTTGGTGGGAAGTATTTAAACAAGAACCTCGACTCGGCTCACTCATCCCGGTATTCACACTCCCATGAGTTAGGGTGCCTAGCCAATTTCTAGCCTTATCCCTTAAAAAAGAAATGGAATAGCGCAGGACGTATATCATCATCACGATCACCCCATTCATCTTGATTGTATTGCAAATCGCATGAAGTTCGCAGATGAGAGTGGGATCCTCGAGGCGGAAACTGGCGGTCTGTTGCACCATCGAGATCGTGCTAGCTTCACTCAAAGTTATTCGCATTAATTGGGACATTGGCAATTCCACCATAGTTGCGATTGGTGCGTGGGCGAAAGTAATCACGAATCGCGCTTGGGGCGAAACCTCGGTGCGGTAACTCATTAACGACCCTGTTGGCCCCATTGTTGGCTCCATTGTTGCCTCCGTTATTTCCCCTGTTGGTATCTTCCATGTCCGCCATAGCTTGTTCTTGTTGTCTTTCTGCCCGTCTAGTAGCCGCACTAATTCGCCTAGCAAAAGCCTCAACCTTCGGTATGAACGGTGCTAATTCTCCTTGCTTCGAGCGAGTGTTCATGCACTACCTGAACCAACTAAAGAAAACAAGTCAAACATAATAGGAGTAAAATATAACAACAAATAAAAGAAAGAAAAAAATGTCTAAATTAAAATTAATTCTATTTATCACAATATTAGTACAAAATATTTAATTAGTCCCCGGCTACGGCGCCAAAAACTTGTTCGCCTTATTTTTAGCTTCACCGCAAGTGTACGGTGCAGTTTATAGAATAGGGTTAGCAAGGTCGAATCCACAGGGACTAATACTAAGTACTGGGATTATAATAGCCTTATATTTATCCAGACGATCGGAATTGAGTGATTTGGTTTTATAAAACTAAGACAAAAATTTAGCATAAAAAGACAAAGTAAAGATTGATTGAAAGATCAAGGAGATGAATGGATTCCTGGGTTATGGTTTCAGTTAATATCCCCTTTTATTATCAGATTAATCAAAACAAAGTTATACGTATTCTTCCCTATAGAACAATCACAAAAGTAATTTACCCTCTCTCTCGAGATGCATGTAAAAACGTTGATTGGAATATCTATGCTAGCATCTCTACTCAACATGAGATATCCAACTCCCAAAAGCACAAAAGATTAAAAATTCTCACAAATATTCACAGACTTCTCAATCTTGCAAAAATTCATGTCAAGTACTCACAGATCTAGTATTGAAACTCATCTTTCGAATTATGAATCAATACATCAAAGCAAGTTAAACCAAACGCGTTTTGATGAAACAAGAATTAAAACAAAGTACTCGAATAGGGTTGAAAAACAATAACTTTAATTGTAATTAATCATCCAATAAAAGTATCCATTAACCTAATCCCAAACCCGGGAATCACAAGAAGTTTAGCCAGACATAGAAAACAAATAATTCATAGACAAATTATTCATGTTCATGTCTAACTAATTGAAAATAAAGATACTATGGAATGCGATGACTCGGGGATGTCGATGATCTCTCGATCTATCTTTAATCCTCAAGCGTGTTGTTGTAGCCTTGATCGATCTCTCTAATTCTCCGGTGGAAAATTGCTCTTTTCTCTATGTTCTAGGGCAAAAGTCAAGCGTGTCCTTGTTTGCTCTTTTCCCACACAGACGCACGGGTCGTGCTCCTAGCGCACGCCCAGCCCGTGCTTGGTACCGCAGAAAATCATCTTTTGCTGAAGGACGCACGGGTCATGCGCTTCACGCACAACCAGCCCGTGCGTGGTGCCGAAGCTCGAGTCTCAGTCCTGGCTGGCGCACGGGTCGTGCTAGGGACGCATGCCCTGCCCGTGTGCACCCGATGGACTTGATACTTGTTCGTTTCCTTCCGTTTCTTGCTTGGTTCATCTGACTTCTTCCCGATTCTACTCCAAACTTCGTACGTTACGTCAAGTATCGGCAGTTCTTTATCGCAATGCTCCGAATTGTGGCCAAAATGCTATAATTATCAACAGATTCCTACAAAACAAGCAACGCGTAATACCTTTTCCACAAAATAGAAATAAAGCCCTTTTCACTTAAGTAATGCATGCATAACAACTAAATCTAATTACAATTAAGCCCAAAATACATGCAAAACACATATCAATCACTAGCCCAATTAGGAGTAGGTTAAAACACAGATATAAGACACGTAATACACACGTAGAGAAAATAGAATACACGATAGATGAGGCACAGAAAGAGTAGAGAGATCGGCCAAGAGAGAAAAAGAAGAAAGAAAAGTGATTTTCCTAACGTGGTTGATTTGATAGAGGCCTGAGAAGAATTTTGTTATCCATAAGTTGAACATACAAGTAATCTCTTTTGTTTCATATAAAATTAAGATTTAGATTATTACAATATCTAATTGGGATGCTTATCATGCAGATGATAATCGAAATTATGTATTTTAATTAGATATGTTGTTGTCGGCCTCGAATTTGTTTTCGGAATTGTAAATGGGTATTTAGTTGTTCCCGAAACGTTGCTCTGTATAGGGGTGGCAATTTCAGGCACGACACGATTGACCGACACGAACACGGCACGAAATTATAGGGTTTGGCTGGGCTTATCGGGTTCGGACCATTATCGGCCGCACGATAAGGCACGATAAAAATCGGGCCGATGATATCGGCCGCACGATAAAAGGCACGATAATATTTTTAATTATTAGTAATTAATTATTTATATGGGTAATTTAATAATAATTGATTATTTTTACTTGACTATTTTTATTAAAATTTTATTGGAATATATGTTTTAGGTATTAAATATAAAGAATATAAAAAAAACCAAAAGTTTTATTTGTTAACGGGCTTAACGGGTCAATCGGGCCTAACGGGCTTACCTAAATAAATTTAATATTTTTTCTTATCGTGCTTATCGTGTCGTGCCGTGTTTATCGTGTTTTTAACGTGTCGTGTTCGGGTTTAAATTTCAGGCCCTTTATGCTTATCGTGTCGTGTTCGTATTTGGGCTTATTGTGTCGTGTCGTTATCGTGCCAGCCCGATAACAGTCCGACACGAACGATTTACCACCCCTAGCTCTGTAAATAGTTTAGAGGCACAAATAATCAGTTTGGGTGTCGATATCATTAGATACTAATGGACGTACCATAAGTTGAACATGATGAAATTTCATGTCATTAATTCTACTTCATGCCTTCTGACATCATCCGTATCATATGTAGGTGGTCCCCTTTTCTTTTAGATTAAGAAACATTAAGTAATACAGGTTCACTTCCTCATCCAATTATATTTTTGATAAGCTCGAGCAGAACTGGGCTGCACTATGTCACGAGGACAATAGTTCCGCTCCTCATTCTTTGCCGTCAGATCCTCCCAGGTAAAGAGAACAATTATGTTCGACCCCCCAATCTAATAATAATGATCTCTCTGCGAATCGAACCCACACAGATGCTATTCAGTATGAGTTTCTACCAAATCTTCACCAGCTCGCATATGCCCCGGAGAGCATTTTGATGGAGTAGGGATTTGAACCATTGACATCCACCCCACAATTTCTTGTGGTGGTCAGGTGGGCTAAGCCACCTAGTTTCCTCATCCAATTATAAGGTATACGAATTGTTGGCAAATTGAAGTAGCCCAACTCAATTACATATTATCGTATATTATTGCACTATAGTAAATTCTTTCAACTATGAGTATTCAAGTTATATATATATATATATATATATATATATAGGATTTGGTTCAAATGAGACCACCCTCCCTAGGTGAGACAGTGTGGACTCATCTTACCCATTGATCTTAAAAAATGAAGGGATGTGATTAATTCGATTTTTTAATTACTTCTAATTTTATTGATTTAAGGGTAAGATTGTAATTTTGTAATTGATTAGTGGTCTAGCGGATTTTGTGGTGAAATTGATACTTAGGATTTTTGTGGCGGAATTTAAGGAACTGTTTTCTTTTCAAATATTTTTATTTTCAAACATAGTTAGGGTTCTTCTCTTTGCATAATTAGACATCAAATAATGCATATTTAGTTATTTTGTTGCCATTGTTTTACGAAAACAAGACATAATTGAATATAATGTACTGCATATGTAGTTATACTACAATGCATGAATAGGTTCAATATAATGTGTATTTAGTTATGAAAATGGGATGTTGCTTTTGGAAATTATAAAAATGGGATGTTACATAATGTACTGCATATTTAGTTATTCCACAATGCATAGATAGTTTCTAGATAATACATAGTTAGTTAATTTTGTTGCATAGTTTATGACGTCTTGCATAGTTGGATATAATGTACTACATATTAGTTTTTTTACGTTGCATAGATAGTTTTCAGATAATGCATATTTAGTTGAGTTTTGTTGCATATTTAGTTTTCGAACTCACTGTTTGTTATTTCTCTGTAATATTGCACTGATTTTTCTTGTTTTTTCTCTGTAATTTTCGAGTTCTTCACAGTTTTCTTTATTTGCGTTAATGGAGGAATGAGAGAGAGAGAGAGAGAAGGGAAGACGTGAGATTGGGAAAATTGGGAGATGTATGAGAGAGAAAGAGATTTGATTCCATTTTTGTAACTAACTTGTTATGTTATTTTACCCGACTACCCTTATATTGATTAAATTAATATTTTAATATATTTTTTATCCATTAAATCATACCCATTGATTAATAGTGGGGGATGGTTGAGATTAGTCCATTGTGTCTCACTAGAGACATGGTCTCACTTGATCCTCCCCTATATATATATATATATATATATATATATATATATAGGATTTGGTTCAAATGAGACCACCCCTCCTAGGTGAGACAATGTGGACTTATCTTATCCATTGATCTTAAAAAATGAAGGGATGTGATTAATTCAGTTTTTTTTAATTATTTCCTAATTTTCGCTGATTTTAAGGGTAAGGTTGTAATTTTGTAGTTCAAATTAGTGGTCAGCGGATTTTATGGGTTGAAATTGACAACTTTCTTAGGATTTTTGTGGCGGAATTTAAGTAACTTTGTTTTCTTTCCAAATATTTTTATTTTACATAGTTAGGGTTCTTCTCTTTGCATAATTAGACATCAAATAATGCATATTTAGTTATTTTGTTGGCACTGCTTTTTTACGAAAACAAGACATAATTGAATATAACGTCTTTGCATATGTAGTTATACTACATTGCATAAATAGGTTCAATATAATGTATATTTAGTTATGAAAATGGGATGTTGCTTTTGGAAATTATAAAAATGGGATGTTACATAATGTACTGCATATTTAGTTATTCCACAATACATAGATAGTTTCTAGATAATACATAGTTAGTTGATTTTGTTGCATAGTTTATGACGTCTTGCATAGTTGGATATATTGTACTACATATTAGTTTTTTACTTTTGCATAGATAGTTTTCGGATAATGCATATTTAGTTGAGTTTTGTTGCATATTTAGTTTTCGAACTCACATTCGTTATTTTTCTGTAATATTGCACCGATTTTTCTTGTTTTTTCTCTGTAATTTTCATGAACTGTAATTTTTGAGTTCTTCACAGTTTTCTTTATTTGTGTCAATGGAGGAATGAGAGAGAGAGAGAGAGAGAGAGAGAGAGAGACGTGAGATTGGTGAAATTGGGAGATGTATGAGAGAGAAAGAGATTTGATTCCATTTTTGTAACTAACTTGTTATGTTATTTTACCCTACTACCATTATATTGATTAAATTAATATTTTAATATATTTTTTATCCATTAAATCATACCCATTGATAATAGTGGGGGATGGTTGAGATTAGTCCATTGTGTCTCACCTAGAGACATGGTCTCACTTGATCCTCCCCCTATATATATATATATATATATATATATAGGATTTGGTTCAAATGAGAACACCCTCTCTAGGTGAGACAGTGTGGACTCATCTCACCCATTGATCTTAAAAAATGAAGGGATGTGATTATTTTTTTTTTGGTTTTCCATTTTTTCCACTGATTTAAGGGTAATTCTGTAATTTTGTAATCCAAAGTAGTGGTCCCAACGGATTTTCTGGTAAGTTTGACTTTTTGAAACCGTTTTTATGGGCTGAAATTGACACTGCCGGATTTTGTGGCGGAATTTAAGGAACCTGTTTTCTTTCCAAATATTTTTATTTCACAGCATAGTTAGGGTTCTTCTCTTGCATAATTAGACATCAAATAATGCATATTTAGTTATTTTGTTGGCACTGTTTTACGAAAACAAGACATAATTGAATATAACGTATTGCATATGTAGTTATACTACACTGCATAAATAGGTTCAATATAATGTATATTTAGTTATGAAAATGGGATGTTGCTTTTGGAAATTATAAAAATGTGATGTTACATAATGTACTGCATATTTAGTTATTCCACAATGCATAGATAGTTTCTAGATAATACATAGTTAGTTGATTTTGTTGCATAGTTTATGACGTCTTGCATAGTTGGATATACTATACTACATATTAGTTTTTTTACGCTGCATAGATAGTTTTCAGATAATGCATATTTAGTTGAGTTTTGTTGCATCTTATAGTAATTTATGCAGTGTTCCCAATGTATTTTTGCACCATATCCAACGCGGAAATTTATAAGCATACGAACATCATCTTCTTCGTTGCATTTTTTATAGTTTTAAGATTTGAATTTTACAAACCCGGTTCGAGTTCTCCATCAAAGCTTAATCCTTCATTGTTTGCTATTACAGAATATTCTATAATTGTTGAAGCTTCTTCCTATGGATTTGACGTCATATTCTCACACCAATTTTTTTGTGCTTTCGTTTTTTGCAGGTATGGCTATGGAGATGAACCAGATTTTCTCAGATTTGTATAATGGTGATTTCTCGAATGATTGATAGTGTGAGAGAGAAACAGAATATGCGTGCGTGATTAGATACAATTCCATGTGTAATTGTTTCTGTTTTTGTTATTTTACTATATTACCCTTATGTTGATTAAAATAAATCATTAATGTTATGTTTATATGTTTAATCTCACCCATTGATTAATAGTGAGGGATGGTTGAGATTAGTCCATTGTGTCTCACCTAAAGACATGGTCTCACTTGATCCTCCCCATATATATATATATATATATATATATTCCTAGATTATAGTTTAATTAATTGGATATAGTTTTCATCCCTAATTATTTGAAACCCTGATTTTCTTAAATTAGTTGAACATATGGTTTACCCCTCACTTATTAAATGTAATTGGTTTCTCCTAACTAATTGAATGTAAGGTTTTCCCTTAACTAATTGAATGTAGAGTTTCTTTTAACTAATTGAATATATGTTTATCCCTTAACTAGTTGAACGTAGGATTTCTTCTTAACTAGCTGGATGTAAGGTATTGTTGAGTATCTGAATGTAAGTTTATCCTCGTTTACATGTTTTATGTCATGGTTACTTTTAATATGCTCATTAATGTGATTTAATTATTATGTTTATGCTCATTAAGTTTATGTTCATATTCAATTGAAGTTGCATCACTTAGGTTCATGCATCATGTTAATATATGTTCATAGCATTTCACGAGCATACAAAGATTAAGTCAAGTCAAGTCTTAAGTAATTTAGAATTAATAATTTTTTTTTTCAAAAAGAAACGGGTGCACATTGTGCCGCTTGTGACTAATGTTAATGTTAACGAAAAAGGGCCTTCGGGCAAAATGAAAGGAAATGGGCCTTCGGGCAAAATGTTCACGGGTTCCAAATAACAAGGCCCACTATGACCCTGATTAGAACAATGTGTTACCAAGTGAACTCGCGTCACGAAAAGAAAGATAATGTTTTAAGTATGAATGTGAAAGGTTTTTAAGTAAATAAAATGTGAAGCCTTTCAACGAATGTTAAAAGAAGGAGAAAAATTGCAGATGAATGTGAAGCCTTGTTGAGCTCCTCTAGCTCATTCCACGAATGTTAAAATTTTCAGATGAGAATGCAGAAGAAGAAGGAGATGGTGGGGGGCAGCGACTCGGGGAACCCATGTACTTCAATTTTTATTATTTTCAGAGTTTTGACTTTTTAGTTTATTAAATGTCGAATGTCATTTTGTTTTCAGTACGAATGTTTTGGACAAATAATTATTTCAGTTATTAGCATTTAATTCCGCTGCAAATCTTTCGAACGAAGTAAAAGTTTTACTATTTCGTAATTTAAATATTTTTTAAAGTGTTTCTCTTTATTTCTTATTTTCCGCATTAAAAATCAAATAAGCTAGAATGGGCACTACATAATCACAACTTTTTCAAATAATATTTTATTTTCCCAACCTACTTCAATTTCGACTATTTTAATTACAAAACTATCATTAATAGTATCTTAAAAACTCAATCATCTTTTATATACAACCAGTAGTTGCATTTTCAAAATACAATTTGTTATCTTATAAGCTCTAAAAGTACCTTATAATATATAGAAACTTAATTATAATATCTTTTAAATAAGTCCAATCAAACGCCCTCTAAAAAAACAGGGACAATGCCAATGAGGGGCTGGCGCCGACGGTCTTCCCCCACAACTTCAATTTTTTTCATAATTAATATAAATTTTGTATATAAAATTACTACATTTTAAAATCACACCCCCCCCTAAACAATAAAAAATACATCTTTATCTACCGTTTTAAGAAAAAATAAATTTTGCCCCCAAAAACTTTATTTTTTGGGCCCGTCCTTGCGGCCATAAATATGGTCTTTACAGCACATTATAAAAGTCCACATGGTGTCACAAATTCAAAAACTTTGTTGGTTATTAATAATTTTTGCAAAAGTTTTACCTCAAAACATATTTTTGGCCCAAACATGCATTTGTTTGTGAAAATTTTCAAAATATAGATTATTCACTCATTCTCATTTTCCAATCATCAATCAAATCAAATTATTATTTTACTAAAAAACATCACTATCAACTATCATCACATTTATATCCTACGTCCAATCACACTCTCAAAACAATTGTACAAAAATGGACGGAATGAGAGGTTATTCAAACCTCTATCACAACCTTTCATTTCCAATCCAATTTAGTTTCTTTTGCCTACTCCAGTTGTTCAAGAACGATATCCACACGACAAATACACACAATACAGATTTACACGACAAAATATCCACTAAATCAAGCCACGATTCTTGTATTTATGTGTTTTAATCCATTCAGTCAAGCCAGTGGCAAACTGGTCTATCTTTCCTGAATCTTGGGAGACCAATCTTTTTACCCACAGTCTTCAAATCAACTTCTTTCTCTGCTTGAAAATCAGCATAAGTAAAGGGTTTATACTTTGAGCTTTCTATCACAGCATCCTCGGCTGGGAACACAAAATACCCTATTGATATTCTCTCTTTATGCCTGTTAACCTTCACTCTATGCGTCACGCTTACATAGTTGTCATTACTCATGGCCTAAAATACAAACGTAATATTAGATCGTTAATTAACATGGTGAAAATCGCAAACCAAACAAATATATATAATAATAGAATTATTACAAAAACTACCCCTTTCAGAGATCTCTGAAAATTAAAAAAAAAAAGTATGATTTCTATGTTTTTTTTATCGAGGGTGAGTTTTATCTGTTAAATGTAAGGAGGTAACTGAAATATTTTTACAAATGAAAGAGAGTGTTTGAAATGTTTTTGCTTATAAATGAGGTAAAGTGTAGTAATTTTAAAAAATATGTAGTTATTTTGTATTTAACCCAAACTTTTGAGTTCCTATGGTAATTTTAATCACGATTGTCCATCCGTATAATATTTCACATGATGTGAAAATATCGGATGAATGCCACGTGTATAAGATTAGGTCATTATTGTACACATTGTATTCACGTGTATTGAAGCACTAAATGAAACATTGCAAGAATTAAAATGGAGAATCGGACCTGCATCATGTCTCCGAGGTTGACAATTAGAGTGTCATGAATTGGCTTAACATCTACCCATTTATTGTTCTTGTAAACTTGGAGGCCTCCTACTTGATCTTGATGAAGTATTGAGAAAACTGAGCTGTCCGTGTGAGCATTGATGCCCCATCTTTGGTCCGCCATCGGGCAACGGAGGTAGCGATAGACGCGTAAAAATCCGGTGGGCGTCGACAGATAAGATTTCGATTTTGGTGGTAGGAAGTTGAGCTCCTCAGCGATGGTGCTGAATATTGTTTCTGCAATCCTTGTTTGGTGCCTGCCATATTCTTGTAACAAAGACCTTCAAAGCACAGAGCCACATAAAGTGTGCCACCAATATAAAGTTAGTTTTTGGAAAACAAGAATTAAAAGGACAAATGTGTCGTTACTCGTTAGTTCTTACATGCCTCCTCCCCCCTCCCAACCACAAATCCTTGTTGGATTTGGTGAGGATTAGAAGGAAGAATTTCAACTTACTAACAAGGATTTTAAATCCTTCAGAATGACTCAAAATAGCTTCCAATAATTTGAAATTCATTATATAATGACTTCATTCAAACAATTTCAATGGACTTATTATTATGGACTTGAAATACTTAGCACCAAATCCATCAATCAAATGGAGCATGAAAGATTTTGCATATTACAAAGCCATATTAAGAAGCATTTTAAAGTAATTGATAAAGAGCATGATAGAGTTAATTAAACATGTAAATGAAACATCCAAAAGTAGTTATTAAGGAGTGGATTAAAGCTATTTTTTTTTTTTTGATTAACTACAACAAATAATAATTTGAAAGACATTGCAAGGTTTGAACAATTCAAATTAAGAAGCTGTATTTTCGTATTTGATTATGTTAGATTCATTGCTCAATAGAAACATTGTATCAACTATAAAAAGTACTCTATTATCAAATAGAAGATAGAGGTTAGGGTCCCAATATTGTATAATTTAATAAAAACCTATGGTTGCAAGTAAAATGTGGAACAAAATAATATTTGCCATTAGTAAAATATAAAATAGCATCTAATTGTAGCACTAATCTCTTGTTATTACATTAGCGGAATGAAAATTATAAATGATTGACAGGGCAAAATTTCAACTCGACCAGTACTAGTTTTTTTATAAATAAGATTATAAAATCACTGAAACATTTGGCCTTATTTATTTATGTTTTCAAGGGCCGATTTCTAATTTCCAACTACATCATGTTTGTTTATAAATTTTCCAATGGAAATCATCATTTTAAATTTCCATTTTTCACATAAAACATCTCAAACCTATAATTTCAATTCCCAAACCTATATACTACCTTCATCACTCATCAATCACTATTCGATGACGAGATAAGCACCTAGGGTTTCAAAACACCTAGATTTTCACACCGGCAGCCGCCAATCATGGCGATGTCGGAATTTTGTGGATTAACGTCCAATTTTATCCCTCACGTGCGATCCCAAGCCTCTCCTTCGAAGCCTCCATCGTCCTACAACGCTGCTGCGTGCCCAGGTTTTGATCATGTGCCTGTCGGATTGATCCCACCGAAGTTTTACCTGTTGCAATCATCTTCGAACCCCACCGCTGCTAATTCCTTTCCGCCACGCAACCAGGGAGACATCCTCCCGCCGCCGACCCGTTGCGTTGCGGCAGCAAGCCAGATGACCCTTCGAAGTCGATGCCGACGCCCAAAGACTCGGGCCCATCCGTCTTTTTCTTTGCGCTCTTTGTCTCGCCTCACGCCAACTTGCAGTTGATGCTGCTTATACGCATAGGGCAGCAGCAAGGGGGCGTCCCCCCCCCATGCAAGGCAGCAATATTGGGGGGGCGCCATCCTTTCTCCCCACGGCCGCTGCACACCATGGGGGGGCGGCCCCCTTGTAGTGTCTTATGGGGGGCCGGTTGTTGTCTCCTCCTCCATGCTCCCCCCCCCAAGGGGGGTGATGACCCCTGGGCCGCCGTCTGTCATCTGCATGGGATCCCGTCCACAGGCCTCCATTCGAATGCTGGTTCCAAGACTACATCCCAGATTGATGGATGCTCTCCCCCAATGACATCCGTTTATGAATCGAACCCCCGACATTCGGCTCATAATGCTAATGCTCAATCCAATATTGGTCATTCTTTTGCTAAAATTATTTCAGATACTCACTATGATATGGATTCAACTACGCAGGCCCAAGGTAATTTCACAACATTTTCACATGTTGTTTTTGGTAAATCCAATTCTATCCCTAAACCGGTTAGAAAAATAGATTATTATTCAGTTACTATTGATGAAATCGTTTATCGACAACGCCTCGCCGAATTTTCTCATTCTTGGATTGGAAGGGTGATTTTGGGCAATGGTAACAAACCATGGACGACTATACTTCTGCATAAACGCCTATCAGGTTTATGGAGAATTAAAAATGATTGGAAATTAATCCCCGTAGGTAAGGGATTTTTTTGTGTCAAGTTCTTGAATGCGCAGGATAGAGCTCGAGCTCAAACCCGTATTAATTGGGCACTCAATCTGGAACTATTAGGCTCTCTCCATGGGTCCCGGATTTCAATCCGTACAAGGTACACATGTCGGTGGCAAGTTTTGTGTCCGAATCTTCGAGCTCGATTTGGAGTACTGGGATCCTAATACCATCTTGGGGATTGCCAGTGCGATTGGAAATCCGATACAGATTGATCAACGTTTGCTTGACGGCTCTCTGGGGCATTTCATTTGGGCGTTAGTAGATATTGATCTGTCGAAACCGTTAGAGAAGCACATCATGGTAGACGGGTTGGCCAGTTTTCCTTTGTGTCGATTCTTATGAGAAATTCTTGGAATTTTGTTCAAAATGTAGGGTAGCAGGACATTCAATTTTTCTTGCCCGTATTACTCGAAGGAACTCAACCATCGAAAGACACGCCTCTCGACCGGGGACATCCCGAGACTTCAGGCAAGACGTCCGAATTCTATGCAACGGGGTCGTTCAGTCGTAAAGTTTACCGTCCGGTGCGGCGGAGACAAGGGCAAGGTCGTTGATGACTCATGAGAAATCTTTTGGTCATCAAGGTCGTGTTAAGGAGGTGAACCTTCTTCTTCACGTATTCACACTAAGAATTCTTTTGATGTTCTAGAGTCTTGATTCGGATGATGTGGCATGTGATAATCACGAATTTGGAGCACAAATCGAGAATGAAAATCGGATTATGGCTTGAGAATATAATCTAGCAAACGCATGACGAGCCATGGTTCCTTATCAACCGCATGCAACAAATTTGGATGAACATGGGAGGCAAATTTAATTTGCAACCTGGAATGAAAATAGTTTCAAATAGCCTTCCTTTTAATGATTATGTCCTTAGCTCCAATGATCCTTCCGAGGGGTTCAAGGCTATGGCCGTTGCTGTGCCCGGAAATGTTGGTTAGATATGGCGGATGAAGACGATCAAGATGATGCAGACAAATTGACAAATCTTAGCTCTTCAACGCGCTCCGATTGTCCTTCACTCAAGTGATTCGTCGGAAAAGCTATGAACGCCACGCAATTGTGGTGGAGGCTCTAGCCGATATTCCACAGGATACATCAGACCATCAGGAGGATACTCAAGCACGTGCAAAACAAACACATGCTAATGTTCTTCGAAAATCCTCTAGAAATAAACGTCCATCATTTTGATTGAGATTTTAAGTTATTTCTGTTGTTTCTTTTATGGGGTATCTTTTTTTTCTATCAAAGGTTTTTCCCAATGGGTTTTACTTTGATAGGTTTTAACGAGACCCCTTTTTTAAAGCTAGTTGCTTGGCTTATAAGCAGTACACTATATTTTCTTTTTTAATAATATTTTGCATTTATTCAAAAAATTCATCAATCACTATTCTCATTTTTTACTCAATTATACATGTGGACCATTATTATAAACTTTATTTACTTACAATATTACTATTTTTTAATTATATCTATCTAATGGGACCCACTACGTACCTACAATCCTACAAATATAATATTATATATTTAATTATATAAAATATTCAACCACTATTAACTTTTTAAATTATTATATACATAAAATATTATTTCAAAACTATTTAACTATAATATAATCTCATTTTCAAACCTACATAAAACTCATTCTCATTCTATCATCCAAACATTATTCCGGTTTTCACATGAGAACCAAAAGAATTTCAAAATTCATTTTCTAACACTAGAAATTGGAAATAATCCATAAAAACATAACTTACAAGACCTTATAATTATTTTTCCAGTTCTCGGCTCAGTAAAATGATTATGAATGTAGTATTAAAAATATGTTTATCAATATTTTTCCAATTTGGGGGGCCTTTTTCCACGAGTACGTGGCTGGAAAATTGTGTGGCGGCCAAGCTGAGTCCAACAATCTTTCGTGGCTGATGAGTGATGACTCACTAAAATACATAAAACCAATCAACATGATTTAACTAACTATCGGTATTCAATTACAGGAATTTGCCTCCTTTTTTCTTTTGGTTGGTAATATTGCTGCCGACTAGAGAGACTAGAGAGCTTCACAGTCAACATAGATCCAAATTCCTATATATCGGATTAATAAATTAATCCTTTATAGTACACTGTCCATCAATGTGTAACTATGTATGGTCAA
The DNA here is from genome assembly GCA_016081115.2 of Rehmannia glutinosa. Classification (NCBI taxonomy): domain Eukaryota; kingdom Viridiplantae; phylum Streptophyta; class Magnoliopsida; order Lamiales; family Orobanchaceae; genus Rehmannia; species Rehmannia glutinosa. Next base: position 75,191,179 of record CM071927.1, on the reverse strand, counting down.
ATAATTGAGATGAAATATACAAAAAAACTAGCAAGAAAAATGATTAAAAAAATGGTCCCCTTTATTTCTCAACCCAACTAAAAAAAATTGATTGAAAATTGGTCCCCTCGTATTTCTCATCCTACATAGAATAGTATTGTTGATGTCGTAAAATGGTATTAATCATTTTGGACTTTTTGATTTATTTTATGTTTCTTGTATATTCCAACTTACAAATATCAAATGTGGTTTAAAGTTAAAATTATTTAGAAAATTATTTTATACACTTGGCGTTGGCCTGTATAATATATCTACATTAATTAATTAGAGAGACTTAAAGTAATCAATTTGACAAATTTTATTCAGGAAACTACTAAATCAGCCCTAACGCTTCTCTTTTGATAACTTTTCCAGTTTCATATGGTATTTGAATTCACCGAACATCACATGTACAATAACAACACATCTTGTTATACACCAAATGAAACACGACAGAATTCCGATTTCTCCACCTTTCCACCTCTAATTTCTTTTTTTGTTTTTTAAATACCATATTCTATCTATTTCGTAAAACTATATTAAACTATAAAAATTCAATATAAAAACATATATACACATGCAACGAAAATCCAAACAATGAATTAAGCTGCAGACAGGAGAGATACATAATATATATATATATATATAGAGAGAGAGAGAGAGAGCTAATTATTAACCTGAAGGATTCAAGAAGTGGATCTTCATACTGAAACTGTGATGTCTTGTTTAAAGGAACATTGAAACCTTCCAACCAGTTAAGGTTGTCCTTGACACAAGGGCCTGTCTGTTTAGCATTTCCAGACATGGTAAGAGCTGGGCTGCCCCAAAAGTAGAGTATAGGGCTGGTGAATAAGCCCTGTTTGTACTCAAAACTAAGGGAGAAAATCTTGTGTGCATCTTCATGAAGCTGGGTCAACAGGTTCCTGGGTACCCCATGGTTGACCAACCTAAACATGCCCCACTCTCTGCATACTTTACTTAAATTTTCTGGGTTCATCAACTGGAAATCTATCACAGGAAGAGAATCTGAATCTGAATCTGAATTTGAATTTGGATGTGAATTTGAATGTGAGACAGAATCTGATTTTATCAACTGTTCACCATGGTCAACTCCCTGGTTTTGGTTTGGGCGAAAAGGGGGAGGGTAAGACTCATAGATAGTGTCTGAATTGGTCATTGTAATTCAGAATTTTCAGAATCTTTTCATTTCATTAATTTGGATACTCTATATGGAGCCAAGAATTTAATAAGTGCATGTTGCTATTTATATTTTATTAATTTGTAGTGTAATGGTACAAACTACAAAAGATGTTGTTGGGATTTCCATTTCCTTTTTGGTTTCTTTATAAGCCTCCACGTGTCGGAGAGTGGGGGGTCCTTATGTCCAACTTTATAAAGTTTATTCACATCATGCAATGCAATATTGACACCATCAATGCACCTTCAGTATTTTAGTGATTTGTTTTTTTTAATATATAGGTAATCAAGATTGCGCCCTCACAAACCTTGAATAGGGATGCAACTTAACCAAGTTGCTCGTGAGTTATCCGAAGCTCGACTCGATTAAATCTTTTTTGAGCTCGTTAATGAGACTGGTTAAACTAAATGAACCAAACTCAAGCTTAAAGATATCCAGCTCGTTAGATCGTGGGCAGGCTTGTTAGTGAGCAGACTCGTTACTACGTACGCTTACGGGTTAGCTCGTATAATTTATATTAATAGTTTGAGTTTAATTTTAACTTTTATATGTTTACGTTAAGAAATATAAAAACATTTAAATAAACTTATTTCATTGAGAAAAAATCACAGATTTTAGTAGATATATCATATATTATGCGTTTTAGAAATATATAATTTTTAATTTAAAATTGATATTACTAAGTTCATTTGGACTCGATTAAGCTCAAAATTAAGCTCGTGGACCATCAATATATTTAATAGACTAAGCTCGATTACTGCCAGTTAAACCCGGTTGTGGTACTTGTTAAAAGTCCAGTGTTCTAAAAAGCGCTAAGCGCTAGTCGGGCAGCAGATTGGGGCCTAACGCCTAGACAGGGCCTGTGCGGGGTTAGGGGAGACATGGGCGGAGTTAGGCGAGGCCTAATAGGAAGAATAACTAAGGCGGACAAGCGTGGCCTAGCGCCTAGGCGGGGACTAATCGGAGCTAGGCGGGGATTTTTAGAACAGTGGTTAGAACAAAGCTATTTTTGATTTTGATGATTTCACATATTCGATTTATAAACCAAAACATTATTTTCAAAAGCTGTCAAAATACTTATAGTATTCTAACTCATTTAATCTTAATTCTATGAAGTATTACTTGAACTTTATTATTGTCAAAATTCAGACAATTCTTTGTATTGATGTCAACCGATCGCTATAGAGGGCGACCGATATCTGAAAGATTTTCAAAGTTTAAAAAAAGAACAGAGATGTCTCTACATTGAGGGCGACCGATACCTGTAATTTTTTCAAAATTTTCGAAAAACAGAGAATTCTCTGAGGCTATAGCGATCGGTCGTTATAGTGGACGACAGATACCTGGATGTTTGCAAAATTTGTATTTTCTTCTTAGTTTCAATAGCCACCGGTCTCTATCTATGGCAACCGGTCGCCGTGGTACATCGACCGATCGCTATCAATAGAGACTGGTCGCCCTTGACAACTACCGATGTCAAATCTTGATCCAACGTTTTAAACTTTCTACATAGCGATCGGTCGCTATACTTGTTTATCAATAAATTCTATTCGTTGCAGCAACACTTATAAACAAGATTTATTTTATCAATTTTTAACCATTTTTGTAGATATTTTGATCCTTCTTTATAGACAAATTTCAAAATTTAGGAGCCTATGTTGGAAATCAAACCTTGAAACTTCTCTATAAATAGTTGGAGATTTTAAAGGATCAAATAAAAACACACAATTCTATAAAACAACATGAAAAATTCAGAAAATTTCTCAAGCTTTCATTTTCATACTCTTGTAGTAATTGCCTAAGTTCTTGCACTTTCACATTTTGCTTACTAGGCTTTCTTTCTTGATTCCACTTGCACTTTCAAAGTTGTATACATTCATTTGAGGTGTAATCTTGTGTAATCAAAATCATCTAAAACAAGAATTACTTGTTAAGTGTTGTTTTGGTAAGAACACATTTGGTTGATTAGACTATGTATTAAAGTGTTTTGGTGCTCTTCAAGGTTGTTGTTGTAACAAGAGTTTGGTGCTCTTCTCGTTGAAGTTTGTTAGGAAATTTATTGTAAAGATTTTGATGATGCTTAGAAAATTTAGTATAGAAAATTGGAACCCCAATTTCTGTATGTAATTTCAACTTTGTAATAGTTAGAAAATTAGCTGAGTCTATGAGCATCAAAGTTGAAGATGCAGAAGACTTGCTAAAGAATGCAGAGAAGAATCAGTTGTATCGCAGCTGAGTGGTTCAGAAGAGCTTCAATCAAATACATCAGTTGTGTCGTTCAGAAGACTAATAGCAGAGTCATCCAAGAAATGAAGGAGAAGACACAACTTACGGGGTAAAGCAGCTGAAGGACTTAAAGAAAGTTGAAGAAGTCTGTTGCCCGTTTTGGTAAGAAGACAAACCTACAATATTAAAGTTGACTTGCTAAAAGATTGCAAGAAGTAGGGACAAATGGCATGCTTGCAGAACTATGAATCGTTTCAGGCATCTGCAAGTACTAATTCAGAGATTAGGTCAACATCAGATTGTGCAAGAACAAGACAAGCCAACGAACAAGAGTGTGAGTTTGAATTTGTCTATCTGTTTAAGGGACAATTTCAAACTCTCACCATAAAAGGCTGAGGAATTTTTTCAGAGAGAAAGAAGAGATAAAATATTCAAAAAGTAACACATGAGCAAACAAGCAATCAAGTAATTTGGAAATACTCTCTAAAGCAAAAAAATTCTTACATCCCCAGGCCTACATTCGAAGATATTTTATCCAACACATCCTTGTGGAAGATAGAAGTTATTATTGAAGTTGAAGAGAAATCTTTTGTTTAAGACAAAATGTGATCCATATTTTCCAGAAGTGAAGAAGATATAGTGAGGTTCCAGTTCGAACCTGTTTCAAATGCAAAGGAGGGCTGGGTGATCAAGTCCTGAAGATTTGAACAGCTAAAGTAGTGAGGCAGTTGCCTTACGAGGAGCTGACTCCTAAAAGTGATGCCAACTGTGTGATCAATGCTAAGTTTAGACTGTTGTAATATTGTAACAATGTCATCGTTACTTTAGTGGATTCCTCCCGGAGTAGGAGAATAGTGGAGTAGAGGAATTACCCCATCCTCGAACTATAAAATATTGTGTCATTTAATTTCTGCATTTAAATTCTACACATTTTACTTGCATTTTATTTGCTATCCAATTGATAATAACAAGCTCAATATATAAGTGTTCATAACCAATCTTTAAAAGAGTGTAAAGAATTCCACTATAAAAATCAAGAAAATTGAATTTTTAAAGAGCTAACTTCACTCAGCTAAGTTACTCTATCAACAGCTCTCTCAGAGTCTGTTGAGTGGTTAACTCTCCTGCTGAAGTTTGACCCAATTGTCTCTCAAGAGATTTAGCTATTTTCTTGCAAAAATTCTGATTGTATTTGAAACCGAAAATTTAGTAAAGTCTATTTAACCCCCCTTCTAGACTTTACTCACACCCTTTGGGACCTACAAAGTGATAATCGTTTGGTACCGATTAATAAAATGTTCTTTTGAAAATCCACTCGAAAATATCGGGTGATTTTGGATTAAGCTCTACGTGAGTTGAACCACTATATATCTTTGTGTTCATTCTTCTTCTATCTCTTACTTCTTTTAAAATCCTTATATATTAGAAAAAGGGGGGGGGGGGAAATCTAGAAAATCGGGGAAAATCTATTTACCCACCGCTAGATTTTCGTAGCTACCTGGACTAACAAGTGGTATCAGAGTCAAACTCTTTGGCAAACTATTTTTTATCTTTGCTAGTACAGAGGAAAGATCCATGGCTACGAACAAGAGCTATCTTCCAACCGGTGCTTCATCCAACAAGTTATCTATTTTTGACTCCAACAATTATGTTTATTGAAATGATTAATGAAGTGCTTCTTATAAGGTTGCGGATTCAATTTTTGGAACACGATTATTGAAAGAGTTGCTAAACCGACAAAGAAATTGGAGGACGAAATACTAACTCCTAACGATTTCAAGGAGTTTGATGATGATGACTAAAAATCCTTCTCCTTAAATGGTAAGGCTTTAAATTTTTTTACATTGCTGTCTTACCACTAATAAATATAATTATATAAGGGGAATTAGATCCGTGCATAAAGAGTGAAAAAAATTGGAAGCCATCTATGAAGGGACTAAGAAGATGAAACAAGCTCGAAAAAATATGCTTATTAAGAATTTCGAAAATTTCACTATGATTGAAGGTGAAGCATTTCAAAGATGGTGAAAAGGATTGACAACATTGTCATTCTTTTATTGGCACTTCGAAAAATTATTTCCGAAGAAGACAAGGTGACTAATGTTTTGAATGCTCTTCCGGTACTTGAACCGAAAAAGTCACGGCTATCACGAAAGCTCAAAATCTTGAAACACTCAAGTTTGATGAGCTTGTGGGAAATGTTCTAATTTATTAAGTCTATCTCAAGGAAAGAAAGAATTCCAAACCATCCACTTCTCAACCGGGTATGTGATCTAATCCAAAGGGTCTTGCCTCAAGTTCCAATAATGTCTATTATCCTAGTGACGAGGGAGACGAGGAAACGACCATTCTTGTGAGAACATTTGCCAAGTTTGCAAATAATAATAAGGAAAGAAAGGCAAGAGACAACTCGTGCTTTAAATGCGGAAAATCTTGACACTTTATCGCTAATTGTCCAAAAATGGCGGAGGAAGAACAAAAGAACAAAAATTTATTTCCCAAATATAAGGCCTTAAATGCGGATGCTAAAATGTGTGATGAACTTCTTGCAACATCCGACGATGAGGAAACCAAACAAGTTCTCATGGACATTGACGATGGAGCCAACGAGGTACGCTCTAACACTTCTTATTTAATTCTTGTCTATTGCAAGAGGATTATGATGATTTACAAAATGAGTTTAAAGATATGATTGTTAAATACAAGAACTTGAAAAAGGATTTTAAGAGCTTGAAAATAGAAAAGGATAATTTATTTTCTTCCTATGAATCTCTTGATCATGCTCATACTATTACTCTTGTTAAAGTTAGAAATTTTGATTCCGAAAAGAAATGCTCACAAAAGAATTATAAAGTTTGAAAATAGATGTGTAACATTTTAACTTGACTACCAATAAGGTTACTAAAATTCCTGATGCACAAAGAAGTAAGCATTCAAAATTAGGACTTGGTTATAAACCTTTTCAAACCGACTTCAAAAAAAGAACCAAGCTCTAACTTTTATACGTGCTAGTAGTTCTAAAATTATTATGTGTTTTAATTGTGGCAAAAATGGTCATTTTACTAGCACTTGTAGAGTTAAAAATAATATTAGTCATTTTTGGAGACCCAAAGGTATCAATGTCAACACTCATGGACCCCAACACTCTAGGGTATCAAAAAATAATTTCATTTTAGGTACTCGGGGCGATCACGGTCAAAAAGAATTCCAAATGGCTCATGGACAGCTGATGTTCACGTCATATGACCGGAAAGGAACATCTTTTTACCAACATCAAGCTACAAGAGGGAGAAATGGTTATGTTCAGAAATAGCAAAGGAAAAATCCTTGACAATGGAGACATTGATAATTCTTCTTTTTCTCTTAATGATATTTTTTTTGTAGATGTACTAAAGTTCAATTTAATAAGTGAAGCCAACTTTGTTATTTAAATTATAATGTTCTTTTTAATAAAGAAAAATATTTTATTCTTAAAAATGAAAAAAAAATATTTGTGAAACTAGTAGAAAAGGCAATATTTAAAAATTTGTACAAGTGATTTGGTTAGTCAAAAATATTTCTTGTCATGTCGCTAGTAATGATTTAACTAGCTTATGGCATATATAGGCGACTTGGATATTTTGGATACAAAAATTTACAAAATATTTGCAAAAATCTAAATGTCAAAGGACTACACGAATTAAAATTTTAAAATATTCGCTTATGTGACATTTGTCAAAAGAACAAATTAGTTAAAAGTAGTTTCAAGCGCAACGATGAAATTTCCACAACCAAGCCTCTACAACTTTTTCATTTAGATTTGTATGGGGACATTGGCGCAGCAAGCCTAAGTGAAAAATTTTATACATTCCTTATTGTCGATGACTTCTCTAGATATACTTGGGTTATTTTTCTTACTAATAAAAATGATGCCGCTTATGAGTTTGGTAACTTGTGTAGACTTATAGAAAATGAAAAAGAGAAAACTATCAAATCTATAAGAAGTGATCGTGGTGGTGAACTTAATGGTGAATTTAGAGTTTTATGTGAAACAAAAGGGTATGCTCATAATTTCTCGGCTCCTAGAATACCTCAACAAAATGGTGTAGCCGAAAGAAAAAACGAACTCTACAAGAAATGTGACAGTCAAAGCTCAACGAATTTTCACTTCCAAAATATTTTTAGGCCGAAGCCGTTAACACCTCTTGCTATGTGGTGAATCGAGTATATCTTAGACCAAAGTTGAACAAAACTCCATATGAAGTTTGGAAAGGACGAACACCAAATATTAGCTAGTTCAACGTATTTGGTTGCAAATATTTCATTCTAAACACCAATAATCATTTCAACAAGCTAGACCACAAGGCTGATGAAGGAATTTTTATGGGATACTTAACCAAAAGAAAAGCATACCGAGTGTGCAACAAAATAAGCTTGGTAGTCAAAGAATCCATACACGTCAAATCGAGTGAAGCTTCCGATGTTCAAAAATCCCAAGTGAAGATAGTGATGATGAAAATGATGGAGAGCCAATTATTCCAAACACCACTCAAAATGATCGAACTTCTTCTTCAACAAATGTTCAACAAGAAGAAAGGGGCGACACATCGGATCTTCCCATGGAATTGAAATTCAAAGAAGATCATCCTAAAGATCTTATTATTGGGGATTCACTTGACAAGGTTATAACGAGAAGAAAATATACCGAAAAAGCTCTAATTTCTCAAAAAGAGCCTAAAAATGCTAAGTAAGCAATTAAAGATGAAGATTCGTTCATAGAAATACAATAAGAGTTAAATCAATTTGAAAGAAATAAAGTTTAGGAACTTGTGCCTCGTCCTCCATCTCAAACCATCATGGGAACAAAATGGGTGTTTCGGAACAAATTGGACGATCAAGGCAACATCATTCGAAATAAAGCAAGGCTAGTAGCTCAAGGGTATTGCCAAGAAGAAGGTATTGATTTTGATGAAACCTTTGCACCCGTATCATGTTTAGAAGCTATTCGTATCTTACTTGCTTATTCTTAGTTCAAAATCTTTAAATTTCACCAAATGGATGTCAAATCTGTTTTTCTAAATGGCTTTATTCAAGAAGAATTTTATGTCAAACAACCTCCGGGGTTTGAAAAATTTTCAAGACCAAATGATGTTTATAAACTTAAAAAGGCTTTATATGGTCTCAAACAAGCACCCCAAGCATGGTATGATAGACTAAGTTCTTTTCTTTTAGAAAATGGTTTTACAAGAGGTAAATCTTTGTGCAAAAATTTTTGGTGATACTAATAAATCTTTGTGCAAAAATTTCTCTAAGATTATGCTAGGTGAATTTGAAATGAGTATGATGGGTGAACTCAACTTCTTCCTTGGATTTCATATCAAACAATGTCAAGAAGGAATTTATATTTCTCAATCCAAATACACAAATGTACTTTAAAAGAAATTTGGAATTAAAGAAGGGAGAATCATGGCAACATCAATGGCAACAAACATCAAACTCGGCAAGGATGAAAAACGTAAACCAGTTGATGAAACCAAATATCCAGGTCTGGTCAGTAGTTTACTTTATTTAACCACAAGTAGACCCGATATCTTCATGTCGTATGTCTATGTGCTCGATTTCAAAGCAATCTTAAAGAATCTCATTTAAGTGTTATAAAATGAATTTTTTGATATTTAAAATGCACTATTTCATATGGTTTGTTTTATTCAAAAAATGATTACTTTAAAAGGTTATAGTGACTCGGATTATGCTAGAAATATTGATGATTGTAAAAGCATACCCGACTCATGTCAATTTTTAGGTGATTTCCTTGTCTCTTGGTTTTCTAAAAAGCAAAATTGTGTGTCTTTTTCAACAGCCGAAACCGAATATATTTTTGCGGCCTTTTGTTGTACACATTTATTATGAATGAAACAAACCTTGGCAGATTACAAAATCAATTTTGAAGATATTCCTATCTTTTGTAATAATACTTCCACCATCAATATTTCTCAAAATCCGATTCATCACATTCTAACTAAATATATTGAGGTTCGACATCATTTTTAAGGGATTGCATTTCAAAACAAAAAATCGAGATGTGTTTCGTTCCATCTCAAGATCAACTCGCAGATATTTTTACAAAACCCGTTACCTGCCGAATCTTTTAACTCTATTCGAGCAAGTTTAGGCATAATGCATATTGAATAATGTCTACATTTACATTTTCAACACTTTATTTTCATTAGAAAAGTTTTGGGGTAAAAAGTCTATTTTTCAAAACTTCAAAAGAGAGACAATTTTCTCTGGAACATGCACATGTCGCTATACATAGCGATCAGTCACTATTCCTAGAGACCGGTAGCCTTATATAGCGATTGGTCGCTATAGAGGCATAATTTGCTTTACTAGGTAGCAAGAAATACTATTGTCGTGAAAACTACCCCTTAAGTTTATCATGATTACAAAAAAGACTCAGATAAGTTATAAAAACTACCCCTTAAGTTTATCATGATTACAAAAAAGACTCAGATAAGTTATAGAAACTACCCCTTAAGTTTAGCATAATTACAAAAAAGACTCATATAAATTATAAATATCCAAAATTGCCCTTTAGAAGCGTCAAGATGGGGTTATTTGTTAGGTAAATACAAACCTCAATGAGATATTGTTATTTTGAAAGATATCTGAAATGTTTTGTAATTAAGCTAAACCTGAAGAATACATTTTGAGCTAATAACAAAAAAGACCCGTAGGTTTTTGAATATTACATAAATCCCTAAGGTTTAGTTATGTATTACACTTTAGAGATAATTATTTTTAACGACACGAACTTTACCCCTTTTTACACTTCACAACCTATACTTTTATTTTTAACCTTTTTGCATCTGTACTACGAAAATAATTATTCTTTGCAACTTTTGGACCATTTTGCCCCTAGGATTTTTTATTCTTTAATAACAATAGTTCTAGTTATCCCTTTAAACTCTAATTTGTGATTGCTCCATAAGGATAAATATATTGCATTATACAATAATCATAAAGTTTTTACTCCATAATCAATTTGTTTTTCGGATTTTTAGAAATAAGAACCGATTTTTTACGTAACTTGTTTTGTTCGTGGCATTGTTACACTACTTAGATCCAGTCTCTATTCGGAGGTTTTAAATGGATCATGTCGGGTTTCGACCTATAAACTCAACAAGACATACTTCTATCAAGATCTTATTTCAAGTATTTATCCGTATACAAATTGGGTCTTTAGCCGAAAATGAAAATAGTCCATTACGACCATATCAGGCTTTGACATGCTTAGTAAAATTAATAAATCCCTTAAAATTCATACCTCTTTTGGTAGAAACGGCACCGGGTTAAGTGGTTTCGCACGCCACCGGTCGAAAAATTACGCCCCGGATCGTTTGACAAAACGGCTCCTCACTGTTCAACCTCACCTCGGGAAGATGATCGCAAGTTATCAGACTCCTTGAAACTTGACCATGACCTTGGTTCGTTTCTACTCCAAAGGCGTAAAAGTAATTCTTCAAAGGGGATTGATCAATAATACATCATGAACACATGTTGAACAAACGGCCTTTATTTTATTAAGAACTTAAAGAAAAATTTATTACATTAGTAATCTCCTTTTGGGAGGAGAATCCTTGTTTAGCCTCTCATGTATGAGGCTTGCACACAAAAATACATAAAACTTAGAAACTAAAACACTCAAAATATTACAAATTTTTCACTCAGATTTTATTGTAAGAAAACTAAGGAAAATGTTCGATGTCCTCGAACTTCCTTCAAATCCTGCATTTTATAGAGATAAGTCAGGACTTGAAATTCGGACTTCAAATCTTGTTGAGATGTAAGCGTCACTACTTACGTCATACTCTGAATTATTACTGCCCAATTTGTCTTCCTTCTCTTTCGCGTGACTCGACCCATGTGATGGTTGTCGGGGAATCTTCTAAAAGTTGATGCGTGGTCCCCGAGGAAAACGCGTCTTGTGGTGGGCCCTTGTCCTTTCATTTTGTATAGTCTGTCGGTCGGGTTTGGGTCGGAAACCTTTCCCAAACTCGGGTTCTTCTGTTCGGGGCATGCTTGTGATCCGGTCGATCCAACGGCCAACATGCGCCATGTTACGAGAATTTGGTAAGTTTCTTTGCTCGTAGGAATCTTGTTTTCCCAGAGAATTCTCCTTTTGGTTTTGAAGAGTTTTCTCCGCAAATCCTGTGGTTGATCCAGTCATCGAATTTAAAAGGAAAGATCCATTCGTCAGTGCGGAAGAACTTGAATGGATATTTGACTTTGTTCATTTGATTAGACAAACCCAAAGACCCCATGCTCGTCTTGTAGAAGCTTCGTCTTGAGAAAATGCTCCTACTAACACTGGTCCTTCTTAGGTGAAGCTGCCTTAATGTATTTTAAAGCATTTCCATCCGGTCTTCTTAACTTGATGAAATGAAAAGCTTCATTAAAGCCTTCTTTTTGGTTCGGAGGAGCCGCACTTTGATAAAATACGGTTCAAAATATCGCCTCAGCCAAGTGTGGATTATTGGCCCAGGTCTCGTAAAGCGCTTCCCCAATCCATTTCGGTAATTTTGAAATTTACGGGAATCTGGTGACACGGTATAGATTGAAGCTAAAGCTCCAAAAGTATACCATTCTTGTACTTCATTTGGATGACTTCTGGTTTCATCAAACTCTTGGATATCTTGCACGAGATATCAACCATTGTTTTTTACGGGTTAATACCTTGTCTTGTAACTAATTTCTCCCATTGTCGATATATGCATAGGAGAAATCTTAATCTCGTCGATTTGAACCTTAGATTTGCACATGCGTGGCCAAGATTCAACTCTCCCTCTTTTACCCGGAGGTCTTTGGGTTGACTTGAAGACTCGGGTTGTGACAGGAGCTTCAACATTCGATTCTGATTTGTACACCTCGGGGGATGCATCACTGCAGCAACACTTGTGATTATGGTACTTGAATCCATAACCTCCGGGTTAGAGCCCCGTACTCTCTCGGCCCCTTTTTGCACCAGTAGGAGATGCGGCTGGAAGAGAGGCCCTTGGTAGCGCTAAGAACAATTGTCTTGAAAGCGGCATGCTCGTATTTGACTAGAAAGCAGTTTAAGTCGACTGTTGAAGTCGTCGGCAAACACGCATTGAGACATAACGTCCCAAAATCTCGTTCTAGACTCTCTAGGTTTTCCCTGAGATGTCTTACTCGTTCGAGGACCTCGTCGACGCGCGTCCTTCCATCTCGTGTCAAGAAATGCGCAAGAATATTTTCATGAGATTTTATAATGACAATATCATAATCATAATATTGACATTGACTTGCCATCTAAATAATCGAGCCTTTTCTGGTTTTGATTCAATTTTGTTTTTTGAAAAGCGCTTGACACTTGAATTATCAATTTTTAAAGTAAACTTTTAGTCGGTAAAAATAGAGGCCATTTTTTAAAAGCCTTTACATTGCAAAAGAATTCTTTCTCGTTAATATGCCACCGAGTTGCTTCACTAGGGGTGAATAAACCGCTGCGATATCTGCATGGCACTTCCTCGTTTGGTGTGACTTTCGTAAGAGGCTGCTGCCCACCAATCATCTTTGGCATCGTATATAGAACCGATTCGTCCTCAAATCTTGGGAATCGCAAGTTTTGGAAGCTTTTTACAAACTTCTTTAAGTTGCTTAATTCTTCTTGATGTTCATCTTCCCATTTGAATCTTGCATCTTTTTTTTGAGTAATGGGCTAAACACCTTACGTAGTATGCTAGATTGTTAATAAACATTCAAAGCCAAAATTAACAACTCCGAGAAAACTCTGAAGCTGCTTCTTGTCTTTTAGTGTATCGGAAATCCCTGTATTTTTCCACAATATGATTACGTAGAATAATTCCAGATTCATCGATTTCAATTCGAGGAATTCAATCTGTCTTGTTGCGATTACGCCTTCTTTTAAGAAAGCACTAATCCTTCTTTGTGACAAACATCGAAAATATTTCCAAATGTTTGAGATGCTCCTTCATGTTCTTTGATGCGATTAGAATGTCGTCGATATAAACAAACATGAAAGCGAAATAATCTTTGAAAAGATTATCCATCTTTCTTTGATATATCCGGGGTGCGTTAGCAATCCCATAGGCATCACGTTCCAAATATAGTGTCCCCTGTGGTGTAGAGAAAGTTGTAAACTTCTTACTTTCTTCCTCCATCTTAATCACGGTAGAATCCGGACTTGCAATCGAACTTTGAGAATATCTTGGCACCTTTGATACTGATTAACGGATGTTCTCTACTTGGGATATAGTATCCGTCGAACTCCAAAATGTTATTAATTCCCTTGTAATTAATAACAAGTATTAACTTTCTCTTTTGATTTCTCCATGGTTTCGACTAAGAATCCTGGGTATTGTATGGAGAAACTCTGGTGAAATTAACTTAAGGTCAAGATGTTCCTTAAGTATCTTACGCATATCCTTACGATCCTCCTGGTTCATAAGGATTGGTTTGAATCTTACGAACTCGTACTCCTTTCCAGGTTTAACCTTTAAGGAAGCTTTAAGCTCGTTCTTATCCCACCAAGCCAAAGGATCTTCATTGTAATTCCTTTGGATCTTCTTTGATATCCTCGAGTGATATTTGTTCCTCTATGGTTACATCACTCTGTGGATTCTCCATTAGACTCATCCATAATTTTGCAATGGCTTACGGGTGACTCGTTCTTCTCCTTGTACTACGAATGAATACAAGTTATTATCCCATATCTTGATCTTACGAATGGAACCAAATTGTCATAGGATAATAAAGCTTCACCAAATTTCCTTCGATCCGCCATTTTTGGATTGCGAAGTTTGGCTTCATCACCACGCTTTGCGAAAATTAATAGGCATTTTTACGTAAAATGCTTCCGCGATCTTTGGACAATAATCTTATGATCACATAAGGTTGTGAAAATAAGTCTTCTTGTCTCATTCTCTGTGTGAATCGCTTGAATGTTTGTAGGAAATTGTTTCCTAGCAAAATATCTTTTTGTATCATGGAAATAGATTGGTGGCATTTTCACCTTGTACCATGGGGTACCACTGCGCCTCCGATCATGATTTACGCTTGTTTAATTCCTCTGTTAAGGATAAGAATCCTTTTAGAGAAATCTCTTCTGCAATAGCTGGTAAATCTTCTCCAATTTTTTAGGAAAAACATCCGAAACTGCAAGTACATATTAGGCAGACTGAATCAATATAGGCGCGAAATACTCGGCATTGTATTGACATATAACATTCCAATAGAAATGTATATGGAGAATGGACTAGTGGTCATCGACTCTGTATCTTTTATTAGCCACTGTGAACTCCATTCCGTCTTGTAATCTTTCCCAAGGTTTATGCTCCTCAAGAAATTCAATTCCCGGTATTAATTGTTAAAGGATTTTTCCTGCAACTCTGTGATAGTAAGCTCAATCTCTCCTATCTTCAGGCTTCCTTGATACCTCCCAACGATTGGTTGTTGGAGATAATATAGAACATCACAAGGGAAAATGTTATCCTTTTGAGTGATGTCGAATATTACTTCAACCTCTCGCCATCATACGGACATTTCGGCTCTCCTGTTTGTTTTAAAAACATCGGGGATGCATTTGAATCGCATACTTGGTCTCCTTTCTTCCCAACGGCTACTACTTGTCATTCGTCTGTTGGAAAGACATCCTTCAGGCTCAACTCGAGACTCAGGCTTTTGTTGAAGATGGTTGATCTTGAATTATCATATCAATCTCCTTAATAGTTGGAGATTCAATGATTTCTCAGTAACACTACCCCTGGCAAAGTCCTCAAAGATTCTTGGGACTTCAATAAATTCCTTTCTCAAGAATACTTCGGAATGATGGGTATTCGAGAGAGCATAGGAAATCTTGTATGTGATCGAGTAGGGTCTGTTCCCTTCTTTCATCAAATCGACTCTTTTGAAATCTTGATGAAGGGTTAGGACTCATGAAGTCTCGATCTCCCAAATTGTATGCAATTCTAGGATAGACATTAAATGCTAATTTCCTGCATACAAATTTCTGAATGCGCTCAAGGCATGAATCCTTGAGATGTGAGATTCGCTTGTCAAAAATAGCAAGATTGAGTGGCGAATCTATTCCTTCCTTGAATGTTGCCTTAATAATGACTCTTATGGCTCCAATGTGAATCCATGAGAGTGTATTTGCAACTTCTCTTTTAACTCTGCTTTTGATCTCCTGTATTTCTCTTATAGGGACCAAGCTGCATCTCGATCAGGTTACTGGTAAACTCCATCGGAATGGCCAATTCTCCGGTTGTTACCCTGTGAATAATTTGGTGTTTTCTGTTACGAAACCCAATCTTATCCAATGCTTTTTCCATAGCTCCGATTGTAAATCCATCATAGACTTGAAGCTTTGGATCTTCCTTCATGATCCTCATAAGAGTTTTATGAGCTTAGTCGTATGAGAGAGGAATCGACATATCCTCCCTGATTTGTTTCTTTGAAGAATTTCTTCTTCACTCGATTCTGAGCTGAAATTTGGAGTCACTTCCATCGTCGAGAATAGATCTCTTCTTCATATATGCTTTCATCGAGGGAATATCCTCAAATTGATACACTGTATTAAATCGATAATAAACTGACTTCGATTTACGGTGTGGCCTCGAACCCTCGATTCCTCGTTTTTGATTTGCAGGCAATCCGTTTTGAGATATGCCCTCTTGCTCGCATGTCCAGCAATTCTGATCTTTGAAACTTTCATTAGCTCTAGTGTGAGCACGCACGAAAGTTCTTCTTCCGGATTTCTGGTACTTGCTTGATTAGAACACGATGATGAGGCTCTACTCCGCTTGAGTCTTGGTCTTTGCCCCGATTTATAACCGGGCTTTTGTTTTGACCAAAACCTTCTAGGTCTCCATGAAGACCTACTTCTTTTATTCTTTGCTTTCTCGGCGGTATGGATGGCTTCTCTCTTCTTCTTGTGCCGCCTTGTTTGACCTCCACAACTGTTGGGATATCATTATCCACGCAACATAGAGGAAGCGCTTTGTTAATTCCTCTTAATCTCTTGTAATTTCTTTGTAGAGCGCTTGATAGCACCATTCGAGATAACTTGGCCTTTAGGAAAGACATTTTTACGGCCACGTTTTACTTGACTCCACCACCCTTGTATTCACGATAAGCATTTCTCTCCACGGACTTGGAATTTTGGCAAAGAATAGTATGCGGCTTCTTTTTCCTCAATCTTGGATTTCCACCGGTATTCGGTGAACAACTTGATATATTCGTCAATATGACAAATATCCAATAACTTCGAAGCTATAGAGGGCTTGTTTATATTTCTTTCTTTTTCATCCTCTAATCCTTCAAAATAACCCGTGCCGATGAATTGGATTTTGAATAGTTTTGCCATACCATCGACAATTCCTTTAAGTGATTCCCTGATGTGACCGAACTTTTCGTACTAGCATCGGTCATATCTGAGCAATCTTCACCGATCCTTCAAGACTCATTTCAAGGAGTAAAATGAATGAATCCTTTGTAAGATCGAGGGTTCTTTGAAATTCTCATAGTCAAGCCCATTCATCAATGAGAACTTTTCTATTTTTAAAATCTGGGATGTCGATTTAACATCAACCCATACGGATGTATTGGGTCGAGAGTGCGATCTTCCATAAGGCGTCGATAAACATTCGGCCTTCCGGTAGGTTATGCAGTTCTGAGGGTTTCGACCTCTGTCCCGGAAAGTGGATCACTTCTGTCGTGAAATCCCGGCGTGTGGCATCCTCTCGTCCGAGTTCCATGATGTGAACCCGCTTTCTTCGACGTTAGGATTAGCGGTGGCGGTGGTGGAGGAATTGGTCTACCTTGTGGGTCATAGGTAACCAAGGCGATTCTCACCTACGTTCATCTTTAAATCTACAATACCTAATCTGCGAAGGATTACGCCGGTCGTGTAGATCTTTAAGATTCATCTTTTCCATATCCATCTTTTTTAATTTTTGATGGATTTTCCTTTGATGAGAGCAATGAGCTTTTCCTCATCTGTCATTTTTCGTATAACCGGTTGGTTTCCTTTTTGGTGTAAATAGTGGTATCCCCAAAATCAATACGTTTCCTTCCTCCGGATGAACTTGGCTGTCCTCCAGGTTCTTGACTCGTTTACGAATATCATGAAGGATTTCAAGAGTTTTTCACGATATTTCACCATCGTCTCCATCCAGTTCGGATCGATGAACTTGTCTTTAGTAGATGAATATGGCGGTTGCCATAAGTGCACTGCCGTCTTACGGATTTCTCTAAGATCTTCGGAGATCTTAGATTTGTCTGAAGTATCTCGTTCCACTCGGTACTCCATCGGGAATCATTGTTCGATGGGAATTTTCATGAATTGTTTCTTGAAGGTTCATCAAGTGAACATATAAGTGCAGTTAAGCATCGGAAGCTGCGCTTATAATATTCGCTCGCATTTTGCATTGCCTTAAGGTTTCCCAGTCGGCTCTGCTTCCTTTTCTTCATGTTGGTATTCCCGATATGAAACACAGTCAGTGTTCTTGTGCATACATCGATATTTGACGATATGTCTGTAAAGGGTACATCTCGGACATCGGTCCGGATCCATAATCTCGGAGTAATTTCTCTCACCAATTGTTAATTACATAAATATAATAAATTTAACTAAAAGTTCTTAATAAACCAAGGCTCGATACCATTTTCGAGGATCGCAAGACCTTTGGGAGTATTCAAATAAAATGCAATGAAATTTATCGTTCGGGTTGCAAAGTGTAACAACTTTAAAGTTTAGAGTGTAAACTACAAACCATCTTTCACGAAACCAGGGGTAAAACAGGAATTTTATGCAAAGTGTAAAATTTTGTGAAGTTTAGGTTGCAATCAGTAACTTTTCAAAGTTCGGGTTGCAAAGTGTAAAAACCCGTATAGTTTGGGTTGATTAAAAAGCGTTATCCCTACACTTTATCTCCTTCTATCCTTAGTAAGCAAAAACATTTCAAACACTCCTTTTACATTTGGAAAAATATTACAGTAACCCCTTATATCTAAGGCATAATCAAACATGCTTTTTTTTTTTTTTTTTTACAATTTTGAAACTTCTCTTGGTTTTTTTACAATTACCACAAACCTCAGGGCTAGCTTTTGTAATTATCAATTTTTTTGTTTATGAAGATGAACCATATGGTTTGAGAATATTCACCTTGTGATTGGTCTTGTACCAGTCTCCAATAAGAATTGTCAAATCTCCGGCGGGTTCAGGGAATGGAACAGGGATCCTGGGCCTGCTGAGGATCCTAATCCCACCAAATCCACCAGCTGCTTTGTGGAATAACCATTTTTTTCGGATATAAAATGGTGCTTATAATGCCTTTTGAAGTATCGGTCCATATCTTTTGCAAATTCTAATTGTGGTTCTTAATTATGTTTATCTCTTGTATTTTAGAAGTATTGGGTTTTTGTATTGTTTTATAGTTTTTTTGTTGGTATTCGACAATTCTTTTTCAGTTTTTTGATAGATAACAGCGCACGAATCAACAATTAGAAGGAGGGGCTTGTGTTTTTAACTAAACCTAATAGTAATTCATCTAACTTTTTATAAAAATGATTATAAATAGCTATAAAAAAGGGTCCTCCACAAGGAGATGTGTTTCTGTCCAGAGGGGCTTGTGTTTTAACTAAACCTAATAGTAATTCATCTAACCTTTTATAAAAAGAATAAAAATAGCTATTAAAAAAAGTTGTGGGGGTGTATGTATGCGTTCGTGTCTTCATGGGGGGAAAGGTGGAGGTGTTGGCCAGAGTTGTTTGGAGAGATGAAGGGGGTGGAGACGATAAACTTAGATCCATTAGAAGAAAGAAAAACAAAAAGATAGAAGAAGTTGGAAAATGATTTTCTAGAAGAATACGAATTTGTAATAGTTCTTAATTATAGAAACTTTATGTGATTGAATCAACAAAATTAGATCTATTAATGTTAATTTTCTAGAAATATTTTCATATAAGTTTCTTTAAAAAATGTGTTGTTGATGATGGATGGTTGTTTTTTATTATATTTTTATTTATTTAATACAATATTATTTAGAATTATTTAAACTGGGAAACAATATTTTGATAGTATTTTTAAATTAAATTTAGTCTTATAATATTTTGCTGATGATTTTAATCAAACATATTTTTCAATAATATTTTTAATTATAAAACATTAGTCCCCTTTTTATCTTAACCACTTAACTTTTTTACTTTTTTTTTGTTGAAAAACTTATCACATCAGCGCCAAGTGGTAATTTTCCTGCCCAAATTGCAAAATCCCCAAATTGGTGGACACTTCATTGCCTGAAAATGCCAAATCAGCAATTTCTAGCAACATTGGTCATTTCCAGCAAACATTTGACGAAATGTCCGAGTCTTTGAAAGATATTAGACCAAAATGTTAATGTGACTACTTACAGGACTGAATCTCCAAGTAGTCCAAGTTATCATATGAAAAAACCATTTTCCCATCTGACTAATATGGCTTCTAGTATTGAAAACATGGGTGATGTTTTTATGGTTTCTAAATTATGTGAAAAGCTGCTTGTGAATTATGTGCATTCAAACTTTGTGCTTAAAAATGAATGGCTAATTGATTCTACCTGAACTTTTTACTTGGCGCCATTTAAAAATCTATTTTCAAACTATAAAGTAGTGAAAAACTAATGGTTCTATTTCTATGGCAAATAAGAAAAAAGAGATAATTATTTTTAACCACCTCAACTTTACCCCTTTTTACACTTCACAACCTAGACTTTGATTCGTAATACTTTGCACCCTGAACTATGAAAATAATTACACTTTGCACACTATGGATAATTTTGCCCCTAGGATTTTATTCTTTAATAACAATAGTTCTAGTTATCCCTCTAAACTCCAATTTGTGGCAAACTATTACATAATAATAAATTTATTGCATTAATCAATAAACATAAACTTTTAACTCCATAATCAATTTGTTTTTCGGATTTTTCGAGAAATAAGAACCCTTATTTTCTATAACTTGTTTTGTTGGTGGCCTTGTTATACCTACTTAGATCCAGTCTCTATTCAGAGGTTTTAAATGGATCATGTCAGGTTTCCAGCCTATAAACTCAACAAGACATACTTCTATCAAGATCTCATTTCGAGTATTTATCCGTATACAAATCGGGTCTTTAGACTGAAAATGAAAATAGTCCATTACGACCATATCAGCCCCAACATGCTTCCATAAAATTAATAAATCCCTTAAAATTCATACCTTCTTTGACCGAAACAACACTGGGTGAGATGGCTCGCAACACCACCAGTCGGAAAATTACTGGCCCCAGATCATTCGACAAACATCTCCTCACTGTTCAACCTCACCCTCAGGGAAGATGATCTGCAAGTTATCCGACTCCTTTCAGCAACTGCTCAACACAACCTTGGTTCGTTTCCTACTCCAGGCGTATAAGTAATTCTTCAAATGGATAGATCAATAGTACACTATGAACACATGTTGAACAAAAAGCCGTTGTTTTATTAAGAACTTAAAGAAAAACTTATTACATCAGTAATCTCCTTTTGGGAAGAGAAAACCTTTCTAGCCTCTCATAAAGGCTATCACACTCTTGTACATAAAATTAAAAACTAAAATCTAAAACTGAAAACACTCTGGAATTTTTTAAACATTCCACTAATTTTACATAGAGAATTTATTGTTAGAAGATTAAGGGAGATGTTCGATGCCCTTAGCCTTCTGAAAACTCTTGTTTATATAGAGGTAAGTGATGCTTCTATTTCTTGGATTCTCACATCCACTTGCTGATAGTAGTGGATGCTTTCCTATCTTCACATGGCTTGGGACCCTTCTTGTCTGGTATCCAAGGTAATCTGATAAGGCTTCAAAGCCTGAGACTTTTCTTTTTCCGTCTTTTTGTTAGATGGAGTCTTATGACATCATTGCTTACATCATTTGCTTGAATTATCTACATTTTGATTAGTTAGATGCCAATTACTAGATCTGACTCACCTTTTGTGTCTTTGCTGAGTGGTTTGTCCTTGAGTCACATTCCTTCTCTAACGTTGTCGGGGAAAATACTTTTTTGGTGGTCCCCGAAACTTTGGATACTTCTTTGACTTGTCTTCTCCATCGCCGGGTCTTCTCCGATTGACTTTTGGCCTGAATCCTTTGCCAAATTCTGGTTCCTTCTAGTTTTGACATTCGGGACAGACCCGAAGTTCCCAATGGCCGATGTGAGCCATATTACAATATTTCCAGTAAGTTTCTTTACTCCCCGGCAGCTTGTTTTCCCACATAAAATTTCTTTTCTTTTCGAACAGGTCTTCTGCAAATCTTATAGTTTTTCCTGTCATAGTATTCAACAGGAATGATCCGTTCACTGAATTTTGATAAAACTTGCACAAAAACTTGACTTTGTCCATCTCAGTGAGACAGTCCCACAATCCCCATGCCCTTCTTGTTGTAATCTGATCTTTGGTAAAGGTCATGGCCAATTGTACTTCTTCTGAATTTGCCTCTTTGATATTTTTGAAGGCTCTTTCTTCTAGTCGGCGAAGCCTAATGTAATGAAAGGCTTCATGACCGGCTTTCCGACGGGCTCTGGAGCTGCACTTATGAAATACAGTTCCAAGGTATCCCCTCATTCAAGCTATCATTATTTGACCAGCACTCGTAAACTACTTTCTTGATCCATTGTAGGTCCCAAGGGGTGTGAGTGTAAGGTTTAGAGGGGGGGTTGAATAAACCTTACCAACTTTTCGATTTAGTCCTTTTTAAAATGTTTAGAGTGAATACTTCACAGCTGAGTCCTTGATGGACATCTAAGTTAGTTAATCAGCAGAGTTAGTCACTCAACAGACTCGACTGAGCTGTTGATAGAATAACTCAGCTGTTTTGACTAAAGACTTAACTCGACTGTGATATGTTTTCAACGGAAGACTTAACACCCTTGAATTTGGTTAAGTTTGTTTTAATATTTGGTTTTAGCACTTGGTTGATTATCAATTGGATAGCAAATTTATCGTGAGATATAAAAGTAATATGCGAGAAATTAAAAATCTTGAAATGTAAATGACACAATAAGTTTTTATAGAGGTTCGAAGATGGGGTAATTCTTCTACTCCTCTCTTCTCCAACTCTGGAGGAATCCACTAAGTATTGATCAATATACGAGTGGTTAACGACCCGGATACAAGTCTTGATCACACAACGACTTGATCCTTTGGGACTCGATCTGGAGTCCTTGGTCACCTGGTGGCTCTAAATGCGACTCGGCTTCTTCACGAGGCGTTTGCCTTGCTACTACAACCCACTTGCTCAAGCTTCTTGGATTTGATCACGAAGCCCTCCAAAAACTTGAGACTGGTTCAACTTTGAACCTTCCTACAATCCTCCGTGGAATGTAGACCCCTTGATTCTTCAAATGTTTCCTCTTCAATGATAGAAGTTGTCTTTCCTTCATAGGTGAGTCTTTGGATTGATTTCCTTCGTAATGTAGGCTTGAGGATTGAATTTTAATGACTTGAGAATATTTTTGGTTACAGTTCGAATGTTAGCTTGAATGTTCGTGGTTCAGGTAACCTTCTCTCAGAGTGTTTCCTCAGCCTTTTATAGTGATCTTTCAAAAATTTGCCCATTGAAGAGATAGGCTTATTTTTAAAAGACACTTGTGGTCGTTGGCTTGTCTTGTTGCGATCCTTGGAATTGCCACTTCCTCGTATGAATGATTCTTGACTTTTGAGTTCGACACGGTGCGTGCTTCCCATTGGTTTATTCCTTTTGCACGCTTCGGGGTCGAGCACTTCAAGAAAAGCGATATGGAGGTATTACTTGTTTAAGTAATTCTCTTGACTTCTATGCAACGGATCTCTTTCGATTATCTCTTCTTGTTGCATTTTCTTAACTTGATTGACTTGAGTCGACTTCCAATCATTGGATGACTCTTGTCATTTCAACTTGAGACTTGGTCATGTCTTGAGTTGACTTGATCGATACTTCACTGTTGTATCTCATTTGCACCCTTGATCGAGTTCTGTCTTCTCTTCTTTGCCACACTCGGTTGCCTCGCGGCGTGAGTCTTTCTTCTAATCTCAGTTGTCTTCTTGCATGTTCGAGGCATAGGCGACTTGACTCGGCTCGACCGACCCTATCTATTACGGTGCAATTTACAACGAGAAAAATGGGGTGCCAACTTTCTATTCTAAGTTTTACATGGCATTCATCAAAATCTAAAAATTAATTTCCCAACAATTTCCCCCTTTTTGATGATGCCAAAACTTAAAACATTCATACAATAAAGTAACAACAAAGATACGTCTGGACAATGCGAGAATCCGCAGAATGTATGCGTAGAAGCAATCTTTTATTGATCATAACATTCTTGTTCTTTACAATTTGTTTACATAGTGTATCAGAGCATAAACATAATTTAAAGTAACTATGATGTTCTATATCTACACAAGTATAGAAATTGAACGATTTTATTCGATGTTCAGAAGACTTACATAAAAATGTATTAACATAGTAAAATACATGAAGGGATGGCGACAACACTTCATCTCCTTCATTTTGCCTCCTTCTTTCATCTTCTTGACTCTGTCATTTTTCGACCTTTTTCTCTTTTTCTCATCTTGTAGCCTTTCTTTTTTCTCATACGCCTTTACGGCGACTTCATCTCTTCTCTGTCTTTCTTGTCTTTCCTCCCATATTTGAGTTTGTCTTTTATTTTCCTCTTCAATTCTCTTCACATACTAAGCATTGTTCTTAGCCACTTGCAGGTTGGCTACTTCGTCAAATCATTGCCCAATAGATCCATCATTTCTTTCCGGATCTATGTACTCAATGTTTTTGGGCATAGATCTAGGTGAAACCTCTTCCTTACCACGACTTCTTCCTCGCCTCAGGCGTGTATTATCTTGGGGCCTTCTTTTTCCAATTTGAATGACTAGCGAGTGACTTCGATGGTCTGCTTTGCGCTGTCGGTTTCTTCACATAGTTTGAGACCTTTTTCCCAGTACAAATCCGAGGCTTGAGCCATGGACATATTTGCGAAGTAACCTTGGATCTGGCGTCTTGAATTCATCAACGAGATCTTGGCTCGGTTCGGCATCGAAATGGCATAGGTGTCTCATGCATTTGGAATGTCTCCATGTTGTTTCAAAATGTTCATAACTCGGCATCCATCTTTCCTTCCATTTCCTTCATCCCCTGCTTCAAGCTGTCTTTCTCTTTTCGGCCATGGAGTCTTTGCAGTGTTGGAGTGGCGAGTCGCTAGGAGTTTCTTTGATGATATCGGTGTGACAAGACCTTGTTTGGGGGTTTTAGCAATCATCAAGGTCACATCTTTTGAACCTTCCCCCTCAATGATTTTCCTTTCTTCTCTCTTCTCACTTCCTCAAATTTGTCTTTCCCTTCACAATTGCGTCCTCCTTACCCCGACGGATCCTTGACACCTTTTGGTATTCCTCTTCCCCCTTTTTGGCATCATCAAGGAGAGAGAACCCCTGAAACAAGCTAGCAAGCATGAAGTCTAAGCGGTGATAGGTGAGTCGCTTGCCGAATCTGCTGCGGAGTATCTTTGCACGGGTCAGAGCGGGTGGCGTTGGATTCGGCTACTACCAACTTCATCTCGGCCATGAGAAAGGCTGAACTTTCGATCCATGTTCTCCTCTACGCGGGGAGCTCTTTCTTATTATATTCACGCAGCAGCTGTATCTCTGTGGTTGAGATTCATGCATTCGTTCGATGTGCTCTTGCATTCTTGTCTTTGCATCAGCATTCTCAGCCCGCCAGACTAGCAACTTGTTGAACAATGTCCTGAAATATCGAGCTTGTTCCGCGCGCATTGTCTGCTTTTGTTGCCACCATTCCGGATCGACAATTATGCCTCGCATGGTCAGCGATAAGGTTTGCATCTCTGTTATCGTCTCATGTCGGTGAGGCCTGGTGCCTCTCCATCTTTTCAATCTCTGCAAATATGGCTTTGAAAACTTCCTGAACCTCAGCTGTTACTTCTGTCTCAGCTGGCGGCCAAGCAGCGTCAAAGTCATAGTCTGCTGGAACAATGGTGTCTGTGGGAATAACAGGATCATGTTTATGGAAGCGCTCTCGATCTCTAGCTGATTCTTCAGGGAGGTCAGGTACCTCCCGAGAGAAGGGAAATGATTCTACAAAAGGATCATCACGGGCAACGGGAATCTGCTCAATGACAACTTGTGCTCGTGAAGGTCCGGTGGAGTCGATCCTGCTGCGGCTTGGGGAGCTGCGCGTGATTGACTCTTTGTTGTGGTCCGTTGTGAAGTTGAGTTTTGACTTTTGAGCCTCATTGTCTTAACGGCTTCTTCGGTCTCACCTGGTTTTTCCACATGAATTGGTGGTCTCGGCCATATCAGAAGCGTCATCGGACGATGATGAGATTTCCATGGGTGGCTCATCATCAAAGTTAAATGTTTGGCGAGTAGTCTTAAGGTCGGACTCGCTCTGGTTGGAAGAACATCCTCGGTGAGTCTTTTGGATCGGCAATAGGGGTTGACTAAACCGTCATCTTCACCGGATCCCGGAAAGGTTACATCGGGATTATCACGGGAATCGTGAAGAGCACTTATCTCCTTTTGACCGGATGGGTCGATGATAGCGGGAGGGATGTTACGTGCTTAAGTTTCTTTACCCCGGAAAGTCTCAACCTCCGTTTGACTTCATTACCTCCTGCAGATCTCAAGCTGCGGCGAGGCTGGACGATCCCTTTTTGTGTCACATTTGTCTTGGGGTCTTCGAGTGGCATGCTGAGTCTTAACTCCATGGATTGCACTTTCATTGCCCAGTGTTAACTCCCGGGCGATTCCTTCAATGCCTCGTTGCATCAGCGTCATTGGCTGCGGAAGCGATTGGCACTTCAAGCGAGGCGATCTTAGCATGCGAGCCTCGTCGATGACAACTTGCTTTGTGTATTCGGTTGTTGTTCCTTCTCCACTTCACCTCGAGATTCGTTGTGGAGTCACTGCACATCCTCCGACCTTGTTGTAATGGAGGGAGTTTCCCCCCTCGGTGGCTCACCGGTGAGTGACTTGGAATGAGGTCACTCGTCTCAGTTCATTTGTTCCCATTGAGTATTGATCGTTGGGGCGGGTGGTAAGACACCTTCATTAGGGGTTGGCTCGTGGGGTCCCCACAATCCCGGTTTCATCGCCATTTCCTTAACACCTTCCTCCGAATGAGTGGGGAAGTGGTGGCGGCGATGACTTGATGGCAATATCTTTGCACCACTCCCATAGGATCAATCTCATTTGTGAGTTGGAGGACTCCCCTGTCCTCCATCATCCTTCGCTCATGTAGGATTCGGATTCTTGCATTGCTTGTTGCGGTTGCAACTCTTTTGTGGCGGCCGGTAGGGTCGAGATCCTCTTCACTTTACGATAGGGCGTCAAGGTGAGGATGTGTATGATCGGTGGTGCGGTGAGAGAGGCAGATCTTTGGCCTTTTCACGTCTTCTGCGTCTGTTTGCTCTAGCCGTTCGTTTTCTTTCGAATCTGCGGTATATTGATACAATTATCTCGTCAAGGGCTTGCTGACCTTTGTGTCAACCTCAAGAAACCTAAAGAGTTCTTCTTCTTGACAATGAACTCGGTTTTCAAAGCGCACTCTGGATAGGCTCGAACTTCCATTTTCTCCACTCTCATGACGATTTTGGATGTCGGATACAATGGAGAGTACATGATTATGTCGTCTTCATCATTCTCTTGATGGCCCTCGTTTCGGGGATTAAGGGTAGCGAGACTTTTGCTGCTCGACATCCTCATTAGCCTCATTACAGGCGGATACACAACCCTGTCAATAGGTGATTCGGTTGTCTCGGCTATTCCTTGTTCCTCATTTGTTCTATCTACGGTGGGTTTTGAGTTGCCTCTGTGATCGGCCTCGTAGACTTGGCGTTTCATCAATAACTTACGGAGACTCTACTTCTCCGGCGAGTCTAGGGTATCTTTTCGGTGAGTGGCGGACTCATTTGTCTTCTCAAGCTCGAGAGATCTTGGAAATTATTCTTTTTTGTTTTGACGAGGAGGACATACGGTTCCACTTCCTCCGGTTCGTTGAAGGTAAATGCCTTCCCAGTTGTCTTAGAGGCAACTGCCTTCCTTGTTGTGGCAGTCCTCTTCTTCTTGATCACTGGAGAAGGGATTAACGGTTCCTTCTCCACTGCGGCTGCGGGCGGGAGACACGGTTGTGGTGGCGGTGTGACTCAGCTGCGAGGCGGAGTGCGATTTCTTTTTCTTTCTTTGCGGGCGTGATCTTTTGGCGGTGCGGGAGCAGCCTTCTTCTTTGGAGGAGAGGAGACAGCTGTATCTTTAGGGTCAACTGATTCCCCCTTGATGGCTCAAAAGCTACTCTAGAAAACCGTAGACAAGTGCACCTATCGTTTTGTAGTATAGATTATTGAGTACCGAGTGTCATTCCCACGAGGATTGTAAGTACTAATAATTACCGTCTTTTTGTTATCTAATCTAGCAATTTTCAGAGTTTTATTTGTTAAAATGGAAAATGAAAAATAGAGAATTTAAACTAATCGCAACTTACAATAAATCAAATAAAAGTAGATTGTAGAATGAGAAATCAAGAGATAGAAATATGTTTGAATGTAAATCCCTCTAGAATGTTTTTGTGATTCAACAAGATAAAAATTCAACCATAAGCCCTTAAGCAAAAACCAACCTCTTTTAATAAAATCTCGTGTTATGTGGACCGTAGAAATTCCCGATTTAAGTTAATCCCTTTCTCAAGGCGAAAAACTCCTAATCTTAAGTTGATTAACTGAAATCTCTTTCTAGTTAAAACCTCAAGATTGCATTATAACGATTTATGAATTCTCATATTAGGTTTGACCCTAATCCGGAAGATTTATGTCGTCTATATCTAGGATTGCATGCAACTCTTTTCACTTATACAATTTCTTTTTCACCATAAATCTTTCGATTACCGATGAAGAAAAGATATCAAATTAATATCTAGGAAATATTAACTCGAATGAGATAAGCATGATATAAGTGAATCACACAAGACGTGAGAATTTTATTAAAAACATACAAACCTTAATCACAAATCCATTCTAGAGTTCATTACACTCAAACACTGGGAGTTTAGCTACTCATGATCTTGACAAAAGAGTAAATTACACAAGAAGATGTAAATATTATAGACATGGTGTACTTATCTTTCTCAAAATCTCAGTTGACTTCTTTCTTGAATGATGATGTTGCTCCAAGCCTTCTTCCCCAATGTTGCCTCAAGCTTACTCCTCCAAGACCCCTTGATCCCAATTATGAATCTAATGAATTATCTAATCAAATACATGAATGAATTATGAATGATGATTCTTCCAACTTCAACTCTTGGCTTTTATAGACACCATTTTTGTATAATAATACATTGATGGTGCCATCTTTTGGTAAATAATTGCCTCCACTTTCATTGTTGGTTGGTGAATTCTTGTACTCAATTAATGATTGAGGGAATATGGAGACATGGTGGAGCAAAATTGGGTGTTAAAGGTGTACAAAAGTGGTCAAAAAAAGCTTGGTTGGGTGATTGTTTCATAGAAAATTTGCAAAAGGAAGTCCCTGACATGGCCATGTCGCAGAACACACCCTGGCCATGCTGTCTGACATGGCCATGTCGCCCAACACGGCCAGGCCGTGTTGGGGGCTATTTTGTGCGAATGTTTTGAGTTTTTGGCTCTCGGCGGAACACGGCCGTGTTGCCCAACACCCCCTGCCCGTGTTGGACCAAAAAGGCCCCGAAATGACGCGTTTGGCTTGGAATTTTGAGCGTTTTTGCATCCTTAAACTCCCCGGCATTGTTTGGACATGAATCAATGGTCCGAAATTCACCAAAATTAGCCCCGAATGGTCAATCTACATCAATAAAAGCACCTCGGAGTAATATGAACTATGTACAATCAAAAATTTACAAAACTAACAATAAAATAACTCGAATTCTACTCAAATATACACATAAAACATGCATAAAAAGACCCTTATCAAATCACCTCCAACTTTGAACTTTGTTTGTCCTCAAGCAAAACATTAAATTAAAAGAGGATTGATAAATCACAACATACAAAGAAGATTTTTTTCAACACATTGAACACAAGCGAGTCAAGTTCTTGGCCTTCTCAACCCAAATTTACCATTCATTAAAAACATAGTTTTGCAAAGCGATCTATTGTCAAGAAAGACCGTAATATCAGCAGTCATTATTCAGTCTTGAAATCATCACTCCACAAGTACTGATAATTATGAACAACTTCAATTCAATAACACCATGAAAATACAAGAATTCAATAGATCATTATAGTTAGCCTACTAGTCATATAACCAAGCTTCTTGAATTTTATTGGAATGAGAAGTCAAGGAGTATTCATTCTCCTTTTTTTTTTTTTTTTTTTTTTGGACCTTTCGAGACATGCTTCCACTAGGTTTATATTTTGAATTTCTATTCAAACGCTCCTAGGGTGGTTTCTCATACTCATATTCGTGTCGCCGGTTTACGTAAAAGACAAACATGGGGCTCATGAATGCTCCTAGTTACTAAGCAACAACAAATAGAGGAGTATAACCTCGATTGGTCCGTTTTTTTCTTCATTTTCTTTTTTTCATTTTTCTCTTTCTATTTTTCTTTTATTCACAAGCTTGGTTTAACAACTAGTTAACCACTACTAAATCATGAGTTCTCGGACGTTCATAGCGCTAGGTATCGTCGTATATGCCTTAACACATCAAGTATTTATGGTGTTGGAAATCTCATCAAAATTTAACCCGCATCCACGTCAATCTATCCTAGACAATCAATTGCTTCATATTGAAAACACAAATTAACAAGTTAATATAGGTATAATTGGGCCAAGTTATTGACTAGCAAATACTCAATTTGTTAAAAAAAAAAATCATCTCTTGAAAACAAACACACAAGCATTCCGAAAATGTTATTGTACCCACCTCCAACTTTAAGATTCACATTGTCCTCAATGTGAAAGAAAGAAATGGACAAACACACACAAAACACTCAAAAAAAC
Organism: Rehmannia glutinosa; assembly: GCA_016081115.2. Classification (NCBI taxonomy): domain Eukaryota; kingdom Viridiplantae; phylum Streptophyta; class Magnoliopsida; order Lamiales; family Orobanchaceae; genus Rehmannia; species Rehmannia glutinosa. The sequence continues at coordinate 75,160,669 of CM071927.1, read as the reverse complement.
AAAGAAATTGGAATGATATAAAAGAGGTGGAAAAAAAGAAAAATACGACCTTACTACAATAGTGGAATCGGTGTTGAGCGACCATTGGGTTGTTTTGGTACAGGACCTTCAACGGCATCTTCATACCTAATCAAAGTTAAGCAACACACAACTCGAATACCGTGAAATCTCAAATATTCCCAATTAGGACAAGCAAGAAGAAGCTCAAGAGTTTTTTTTTTATGATTTGAAAATGACTCTAAGGACTTGTGATTATTTTGAAAGAAAATAAAATAAAATAAAAATAAATGAAAACAATTGCACACAAACATCGGGTTGCCTCCCGGGTAGCGCTTCTTTAAAGTCGTATAGCTGGACTAATTCACCTAAATGTGAAGATTAGTCGGGCGGAGCCTCGAACTTATGAAAATACCTTTGGTGTTTAGTAGAACTACATCCAACTTGAAGTTTCAAAATGTGCTTTTCAACCTTTCCGGTCCCCTTTTTGTGCATAATCTTCCAACATGGACTTTGAACAACACTTTTCTCCAAGAGATTTTTAGATTTCTCATCATGAAAAGGAAATGAATCGACAAAAGAACAAGTAATATCCTTTTCAATATCAACATGAATTTTAAAAATTACTTGTTCGTCCCCCACTCTCAAAGTTAATTTTCCTTCGTGCACATCAATGATTGATTTTAGTAGCCAAGAAAGGACGCCCAAGAATTAGAGGAACCTCAATATCATCATGCATGTCAAGAATAACAAAATCAGCTGGGAATATGAATTTATCAATCTTGACTAACACATCATTAATAATACCTCTAGGATGTTTAATCGATTTATCGGCTAAGTGTATGTCCATCTAGTAGGTTTGATTCACTTAATCCCATATGCTTGAATGTTTTATAAGACATCACATTGATACTAGCTCCTAAGTCAGCTAGTGCTCTATCAACAGGTAAACCATCAATTGTACAAGGGATAATAAAACTTCCTGGATCATTAAATTTTTGTGGTAGTTTATTGGAAGAACAATTATCATTCAATTGCACATTTGATAGTTCGTTAAGCTTATTATCATTAGAAATGATGTCATTTAGATCCCTAGCATGCTTTGAAAGAGGTTGAACAAATGGAATATTAGTATGTAATTGCTTGAATGACTCAAGGTACTTACCAAATTTGTCCTCCCTTCTATCTTCTTCAGTTAAACTCCGGTAAGGGATCTTGGGCTTGTATTCTGCAACTACCTTTTTCATGGGCTTTTCTTCAGATTTGTCATCCTCCACATATTTTTGCATGGTGGTGTTGGGATAATTATGCTCATGTGGGACACTAATGGTGATTGCCTTTACGTGCTCCTTGGGTTTGTTTCGGTATGACCCGGCAAACTTTCTTGCGGCCTTTCGGCAATCATTTTTAATCGGCCTATTTGATTTTCCAAATTGTGGATAGATGCCTCTTGATTTCTTAAGGATGTTTTATTTGCTGGAATCGGCGTCATTGTTTGCACAAACTTTGCCATGAGTTCTTCCAAGTTATGCTTTTCTTGGGTGCTGGAATCCGGGGAGCGTGTGTGGATTAGGATTGGGATTAGGTCGTGGTTGGCCTTGATTACCCCAACTGAAATTAGGATGTTGTCGCCACCCTGGATTGTACGTATTACTGAAAAGATTATGTTGAGAAGGCCGAGAATGGTTACCTAGATAATCCACACGCTTAGTTGGCGGTATTGTGTGGGGGCATTCCTGGTGATTATGAGATCCTCCACAAGTTTCACAAGATAAAACATGTGGTGGTGGTTTAGGAGCCGCAAATCATCGATCTTTTGGGTTAACGCTTCAACTTTGTGCGGCGCGAGCGTAACCACCGCATCTGCATTATACACACCAACTGACCCGTTAGTTTTACCTTGTATGGATTGCCATTGGTAGCCGTTCATGGCCATTCCCTCGATCAAATCCTGAGCGGCTTCCGGTGTTTTATTATTATGAGTTCCAGACCGCGACATCGATCATCATTTGTCTTGTTGCGAAAGTAGCCCATTATAAAATGTTTGGACTTGCATTCAAATAGGTAGGCCATGGTGTGGGCACTTTCGCAACAATTCCTTAAATCTCTCCCAAGTATCGTATAAAGTTTCATCGTCCGCTTGAGTAAATGAAGAGATTTCGTTCCTTAATCTTGCGGTCTTTGCCGGTGAAAAATACTTCAAAAGGAATTTTTCTGCCATAATATTCCATGTTGTAATCGTTCCTTTTGGCAAAGTATTTAACCACTGTTTTGCTCGTCCCCGAAGAGAAAATGGGAACAAGCGTAGGCAGATGGCATCATCGAAGACCCCGTTAATTTTAAAGGTGTCACAAATTTTAAGAAAATTTGCGATGTGATTATTGGGATCTTCGTCTGGTAAACCATCGAATTGGACAAGCTGTTGCACCATCGAATAACATTCGGTTTAATTTCAAAATTGTTGGCGGCAACTTAGGCCGGGCCTTATAATGCTTGACGACGTGCCATCCATGGATGGCTTGGCGTAATCATACATAGTTCTTTGTGGTTCATCCGCCATGGCAATGTCTTTGCTTTCGTCTATATCTTCCTCGTAGTCTGTATTAATGCTTTCCTCCGTGTTACTACCGGCGGTCTCGCGCTTCCCGCCTCGACGACGAGTAGGCATGCACTGCGGTAAATAAAGAGGGAAGTGTTAATCAAGACTCACAAAGATAGATAAGAAGAAAAACAATGGTAAAATAAAAAAAAATTGATTAGATTAACAAAAACAAAGTGTTCCTAATATTACAATCTCCGGCAACGGCGCCAAAAACTTGATGGCTCAAAAGCTACTCTAGAAAACCGTAGGCAAGTGCACCTATCGTTTTGTAGTATAGATTATTAGTCGATTGTCATTCCCACGAGGATTGTAAGTACTAATAATTACCGTCCTTTTGTTATCTAATCTAGCAATTTTCAGAGTTTTGTTTGTTAAAATGGAAAATGAAAAATAGAGAATTTAAACTAATCGCAACTTACAATAAATCAAATAAAAGTAGATTGTAGAATGAGAAATCAAGAGATAGAAATATGTTTGAATGTAAATCCCTCTAGAATGTTTTTGTGATTCAACAAGATAAAAATTCAACCATAAGCCCTTAAGCAAAAACCAACCTCTTTTAATAAAATCTCGTGTTATGTGGACCATAGAAATTCCCGATTTAAGTTAATCCCTTTCTCAAGGCGAAAAACTCCTAATCTCAAGTTGATTAACTGAAATCTCTTTCTAGTTAAAACCCCCAAGATTGCATTATAACGATTTATGAATTCTCATATTAGGTTTGACCCTAATCCAGAAGATTTATGTCGTCCTATATCTAGGATTGCATGCAACTCTTTTCACTTATACAATTTCTTTTTCACCATAAATCTTTTGATTACCCGATGAAGAAAAGATATCAAATTAATATACCAGGAAATATTAACTCGAATGAGATAAGCATGATATAAGTGAATCACACAAGACATGAGAATTTTATTAAAAACATACAAACCTTAATCACAAATCCATTCTAGAGTTCATTACACTCAAACACTGGGAGTTTAGCTACTCATGATCTTGACAAAAGAGTAAATTACACAAGAAGATGTAAATATTATAGACATGGTGTACTTATCTTTCTCAAAATCTCAGTTGACTTCTTTCTTGAATGATGATGTTGCTCCAAGCCTTCTTCCCCAATGTTGCCTCAAGCTTACTCCTCCAAGACCCCTTGATCCCAATTATGAATCTGATGAATTATCTAATCAAATACATGAATGAATTATGAATGATGATTCTTCCAACTTCAACTCTTGGCTTTTATAGACACCATTTTTGTATAATAATACATTGATGGTGCCATCTTTTACTAAATAATTGCCTCCACTTTCATTGTTGGTTGGTGAATTCTTGTACTTAATTAATGATTGAGGGAATATGGAGACATGGTGGAGCAAAATTGGGTGTTAAAGGTGTACAAAAGTGGTCAAAAAAAGCTTGGTTGGTGATTTTTTCATAGAAAATTTGCAAAAGGAAGTTCACGACATGGCCATGTCATGAGAACACACCCTGGCCATGCTGTCGACATGGCCATGTCGCCCAACACGGCCAGGCCGTGTTGGGGGCTGTTTTGTGCGAATGTTTTGAGTTTTTGGCTCTCGGCAGAACACGGCCGTGTTGCCCAACACCCCCTGCCCGTGTTGGACCAAAAAGGCCCCGAAATGACGCGTTTGGCTTGGAATTTTAAGCGTTTTTGCATCCTTAAACTCCCCGGCATTGTTTTGACATGAATCAATGGTCCGAAATTCACCAAAATTAGCCCCGAATGGTCAATCTACATCTATAAAAGCACCTCGGAGTAATATGAACTATGTACAATCAAAAATTTACAGAACTAACAATAAAATAACTCGAATTCTACTCAAATATACACATAAAACATGCATAAAAAGACCCTTATCACCCCTCACTCGTATCAGCCCTCTTAGCGTAAGCTCTCTTCTGTGCGCCGGAGAGGTTTGATCGAAACATCCTCTTGTTTACATGAAACGCCTTTCCATGTCGAAGAGGGACTCCTTTTACTTCCATCATTCGGCCAATCACCAGGCCGTATCCCAGGGAACCTCTAAACGTACCATCCTCCTTGAAGGATTTATTCCCAATATTCTGGCAGAGTCTGCTGTATACAAACTCAGCCCAGTTCACCTTCTTTTCTTCAATGATCGCAGCCATCATGATCAACTTAGCTTTGAACAGCTGGTCAAAGCTTCCAAATTTGATGTATATGCATTTGGAAACGATGTCCAGCAATTTGTGGTAGTCCTCTTTCGTGACTTCTTATTAGTGTATAGACCACTTTCGCGGCACGAGTCGGACTTGGCTACTTCCTTCCAGCGGCGACCAAGTCAACATCGGCTTCATAAATCTCGGCACTCCTTCCGCCGGCAACAAGCGATGTTACGCGAGGATCTTGGCGGTAATGGTGAACTCTTTTCCATGAACAGAGGACTTGATGCCCTCATCGTGAACTTCAGCGTTCACGTAGAAGCTATCGACCTCTTCCACGTAGGTCATTGGAAACTCCATCGTCAAAAATGGTTTTAATCCAGATTTTTCCGGCTTACGTGCTATCTTCTTCACAAGGGTGTCGTCGGACCCCTGTTTAAGCATCCGTCGAAATCCACATGAGACCCGGTGTGGATTTGCTTTCCCAACTTAATGAAATCATGAGTAGATGCCATTTCTAGATGCTTTACCAAACGAAACTTAGAAAATGAACTTGAGGATTTGTAGGGTTTTGAGAGAAAATTTCTTTCTTTTGCCTTTGAGAGAGATGAACAGTTTTGATAAAGTAAGAGAGAATCGGACGAATGGTTTAAGTATGAGTCATGAAAGGACGTGCGGGTAGTTTTGAAATTTTGATCAAAATCAACGGCTTAGATTTTACGCCCGATTAACCTTTAATCTCTCGTATTTAATGCGGCGGCATTTATATCCAATCATAAGCTTTGTGTGCGCCTTTTGATGTGACACGTCATAATTATCTTTGCGTCATTCTTAAAAACATTCCGCTTCGTAAAAGCATTGCGTTTTTGTCACTTTGCTCATAAATGACTCGGCTTATTCCTTAGGCGACTTAACTCTTCTCTCTTTGCACATAAATACTCATTTGTCTGTAACTAACTCGATCACGGTGATTCTCGATCTGGTGATTCACTTAGTTGATTTAAGAGTTGACTCTTTTTGACTTTTCGTGTTTCATCTCTTTTCTTTGAGTCTTAAGTGTCAACTCAGCTCAATTAACACCAATTCATGTTTGAGTTCTTCAAATCTTGATTCACATAATGGTTTTGTGAATATGTCGGCTAATTGCTTATCGGTTGAAATATATTCCAAGGTGATGTCCTTCTTATCAACATGATCTCTTTGAAGTGATATCGACATCAATGTGCTTTGTTCTTGAATGCAACACGAGGATTTTGAGTGATTGCAATTGCACTTGTGTTATCACACATAATTGGAATTTCCTTTTCCTCAACCTCATAGTCTCTCATTCTTTGTCTCATTCATAAGACTTGGACCACAATTTGCCCCATGACTTTGTATTCTTCGTTTGTGGAGGTAGCTATTGAATTTTTTGCTTCTTGCTAAACCAGGAAATTATCCTATTTCCAAGCATTTGACATGTGCACGAGGTACTCTTCTGTCAACTCTACAACCAAAGCATAGTCGAGTCGAATAGCCAATTAGCTTGAATCCACCTTCCTTTGGATACCATAAGCCAACCTCTTGGCTTCCTTTCAAATATCTCAAGATTCTCTTGCATTTGCGATCATGTGGCTTTCTTTTGGGGCGATTGAAATCTTGCACATACACCTACAACAAAGGTGATGTACGGCTGCTTCTTTGTGAGATAGAGCAATGATCCAATAAGTGCTCTATATCTTGTTTGATCTATAGGCTTGCCATCTGCATCCATATCCATTTTGGTGATGTATTCATTGGTATTTTCTGAGAAGACTTCTCTTCCATACCAAATTTCTTCATTAAATCTACGGTGTATTTTTGTCGACTTATGAAGGTTCCATCCTTGAGTTGTTTTACTTGGAGTCAAGGAAGAATGTCAGCTCTCCCATCATGCTCATTTCGAATTTGCTTTGCATGAGATTTGAGAATTTATCACACAGCTCTTTGTTTGTGGATCCAAAGATGATGTCATCCACATATATTTGAACAAGCAGTATACTCTTCCCATCTTGAATTCGAGAAGAGTGTTCTATCCACTTTGCCTTTTGTGAATCCGTTCTCGATCGGGAATTGTGATAATGTATCATACCATGCTCTGGGTTCCTGTTTCAATCCATATAAAGCCTTTTTGAGTTTGTATACCTTATCTCCAAGAGTCTTCTTCTCAAATCCTGGAGGTTATTCAACATATACTTCTTCTTCTAATAACCCATTAAGGAATGCACTCTTTACATCCATTTGATATACAATAAAGTTCTTGTGAGCTGCATAGGCAAGAAACATTCTTATTGCTTCCAATCTTGCCACAGGAGCAAAAGTTTCATCAAAATCTATTCCTTCTTCTTGGCAATACCCTTTGGCTACCAATCTTGCTTTGTTCCTCACCACAGAACCTCCTCATTCATCTTGTTTCTGAACACCCATTTAGTGCCAATAACATTTTGATGGGTAGGTCTTTGAACCAATTCCCACACTTTATTCCTCACAAACCGATTTAGCTCTTCTTGCATGGCTTGAATCAATGTGTGTCATCAATGCTTGTGACACATCTTTTGGCTCTATTTGTGAGATGAAGCAAGTAAACATTGCTTCTTGTTGAGTTCGGATCTAGTTTTTACACCTTCTCTTACATCTCCAATGATTAGTTATGGTGGATGGTCTCTCGGCCATCTTACATCGAGGTTGGAGTAAGTTAGCTGGATTCGATCGTCTTGCGGTGTGTCATTTTGATCGGCTCTCTCATCATCATTTAGCTCTGATTTTTCAATTTGTCTTTGAGACTCGGCTATCTCATCTTCATCGGATTTATAATTCGGCTTGACTTCAACATATGGACTCTTCGCATGGTTGGTTGATTGACTTATCGGTGACTCTTCAATGTCTTCTCCATTTACGTTGGGTTCATCAAACACCACATGGATGGATTCTTACGTAACCATTGTCCTCTTGTTGAGCACTCTGTAGGCTTTGCTTTCAATTTGAGTATCCTAAGAAGATACCTTCATTAGCTTTAGCATCAAAAGCCTTTGAATTATCTTTGCCATTGTTATGGATGAAGCATTTGCATCCAAATATTGTGAAATATGCAACATTTGGCTTTCTCCCTATCCAAATCTCATAGGGAGTCTCTGTCAGCTGTCTATTTATCATGCATCTATTTTGAGTATAACATCCTGTGTTTATTGCTTCAGCCCAAAATCTTTTAGCGACCTGTTTGACTAACATGGTCCTTGCTTCTTTGAGAGTTCTATTCCTTCTTTTCGCAACTCCATTCTCTTTGTGGAGTCCTTGCTGCAGATGATTCATGACTAATACCATTTTCAATACAGTACTGAGTTATTATACCATTGACAAACTCAGTTCCTCTGTCAGATCTTATTTTGATAATGGTTTAACTCTTCTCATTTTGTATTCTCTTCATCAGTTGTGGTAGTTTCTGCAGAGTTTCTTTCTTCTTACACATGAATATTGTCCATGTATATCTTGAGTAGTCATCTACTACCACCAAGGTATATTTCTTCCCACTTATCTTTGGTGGTTCAATTTGGACCAAATAGATCCATATGTAGCGGTGCAATATTCTTGTTGAAAATGGACATGTCTTTTCTTTGAATGATGATTTGATCTGTTTTCCCATATGGAATGCATCACATATACTCTCCTTCTTGTATACTGAGTCTGGAAGTCCTTCCACAAGATTACTTCTTGCAAGTTTGTTAATAGTTTTGAAATTCAGGTGACTCGACTTCTTGTGCCACAACCAACTTGATTCATTTGTGCTCTTTTTGCTATGAGACAAGTGCTTGGTGTTGCGATTGACCAATCTACCACATACATGTTCTTTTGTCGCATCCTTGTAATACTATTTATTAGTTTCGACCTCCTTGATTTGGCATACACCCATATTGAATCCAACATTGTAGCCTTTGTCACAGAGTTGACTTATGCTTAGCAAGTTGAAGTTGAGGCCTTCAACATATGCAACATCTGTAATTTCTAATCCATTTTTCTTGATGGATCCAATGCCTCTTATTTCTCCTGGAGCTTCATTTCCTCAAAATATGACTTTTGCACCTCTAACATCCTTGAATTTTGATAAATTTTTCTTGTTTCTGTCACGTGTGGGAGCGGCCCGCCCATGTACCAGGTTCCTTGGCACTGTTTTGCTCCTTGAACGCAATCAAAGAAATTAGGTTTTAGGTACCCATACTTGCTCAGGTCTGAGGGGTTAGTATTGTAAGATGATCCAACCAACCTATAGCCAAATGATTTGACTCTAAGGGGTTGCCATCTATCAGTGCCATAATCATAATTAATTTTGGCAAATTGCTTGGGAGTTCTAGTTCATACAGCTGTCTCTTTTGTTTGTATGCCTGTGTATGTGTTTTAGCAATTGCCTTCTTTGGGTAGTTGTGATATCTCTGAGTGTAGTGCCTAGGTGCATATGTGTCTTGATGAAAGCTCTTATGCCTTTGGAATGGCCTTTTCTTGAGTTCTAGGCCTTTGCCACAGGCTTATATTCCATAGGTCTTTCTTTGATAGTTCACATTATTCCAATCAGCTTGGTTTGGGTATTTTCTACCATTCCCATCATATGTGTTTCTTTTATAGAATTTTTGGGACTTTTGGTAGCTCTGTTTCTTCTTTATAGAGTATCTCCCGTTTGGAGTTTGCTGAGGAACTCGGCTGGATTTCTTCTCAGCTGTCCTCTCAGTATACTCAACTGGCTGTTTTCCTTTTCCTTTATAACCAATGCCAGTTTGCTTGTGATTGTGCTTTGGAATAAATGTGTGTGCATCATTTGGAGTTTTGGATATTAGAGATACTTCATTGCTTGAAGATCTCTTTTCCAAAATCACTTTTGGAACTTGACATAGCATAGAGGAATTAAATCCTAAGCCTGTCTTGTCTCCACATTCTCTTTGACTCATAATAAGATCATCCAATGATTTGGGTGCCTTAGTGAATGAGGCTATCACATTTTTGAGGTCATTCTCCCTCTTTTCTATAGCAGTTATCTCTGCTATTAACTTAGCATTTTCAGCCTTTAGACTTTTATTCTCATCAGCTATTTGACTTAGAGTACTCAGCTTCTTAGTCATCTGTGAGTTTTGGCTCTTAAGTAGGCTGTTTTCCTCATTTAGTAGTGTGTGTGAGGATTTAATGTGTTCAAAATCTTTCATCATTTTGCCTAATGAATCATAAAGATCAGTGGGTGATGAAGTGTGTGTGTCACAATCACTATCACTAGTATCGAGTGTGATGAGTTAGAGTGTACCTCATCTTCTTGGTCGGGTTGGTTTCGTTCTTTAGCCATTAGACGGATCAAGGCTTCTTCTTCGTGAGTCACTTGAGTAGTCACTTCACTACTCTCCGAGTTTCTTTGTGTCTTTTGACTTGATTTATGTCAGTGATCTCTGCTGCCCAACATTGCCTTTCTCTTTTCCTGTCTTCTTTCCCTGAAGACTTTTCTTTCCTCTTCATTCTTGTATTTGTTGACTACAGGATATGGGCATTCAATGGCATAGTGACCGGGTTGCCTGCAGTTCCAGCATAGATTTTCAACTTTTTGATCGATTCTTTCCATCCTTGGATTGTCTGCTCTTTGATATTCAATTTTTTGATGCTCTGCTCTCTTGGGTGTTCTTTCTTCCCTTGACTTGGAGGGAGCTGAGTGTCTTCTGGAGGATTCACCTTTGCTTCTTTTGTAATTCTTATTGAAGAACTTGTTAAACCTTTTAACCATCAGTGCAATTTCCTCTTGGTCAATGACTTCTTTGACCTCAGCTCTCTTGCCATCCTTAACAATTAGAGCAGCTGTTTTGGGCACATCTATTTCCTCTTGGTCTTTTTTTCTCAGCTCAAATTCGTAGGCTTTGAGATCTGAGAATAACTCATGGTTGGATGTCTTCGATAGGTCCATGGAATGTCTCATGGCCATGACTTTCATATCCCACTCAGTTGGGAGACTTCATAGAATCTTCATACACATTTCCTTCTGTGTATATTCCTTTTCAAGTGCAGACAGTTCATTGGTAATTTCTGTAAACCGAGCATCCAGCTGATCCAAGGTTTCTCCTGCAAGCATCTTAAAGTTTTCAAATTTTTGTACAACAACAGATAGTTTATTTTCTTTGATTTGCTCTGAGCCTTCGCAAATCAAGGTTAGCTTGTCCCAGATTTCTTTTGCCGTTTTGCATGATTTTACTTTGTTGAACATGGCTTTGTCCAAAGTTTTGTAAAGAATGTCCTTGGCCACATTGTCCAAGTTATATCTTTTCCTGTCATCATTTGTCCATTCAGCTCTTGGTTTTTCAACCATTGCTGGTCTGAGAGCAGCATCCTCTTCTCCTTCAGCTGCAGCAACTCTTCTTGCAGCTGTGTTCACTTTTAAGATTTGGAGTGGCCCATCTTCTATCACTATCCATATCTCATCGTGTAATGGTGATAGATGAGCTTGCATACGAATTTTCCAATCATCAATTCTTCAATTGTGAACATAGGGATGCGTGTCAAATTTGCTTCCATGATAATAACTTTGCTGAATAAAAAAGTTTTGAAAGATTAAGTACTAAAACAAGCTTTGAAAAATTTGGAGATCTAGTTGATAACAGTGCGGAAGGCTCAATGAACCAACCGCTCGATACCACTGCGAGTCCCAAGGATGTGAGTGTAAGGTTTAAAAGGGGGGGTTGAATAAACCTTACCAACTTTTTGATTTAGTCCTTTTTAAAATGTTCAGAGTGAATACTTCACAGCTGAGTCCTTGATGGACAACTAAGTTAGTTAATCAACAGAGTTAGTCACTCAATGACTCGGACCGAATTTTGTTGATAGAATAACTCAACTATTTTGACTAAAGACTTAACTCGACTGTGATATGTCTTCAGCGGAAGACTTAACACCCTTGAATTTGGTTAAGTTTGTTTTAATTATCAATTGGTTTTAGCACTTGGTTGATTATCAATTGGTTGATGTCCATTCATCAATGAGAACTTCTCAATTTTTGAAATCTGGGATATCCAGATTTAGCATCAACCCATATGGATGTATCTGGTCAAGATGCGATCTTCCATAAGGCGTCTGATAAACATTTGGCCTTCTAGAAGGTTGTCGAGTTCTGCAAGAGGTGGTCGAGCTCCTGTTCCTGAAATGGGTTCACTCATTGTGGTGAAATCTCCAACATGATGCATTCTTTCGTCATGGAGTCCATGATTTGAACCCGCACTTTCTGCTACGTTGGGATTTACTGGTGGCGGTGGTGGAATTGGTCTACCTTGTGGGTCATAGGTAACCAAAGCTGTTCAATCTCCTGTGTTCATCTTTTAAATCTACAATTCCTAATCCTGCGAAGGATTATACAAGGTCATGTAGATCTTTGAGATTCATTTTCTCCATATCCATCACTTATAATTTGTGACATATTTTCCTTTGATGATAGCGATAAGCTTTTCATCATCTGTCATTTGTCGATTGACTTCGGTTGGTTTCCCCTTTTGATGTAAATAGGGTACTGTTCCGAAATCAATACGTTTCTTTCCTCCGGATGAACTTGGTCTGTTCTCCAGGTTCTTGACTCGCTTCTTAATATCATGAAGGATTTCAAGAGTCTCCTTCTGATATTTCACCATCGTCTCCATCTGGTTCTGGATCTGATGAATTTGTGTAGGTAAATGAATATGGCTGTTGCCATAATTCTTCACCATCTTCTGGACTTCCCTAATATCTTTTGAGATCTTATATGTGTCCTGGAAGTATCTCGTTCCATGCTGGTACTCCATCAGGAATCATTATTTTGATGAGCATTCTCATTGACTTCTTCCTGATGATTCATCAGATGAACATATAATATCTGATTTACCGTAAGGAAACTCAGATAATATGCTGCTTGTCTTTCACAGTGTCTCAAGGTTTCCCTATCGGCTCCTGCACGTTCTTTTTCAACATATTGGTTGTTCCAATATGCTATCTTATCTTGGTGATCTTGTGTGTACATCGTCAAAATTTGACGATATGTCCTGTATGGTAAACATCTTGGACAATTGTCCAGATCCATATTCTCGGGGTAATTTCTCCTCACCAATTGTTAATTACATAAATATAATAAATTTAACTAAAAGTTCTTAATAAACCTAGACTCTGATACCATTTTCGAGGATCGGAAGACCTTGAGGAGTATATGTAGAAAATGCAATAAAATTTATCATATAGGTTGCAAAGTGCAACAACTTTAAAGTTCAGAGGGTAAACTGCAAACCAGCTTTCATAAAACCAGGGGTAAATCTGGAATTTTAACCAAAGTGAAATTTTTTGTAAAGTTGAGGTTGCAAACTGTAATGTTTCAAAGTTCGGATTGCAAAGTGTAAAAACCTGAATAGTTTGGGGTGTTAACAATCTTTATCCCTAAGAAAAAATATCAAATTTCTGTAATTGATGATATTTGTTTGAAATTTAATTCTAGTTATGCTTTGATTATGAAAAAAATTAGACATGTGCGTGATTTATGCAATAATTAGATATCATGTGTTGCGTTAGAATGAATGTTCATTAGTGATTTTCAAAGTTGCCAAATGAAATAATTTGTATGTTTGCCTTGCTAAACCTGTGTCTTTTGCTGAAAATTCTGTGAATATTGTCCAAGAGGACAAAACTTATTTGTGGCATAAAAGACAAGATCACATGAGTGGTAAAGGTCTTGAATTCTGCATAAAACTGGTCGTTTTGGTAGTGATAATCTATCATGTATGCCTTTTTGTGATTCATGTATTTTGGGTAAACAACATAAAGCTAAATATCTTATATCTCCAATTCCTAATCAACATGTCTGCACTCATGTACTTGAATATTTATATGCTGATGTGTGGGGTCCGGCTAGTGAACCCACTCATGGTGGAAATAAGTATTTTTTTGTCTATCATTGTTTATTTTTCAAGAAAAGTACGTGTTTTCTTAATGAAGAAAAATTGTATGTGTTTGAAAAATTCAAAACTGGAAAACTTTGATAGAGAATCAAACTGGAAAAAGATAAAAAAAAATCTTAGGACAGATAACAAGCTGAAATTTTTGCAATAATTTGTTTGACAATTTATGTGCTGAATTTGGAATTTAAAGGCATAAAATTGTGCCTTATATGCTCCAACACAATGATGTTGTTGAGCTTATGAATAGAACTTTACTTGAAAGGGCCAGGAGCATTCTTGCTTCTTTGGGTCTTTCAAAATGGTTTTTGGGGCGAAGCAGTTACTAACTGCTGCCTATTTGATAAATAGGTCACCTTATGTGCCTTTGAAAGGGAAATATCATGAATCTGAGTTTTCTGGTAAAGGAAGTGATTTTCAAATTCAATTTTGTTTTTGTTGTACTACATTTCTTCATCAAAAAAGTGATAAACTTGAATCAAGGTCTAAAAAATATATTTTTTAGGCTATCCTGAAGGTGTTAAATGATATAGATTTTGGCTTAGTGGTGAACCTGGATTTAAAGTTTTTAATTAGTAGATATGTCATTTTTAACGAATCCAATTTTCCTTGTTCGTCTGCCCCTTTGCCTGTGTCTGAATCTGATCATGCTCCAAATAAGATGGAGCAATAGTCATTTTGATGAATCTGTATTTGTATGTTGAAACTAAAATATACCTGAAAACCAACCTGTATTTGTGAACTTACGTGAAAATTATAATAATGTTGAAATGCATCATAAAATTGTTGATTTCATGTTAATGAACCTGTATTATCAACTTATTAGGAATATAATTAGAAGGAATTATCAGGCAGCCGACCAGATTTGATGATTTCCACATGATTTCCTATGTGTTTTTTGTGTTTGAGTCTTCTGATAATTGTAAACCTAAAATTTATCAAGATATTTTGAAATATGAACATTCTCAAGATAGTGATCGTGAAAATCTTTTCAGTAAACCGTAAGTGTACGATGTAGCTAGTAAATAATGGCGAGCAAGGTCGTATTTCTCGGGGATTGAATTCAAAACATATAAAGTATAGTAAATATCGTATTCAAATTTTATTGAATCGATTATAAACAAAAGTGGTATTCAAATTAATCCTAAAATTATCTAATTATTATAAAAACCTGAACTTCACAAGAAATCAAACAACTACGAAGAGCAATCCTAGGACTATGATCTTAACATAATTTATCAATATAAACTACAATTAATGTTTCATCAAAACTAATTTCTGTGTCTATGGATTCAATTTCTAAGATAGTTTATTCCCTCTCCCGAGTGCAAACAAACCGTTGATTAGTAAAAATTACTAGTATCCCTACTCAATAATTCATATCTGTTGGGAAATTTATTGTTTAGATTTTGATGAATGCCATGTAAAACTTAGACTAGATAGTTGGCACCCTATTTTCCTTGTAATTTGCATTATAATAGATAGGGCTGTATAAGCTGAGTGAAGTCAGCTATGGCTGAATATACAAGAAGTCAACTGAAGACTGAAATGAAGACTCCGTTGTGAAACAGCTGAGTAAGGCAAGGAGAAGAAGTCAAGAACTCGACTGAAGGAGTATTAGCTGGGATACAACTGTGTGAAATGTCAGTCAAGTCAAGTCTCAAGAAGCCAAGTCTCAAGTTGAAAGTTCACTATAAAAGGCTGAGGAATCACTTTGAGAAAAGGTTAACCTTGAATACCAGAACCACGAACTATCAAGCAATCATTCGAACTGTAACCTGCAATATATTCTCAAGTTATTCAAGCAAAATCCTCAAGCCTAACTCTCGAAGGAAATCAATCCAACACCAAGCTGTGAAGGAAAGACAACTTCAAACTGTTGAAGAGAAAACTTTTGAAGAATCAAAAGGGGTCTACATTCCAAGGAGGATTGTAGAAAGGTTCAAGGTCGAACCAGTCTCAAGTCATTGGAGGGCATCGTGATCAAATCCAAGAAGCTTGAGCAAGTGAGCTGAAGTAGCAAGGCAGCCGCCCTGTGAAGAAGCTGAGTCGGACGAGAAGCCAGCTGTGTGGCCAAGGCATCTCCAGACTAAGTCCCAAAGGATCAAGTCAACTGTGTGATCAAGACTTGTATACGGGTGATAACCACTTTGTACTCTACGATAAATACTTAGTGGATTCCTCCAGGAGTTGGAGAAGAGAGGAGTAGAAGAATTACCCCATCTTGAACCTCTATAAAAATTATTGTGTCATTTACATTTCAACATTTTTATTTCGCATATTATTTTATATCTCATTGATAATTCGCTATCCAAGCGATAATTGACAAAGTGCTAAAACCAAGTGTTAAAACAAACTTAAACCAAATTCAAGGGTGTTAAGTCTTCCAATGAAAATCTCATCACAGCCAAGTTAAGGTTTAGACTAAACAGGTGAGTTATTCTATCAACACTCAATCGAGTATGTTGAGTGGCTAACTCTATTTGGTTGACTAACTTAGTTGTCCCTCAAGGACATATTGTGAAATTAACTCTGTTATTTTAAAAGGACTAAAATCGAAAAGTTGGTAAGGTTTATTCAACCCCCCCGCTTCTAAACCTTACTCACACCCTTGGGACCTACAAGTGGTATCGAGCGGTTGGTTCATTGAGCCTTCCGCTTCAGTTCTTGAACTAGATCTCCAATCTTTCAAAGAAGTTTTTAACACTTGCTCTTTCAAAAGCTATTTTTATTCAGCAATGTTATTATCATGGATGCAAATTTGACACGCATTCCTATGTTCACTATTGAGGAATTTGATGACTGGAAAATTCGTATGCAGGCTCATCTATCAGCTTTACATGATGAAATGTGGATAGTGATAGAAGATGGGCCACTGCAAATACTGAAAGTGAACACGATTGTATAGAGAGCGGCAATCGAAGGAGAGGAGCTGTCTTCTTTGAAAGCAAGACCAACCCTGGTTGAGAAACCAAGGACTGAATGGACAAACGAGGACAGAAGAAGATACAACTTGGACAGTGTGGCCAAGGACATACTTTACAAAACCTTGGACAAAGCAATGTTCAACAAAGTCAAATCCTGTCAAACTGCAAAACAAATTTGGGATAAATTAACTTTAATTTGTGAAGGATCTGAGCAAATTAAAGAAAATAAATTGTCCGTTGCTGTACAAAAATTTGAAAATTTTAAAATGCTTGCAGGTGAAACCTTGGATTAGCTGGATGCTCGATTCACTGAGATTACCAATGAACTATCTGCATTTGGGAAAGAATATACACAGAAGGAAATGTGTATGAAGATTCTAATTCTAAGCCTTCGGTGAATGGGAAATCAAGGTCATGGCCCTGAGACATTCAATGAACCTCACAACAACATCCAGTCATGAGCTATTCTCAGACCTCAAAGCCTACGAGTTCGAGCTGAGAAGAAAAGATCAAGAGGAGACAGATGTACCCAAAACAACTGCACTCATAGTAAAGGATGGGAAAAGAGCTGAGGTTAAGGAAGCCATTGACCAGGAGGAAATTGCCTTGATGGTTAAAATATTCAACAAGTTCTTCAACAAGAACTATAAAAGAAACAATGGTGAATCCTCCAAGAGACATTCAGCTCCCTCCAAGTCAAGGGAAGACAGGCCACCCAAGAGAGCTGAGCATCAAAAGGTTGAATATCAGAGAGCTGATAACCCAAAAACGGAAGAGATGATCAAAGAGCTGAGAACCTGTGTTAGAACTGTAGACAACCAGGACACTTTGCTATTGACTGTCCATATCCTGTAGTCAATGAATATAGGAATGAAGAAGAAAGAAGAGTCTTCAGAGAAAGAAGACAAGAGAAGAAAAAGGCTACGTTGGTCTGCTGGGATCGCCGAGACAACTAAGCCAAAAGATCTGACTCAGAGTAGTGAAGCTGACTACTCAAGTGATTCGAGGAAGAAGCAATGATCGTTTAATGGCTAAAGAACAAGATCAACACGACCAAGAAGATGAGGTACATTCTAACTCCTCTCACTCGATTCTAGTGATAGTGATTGTGACACACACACTTCATCACCCAGCGATCTTTATGATTCATTAGGCAAAATGATGAAAGATTTGAGCACATTAAGTCCTCACACACACTATTAAACGAGGAAAACAGCCCCGACTCAAAGCGAAAACTCACGGTGACTAAGGAGTGAGTACTCTAAGTCACATAGCCGATGAGAATAAAGAGTCAAGGTGAGAATGTTAAACTAATAAGCGAGAGATATTTGTTATAGAAAAGAGAGAAAATGATCTCAAAAATGTGATTGCTTCATTGACCAAGGCATCTAAATCATTGGATGGCTTTATTATGAGCCAAAAAGAGTGTGGAGACATGACAGGCATATGATTCAATTCCTTTGTGCACAGTCAAACTCCCAGAGTGATCTTGGAAAAAGGATCTTCAAGTAATGAAGCATCTCAAAACCTAAGACACCAAATGTTGCACCCACATTCACTCAAAGCATAATCACAAACAAGCGGCATTGGATATAAAGGAAAAGGAAAACGATCGATTGAGTATCTTTGAGAGGACGGTTGAGAAGAAATCCAGCAGAGTGCCTCAACAAACTCCAAACAGGAAATACTTTGTGAAGAAGAAATAGAGCTACCAGAATCCCCAGAAGTTCTATCAAAGGAACACAAATGATGGGAATGGTAGAAACTACCCAAGCCAAGCCGATTGGAATAATGTGAAATATCAAGAAAGACCTATGGAATATATGCCAAAATGGCAAAAGCCTAGAACTCGACAAAGGTCATTCCAAAGGCAAAAGAGCTATCATCGACACATATGCACCCAAGCACTACACTCGGAAATATCACAACTACCCAAAGATGGAAATTGCTAAAAACACACACAGGCATCTGACAAAAGAGATAGTTGTATGAACCTAAAGCCCCAAGCAATTTGCAAGGTGAATTATGATTATGGCACGAGATAGATGGCAACCTCTTGAAAGTCGATCATTTGGCTATAGGTTGGTTGGATCATCTTACAAAGACTAACCCCTCGGGACCCAGGCAAATATGGGTACCTAAAAGCGATTTCCTTGATTGCGAGGTTCGTGGGAGAAGTGAGTGCAAGGAACCTGGTACATGGATAGTGGTTGTTCTAGACACATGACAGAAACAAGAAAAATCTATCAAAATTCAAGGAGATTAGAGCGCGCAAAAGTCATATTTGGAGGAAATGAAACTCCTGGGGAAATAAGAGGCACTGGATCCATCAAGAAAAATGGATTAAAAATCACAGATGTTGCATAAGTTGAAGGCCTCAACTTCAACCTATTAAGCATCAGCCAACTCTGTGACAATGGCTATAATGTTGGATTCAATATGGGAGTGTGCGAAATCAAAGACATCGAATCAAATGAAGTAGTGTTACAAGGATCGGACAAAAGAACATGTATGTGGTAGATTGGTTGATCGCCACACCTAGCACGTGTCTGCTAGCAAAAGAGTACTGTTAGAATCAAGTTGGGCGTGGCACAAAAAGTGAGTCTTTGAATTTCAAGACAATTAACAAGCTTGCAAGGAGTAATCTTGTAGAAGGACTACCAGACTCAGTGTACAAGAAGGAAAGTGTTTGTGATGCATGCCAGATGGGAAAGCAGATCAAATCATCATTCAAAGAGAAGTCAAGTCCATCTTCAACAAGAATATTGCATCTGTTGCATATGGATCTATTTGGTCCGATTGAGCCGACCAACATAAGTGGAAAGAAATACACTCTAGTAGTGGTGGATGATTATTCAAGATATACATGGACAATCTTCATGTGTAAAAAGAAGGAAACTTTGCAGAAGTTACCTCAACTAATGAGAAGAGTTCAAAATGAGAAGAGTCAAACCATTATAAAGATAAGATCTGATAGAGGAACTGAATTTGTAAATGGAATAATAACTCGAAGATTGTGTTGAAAATGGTATTGCTCATGAATTATCTCGCAGCAAGGACTCACAAAAAATGGAGAAAGCGTAAAGAAGAAAGCAGAACTCTCAAGGAAGTGCAAGAACCATGTTAGCTGAAGCTGGATTGCCAAAAAGATTTTGGGTGAAGCTATCAATACTGCGTGCTATACTCAAAATAGATGCATGATCAATAGACAACTGACAAAGACTCCCTATGAAATATGGACAGGGAGAAAGCCAAATGTTGCATATTTTAGAATATTTGGATGGAAATGCTTCATCCACAACAACGGAAAGGATAATCTAAAGGCTTTTGATGCTAAAGCTGATGAAGGTATCTTTTTGGGATACTCCGCTGAAAGCAAAGCCTATAGAGTGCTGAACAAGAGGACAATGGTCACATAAGAGTCCATCCATGTGGTTTTTGATGAACCTAATGTAAATGGAGAAGACATTGAAGAGTTAGCTGATAAGCTAAATCAGCCAACTATGCAGAAGAGTCCTTATGTTGAAGCTGAAGCTGGAGCAATCAACCAAGATGAAGATGAGATAGTGAATCTCAAAGTCATTTTGGAGAATCTGCGACTAAATGATGATGAGAGAGTCGCTCAAGACAACATGTTGCAAGGCAAGACGATCGAACCCACTGGATTTACTCAACCGATGTGAAATGGCCGAGAGACCATCCACCGAGCTAGTTATTGGAAATGTAAGAGATGGTGTAAGAACCAAATCCAGAGCTTAACAAGAAGCTATGTTCACTTGTTTTATTTCCCAAATAGAACCAAAAGATGTGTCCCAAGCATTGGATGACACACATTGGATTCAAGTCATGCAAGAAGAGCTGAATCAGTTTGAAAGAAACAAGGTTTGGGAATTGGTGCAAAGACCAACCCATCAAAATGTTATTGGCACAAAATGGGTTTTTGAAACAAGATGAATGAGGAAGGATCTGTGGTAAGAAACAAAGAAAGATTGGTAGCGAGGGTATTGCAAGAAGAAGGAATAGATTTTGATGAAACATTTGCTCCTGTTGCAAGATTAGAAGCAATAAGGATGTTTCTTGCCTATGCTGCACACAAGAACTTTATTGTATATCAAATGGATGTGAAGAGTGCATTCTTAAATGGATTGTTGGAAGAAGAAGTCTATGTTGAGCAACATCTAGGGTTTGAACAGAAGACTCTTGGAGATAAGGTGTACAAGCTCAAGAAAGCTCTATATGGATTGAAACAGGCACCTAGAGCATGGTATGATACATTATCTCAATTTCTGACAGATAATGGATTCACCAAAGGCAAAGTGGACAGAACACTCTTCAAAATTCAAGATGGAGAGAGTATGATGCTTGTTCAAATATATGTGGATGACATTATTTTTGGATCCACAAACAAAGAGTTGTGTGATAAGTTCTCAAACCTCATGCAAGGCAAATTTGAAATGAGCATGATGGGAGAGCTGACATTCTTTCTAGGACTTCAAGTTAAACAGCTGAAGGATGGAACCTTCATAAGTCAAACAAAGTACACAAGGGATTTAATGAAGAAATTTGGTATGTAAGAGAAGTCTTCTGTGAAAATACCAATGAATACATCAGTCAAGATGGACATGGATGCAGATGGCAAGCTTCATGGATCAAACCAGGATCTGAGCACTCATTGGATCACTGCTCTATTTAACAGCAAGCAGGCCAGACATCACCTTTGTAGTAGGAGTATGTGCAAGATTTCAATCTGCACCAAAAGAAAGCCATATGACTGCAGCTAAGAGAATTCTAAGATATCAACTCCCAAAAGCATATAGAATTGAAGTAAACCCCCACAAAGTTTATAGGTCTCCCAACTCTATACCCGTTTATGTTATGAATTCGTTTATCGCAAGTTAGATCTCATCTCCCAAATTTTTAACTGACAAATAAGATATGCAAATTATTGGCCAGATAATCTACAAAAAATAAGCACACGAATTCATAAAGAGAACACAAGGAACCAATTAAGAAGAAACAATCAAATTAGAATTAACATGAATCTATAGTTTCGATCATTCCCTAGGATCAATAGATTTAGCCTAACATATTTGATTGCAAATTCATAGACTAATCTGAAAATAAATAGTTAAACATGGAGTTAAGTACTGAACAAAAGCTCTAAACTATGATGATAAAACCCTCTTGGGTAGATGGATCCGTCTTCATAATCTTGAACTTTTGCGCCTTCATAGTTGATAGAAGTCTTGTGTTGTTCTTCGTTGTATTGTGTTTTTTTCCTCTCTAAAATTTCGTCTCTCCAGCTCTAGGGCTTGGTTTTCCTTTTATAGATGCCTTGAGAGATCCCTGTTAGAGTCCCGATGAAATTAGAAAACAAATCAGTCCGCAGACAGATCGCACAACCCGTGTGAAAGTACACAGCCAAACCGTGTAATCCATTTTTGTCTATGTTTTAGCTTGAAGTATTTCCAACGACCATGTAATTTCACACGGGTAGACCGTGTAATTGGTCTCTGAATTCCTTCTCTCAATCAAGTCGCATGGGTGTGTAAAATGGCATGGGTCAAACCACATGGCTGTGTAAAAATACACGGGCAGACCATGTGATTTGTACTTCATTGTTTTCTTCACGTATTTGATCGTCTCTTGAATTTTGATATTCTTGTCCGGGTCGTCCTACTAATATCTTTTCACACTTATCGAATAGTTTGAATGCGATGCATGAAGAAATGAGTTCTTTACATGTTAACTACAGTTGGACTCTTGTGCCTAAGCTTGAAAAATGTTCATAGATGATTATAAGTGGTTGTTTAAAGTAAAGAATGAGAATGATTCTGTGAGATTTAAAGCTACACTATTTGCTAAAGTTTTCACATAAAAAGAGGGAATAGACTGCACTAAAATATTTGGTCCTATTGTGAAACTTACAACTGTTGGAATCATGCTTGGATTGACTGCTCAAGTTGATTGGGAATTAAAATAGTTAGATGTGAAAACTGCCCTTAGCATAGTGATTTGGTGAAAAAATCTATATGTAATAGCCACGAAGGTTTTGTAGATAATAAAAATCTGATTAATTTGGTGAAAAAATCCTTATATAGCTTAAAACAATCTCCTAGATGTTGGAACAAGAAATTTGACGAATTTATGTTATCTTTAAATTTTAAAGAAGCAAGTAAGATCACTTTCTTTATTTCAATGAAAATGTCAAAGTGCTTGTTTTCTTGTTGATTTATGTTGACAACGAGTTGTTAATTAGACCTTGTGCTGCCAGTGTTGAGCATGCTAAAAATAATCTAAGTGCCAAATTTGCATGAAATATCTTGGAGATGGTAAAACGATTTTAGGAATGAACATTTTAAGAGATAGAAAAAATTATGTTCTTTTTCTGAACCAGATTTCTTATATTGAGAAACGTATATGCAAATTTTCTATGTATGATGCAAAACTTGTTGATGTTCCTTTGGCTGGTCATTTCATGCCATGTAAAGAACAATTCCTAGAAACTGAACATGATATGAATTCTATGAAGAATGTGCCATATTCTAATCTTATAGGTTATGTTATGTATCGCATGGTTATCACTAGACACAATATTGATTATTATCTTAGTTGCTTGAGTAGATACATGTCTAAACTTAGAACTATATATTGGAATGTTGTTAAATGGTTTTTGTGATATTTGAAATATTATGTGAATTTTTGACTAAAATATACTAAGTGCAAAGATGGTGTTAAATTGAAAGGTTATCTGGATTCTAACTATGTCAACAATAGGGATAATAGAAAATCAACAACATCTTATGTGTTCACTTTGCGTGGTTCTTGTATTAGTTCGAAATCACAGTTATAGCACATGATAATTGTACTGTCCACAACTAAATCTTAGTATATAGTTGTAACTGAAGCGTTAAAAGAAGCAATTTGTTCTAAAGGTTTGATTTTCTTGATGATATTAATGTTGTGTTTTCTGACAATCAATCTGGTATACAACTTTATAAGAACCTAGCTTTTTGGAATTTAACCCTGTTGATATGGGAACAAAATGCTTGCATGTTAGTAGATTTATGTCCTATTTGAAAATTTTAATTTTTGATAACCGTGATTGAACATATATTGCATGTGTTCTATTATAACATGTTGTGTGCTTGTTATAACATATCTTATTGAACTGTGTGCGCAATAAGATTGATTTACCCATGTCCTTTTTTGTTATAGTATGTTTTGCACTTACTATAATTGTCTTTCTACTGTACTGTGTGTATAGTGTGAGAAAAAGAAATCGGCGATGATAACAACTATGGTTACCCTAGAGTCTCGTGAATCGGTATTTGACCCAAGGTGGATAATGTTAGTATTTGTCACCTAAATGCCATTTGGTTCCTTCTTGGCCCAAAACTAATACCCTTATGTCTTAGCCCAAAGCTGTCGGCCCACCTCTTTAGTGATATGGGTTTCCAAGTATTGTGGTACCCAGCAAAAGGGACAACGGATCCAGCTGTAGCTAGTTGTTGACGTCCTTTTAAGGATTTCAATCTTAATCATTTACCTCCCAAGTAAATGTATGACTTGATGAAACCTATAGTAATCGACAATCATCTCACTCTCTCTCTAGCGACACTTGTTTTCCTTCTCACTAAAATCTGACTCTCTCACTGTGATTCTGTGCGATTCTTTGAGCGATTTCTCAGTGATTTAAATGTGCTTCCACTCCGATCTATTTTGTGTGATTATGAGTGTTATCGTGTTGTGTCTGAGTGTCTTAGAGTTTTCGGAGTTGGGCCTGGATCAGAGAATCTTTAGGTGGGCTTTTGTAGCTTGGGTTGATTCACGTGTTTCTTACCATGGTGGTTGAAGCCTTGGCTTGCGTGACTCTTTGTGGGTTGTTTATCAGTTGTCTGAGTCGACTCTCTATATGATCCACCGAAGGCGTATCTTATCCGGAATTCTGATCGTAAATCATAACTGGTCAAGAATAAGAATTTATGTAACCTAGGTGTTTTTCTTGTATCTTTCAAGTTTCTCTCATCAACTTGTGTTTGCTCTTGAATGGGGTTCGTTGCTCCGGGGATTATCTTGTATTATATTCCGCGGTTGTATATTTTACGACTTTTGTTTAGATTTCGGCTTGGAATCCCTAAACCCATCCCCATAGGACTAAAAAACATGTAATAGTTTATCTGATCGATATGTGTAATCTATTTCAGCTATGGTGTTCACGGTATACAGCAGGGTCGATATGTAATAGAAACCTTAGCAAATTCTTAAGCCTATGAGCCAAGCAAGTTCGTAGAGACCTTCCTTAGGAGACCTTAGAGAATCCTCAAGACCTTAGCAAAGTCTTTAACAAATTAATATGTCGTAACTCAACTTTGGGAGACATTGTCAAAGTTCTTGGCAGGGGCGGAACTAGAATTCGAAATTGGGGGACCAATAGTAGGAAGATAAAATATTTATTTTATATAATGCTAAATTTTAAATTATATTATGTATTTGCATCAAATACAATGTCATTCCAAAATATATATAATTACAATCAAAAATTAACATAATTTTACATTTTACAGAAAAAGTTGGGGGGAGAGGGGGGGGCCTTCCCCTACCGTGTGAGTTCAGCCCTGGTTCTTGAGAAAAGAATTTGTCACAACTCAATTTTGGGAGACCTTGGCAAAGTCCTTAGCACGCATAAACCAAAAGCTACGGTTGTCCTTGGAATAAACCCTAGCATAATAGGCACAAAAAATCTTCATTAAAACATTGCCTTGAGTCACGTGATGCATGTCCACAGATAGTTTAGGAGCTGAAGTTGACAATTAATCCTTTGCAATGCTTTTGGTCTTTAGAATAGACCTTAGCAATTCAAGTAGATTAATCCTTGTGACCAATTCAAATGTTAGTTGGATCTAATTTATTGAAACATAGTAAGTACATAATTGAACTTTTTTTTTCCTCTCAAATATACTTAGTACACATATATTGGTGAAATACAACACCTGATGTAACACAAAATGAACAAATCTTAAGACAAATATCAACACTGCAAACAGGACTACTTAGATGTGAATGACTTGAATTTCCTTTTAGCAAAAACAAGAACATCTCTTCTGCTCCAAGGACCACAGCTAAAATAACCACCTCGGAAAGTCCTTTTGATCCTCGACACTCTCCAACCGCCTCTCGACAGCGTAGGAGTCGAAGAAGTTAAAGACGACACGGAAACCGATGATTCGCGAAACGAAGCATCAAAATATTGCTCATCAGACCAACAAACCTCCACTTTTTCATGATACCTTAAACTGGTTCCATTTTGCATGTTTTCAGATTCCTTCTTTTTCCTTATCCAAAGCAAGGCCGTTTTCCACGCCGAGTCCTTAGCGTTTTCTCCGGCATCGTGCACCCTGGGCCGTGGCAGGGCCAAGCTTTGCACCGCCGGTGGAGGGCTGGGAGGTGGAATGAGCTCGTTTTCCGGCGGGATTTTAGGTGTGCCAGGTTGCATTTCCCATGTGAAGGGAATTCCAGCAGGAGTTATATGTTGATTGTCTAAAGGACCAGAAAATTGGTCCGAAGCTGAGACTCTTGCTAGGATTTTACTGAGGAATGAACCATCTTTTTCTACAGCAAATGCTGTTTTGTGATGGCAGCAATAGTATATCCTTGTACTCCCTTCATCCTGTTTGGCAACAACATAGGACAATTGTTGGCAAATTGAAATTCCAAGGACATGTAACTAAATTCGGGGATAACTCAAAAAAAACAGAGGTTTTTGAATTATAAATAACCCTTGAGGTTTGTTTTTCTCTTAAATTTAAATTTAAGAGGCTAAATATAATATTTCTATAAGATTTAGGAGGAGGGGTTGAAATATTTTTTGCTTATGAAACACGAAAACCAACCTCATGGGATTTTGTAATTTCCAAAAATCATTGGGTTTATTTGTAATTAGCCCAAACTTCAGGGATATTTTTTGAAAATATTCCTCAAAATTGTTCTGAAACTACATGAGAAAAAGATGGATAATGACAGATATAAACTAAAGCACATTTGAAATGGCTTTCCAGGAACTGAACCTGAATGTCTAAAACTTGATTACATTGCTCAAGATCTCCAATCAATTAGAACATTTCATATAGCATATGACAAAAGTTGTATGTTATAATGAATTTACAAATTCACCATCATTTTCGTGTGACTCTAACTCCATTCAGGTAGATATCGATTTCTTAAAAATTAAGCATTTTTCGGTGCCAAGTCAGCCATTTCTGGTGAGCAAATTGAATATTTTTCGCAAAATCGGATTAAATGTGCAATTTTCGAAAAAATATTAGTTCATGTAAATTGTAACAAAGAAAAAAGTCAGACTCAAACCGGATTGAGATTTTTTGTTTCACACACTATTCCATTGAATCGGATACATGACACGCGTACAAGATGATGTCGCGAATGCACATATCACGTGTCTTTTATCAAATATATAGAGTATGGAGTGGAACAGAGAAAGTTAAAACAAAAGATCACATCCACGAAGACCAAACAGAGGCCAACATATGCGACGAATTTTGCAAGTTTGCCTAATTTAGTACATTGAAAACCGAAAACCATGCACAAAAATTACACACAAAAAAAAACTAAACTCATCTTGTAACACAACGAACCAGTATAGCGGGGACGTTCCACGGACTGCAGCAAAACGGGCCATCAATCGTCGCCGTATCAACAACACGACTGTTTGATGAGAAAGACGAATATGGAGAATTCGAAGAAAAGCTCGAATCCTTAACATAGGATACAAACTCTCCATTGGAATCTCCGAACCTTGAGCTCTCTTGATGTTTACTTCTTTTACCTAATATCTCCACCTTCTTACTTATAATAATGCTTTTTTTAACCATTTTCCTCAAACACCAAATCATCGATGTTTTTAAAGACGACAACTCATTAGGCTCATGGTCATGATCATCCACATTGGGCAAAGGTAGCCCTAAACTCTGCATCAATGGAGAAGGGCTAAGTGGTGGTATAACATCTTCTTCTTGTGGGTTTTTTGGGGTCCCAGGATTCATTTCCCATTTAAAAGGAACACCTTCAGCCGCGCGATAAAAAATACGCGAAGATTGGCCTTTTGAAGTTTCCCTAGCAAGAATTCTACTGATGCAAAATTGATCACCTTGAAGCACAGAAGTTGGCTTTTGCTTTTCATGATTAATATTTTTCAACTCCATCATATATTATCAACTTTTATTAAATGAAATATAAGTTTGTGTGAGAAGAAATTGAAGTCTTAGAAATGGTGAACTTATATATGCATGTTGGCCTGGATTGAAGGCGACGGATGAGAATTAGTGCACATGATTTGTGGGATAGTAAAAGGGATGATAATTGGGGTGTGATTTAATGAGTTGTGTTTATTAAATTGTTGGGTTAATGTGTTACTACTCCATTAACATATCTTGGGGGTGATTTTACTTCTTTTTGACATTGGCAAGCAAAGAAACCATCTTTGTTTTGAAGGTTACGTTAAATATTTTGGTCATACATGAGTGGCATAATTCATGTGCAATTACCTAGTTCTTAAGGCACGACCAAGTAAACCAATTTTCTCTCAATAAACCATTTTCTTTGTTTTCATGACAAATTCGAATTTCACAATAATTCATTAGCACTCAAAATTTTGTAATTAATATATAAGCTGAGATTATTTGAATTTTTTTGGGGAAATCTCATATAAATAACAAATATCGTCATTAAAAGTCGCGATTAATTCGATAATAAATTATATTTATACGAAACACCTAGTCCAAAATAGAAATTTTATTATCCAATAATAAACTTATATGTAGATATTATAGATATAGAAAAGTATCTTAGTATAATATATATAACTTAATTTGTGTTAAGATATTTTACCATAATATTTTTAATAAAAATATGTATTGGATACGATTTCCGATTTTTTTTTTTACATTATATTCATATTAGCGCAACCTTAATTGGGGCAAATAAAATCCCACCCCCCACCTTTACTTTAATTCTCAAACTTGCAACCACATAGAAATGAGTTACAAGCTGGGAAATCCTTGCACATTGAACAATAATTATTGGTAAATTCAATTATTATTGGCAAATTCTACTGAATTAGTCGGAATTTCTCTAAAATTCTTCCAAGAAAATCTATCAACATAGGGTAGTGACTTCCAAGAATTTTCCATTCAAACTTCGAATAATTAATAAATAAGTGACGGGAATGTTATGTTAGTGGTTTTTTTGTTTGTGTCAATAATCAAGGGGGTTGACTTCAATTTTCATGTGTACCAAGAGAAGTAAAGGCCTCAATCATTAAATATATATTGAAGTTGAAAAATGAAGGGACCTTAACATTGTTCATTGAATTTGTCCAACCCTAAGTCTAATGGTTGATTTATAGGGATTGACTTTTTCAGTTATTGACTAAATAGATATATGCTTACTACATGTTAACTTGATTATAGTGGTCAACAAAAAGAACCACGCAATTCAACTTTATTTTTTATTTTTTCCAAAATATTCTTTAGGGTGCCTCATGCCTGGTTCAAAAAATCTCCCCTTGATTGCATACATTGTTTTCTTGTAAGTTGTATGCATATATTGGCTAATTTATTAAAATAAAGTGATTTTTAAAATCTATATAATTAACTAATGCCATAAAAAAAGGTGAAAACAGAGTTCCAATTTGTTTTTCAGAAAACAGGGTTCATAACTCTGTTATTTTCATTTTCCTTTTTTGTTTTCCGGAAATATTAGAAAACAGAGTTATTTCCTTATTTATTTATTTTATATTAACTTTTTGAGAAGACAGATTTGGGGAATATGTTTTCTCTTCCGTTTATCCAATTAATGTTTAGAAATAATTTTCTTTTTTTAAAAAAAAATTTAATGCACAAGCAACTTGTCGGCTCACCTTCTACGCTACTTGCCACCACAGCCTAGGTTTGGAGATAATTAATATTGAGTAAGGAAGTTCTTCTTCATGTCATGTATGATCGCGCAATGCGCATTTATCTTACAATGATGTTTCATATTCCAATTTTTAATTGTGTGATTTTCAGTTTTTCTAATTTTGTAATTCTTATCTATTTTTCATTAAATAATTGTGCTTTAGGTTTTATAATGTAACTCAATTTTAATGCAATTGATGATTCCTATACCAGTTGTAATGCAATTGATGCTTCCTATTCTAGTTGTGTCTTTAAATTCATTCTAAATTCCAGTATATTTTCACATATTGAGCAAAAATCAGTTGCACTTGTGCGAAAAATGGTGAATGCATTTTCAAGTTTGTAAAGCAAAAAATCCAATTAAATTAGATTTTTTTAAAAGACAATTATTTCTGAAAAATAATTAAAAAACAGAAGAAACAACAAATTTCCCAAGTCTGTTTTCTCAAAAAATTAATTTAAGAAAATAAATAAATAAGAAAACAGAGTTGTGAACTTTATTTTTTGAAATTACAGAAAAAAAAGAAGAGAAAACAGGTTTGGAACTCTATTTTTGTAACGCCTCCTTACGAACGCCATAAGGTTCGTTGACATTAAACTTCTTTAAATGCGTTTCTATAAAAATTATAGAATGCGACAATATTAAAGTGATTTCTTTTCTAACTCATATTATAACAAAATTGACCATTATATCATAAAAGTATAAATCATCTTCAGAAAATGGTTAATATCATAAACCAAGAGTTTGAATTTAAAAATAACGGAAATATACAAATTGAAAAGAGATTTTCTATGAATCTTAAATCAAAACATAGCGGAAGCATGAAATTTATTAATAAGTTTCAATAACTAGACACCATAATATGTAATGTCTATTTGGCGTAATTCTGTTCCCAATCCCACATCATTGCACATACGCTCCTCATATTCTTCAACTTAAGTCATCCTCATAACATTCTTATTTGCAACATGATGTAACTTTAATAAGCATTAAGCATAGCAAAAACATTTGAATTCTCACAAAAATATGTTTGAAAGAATAAATTTAAAGTATGAACTTTTGTCATGGAAATATAAACATGAGCATGATCATTGTGAATAACTTTTGTAGTGTCGTTACAAAAGGAAAGGTGTAGCTAATCCCAAACTAAACGTGACTAGTCCATCTAGTGGGACAAACATTATCATTGGGTGTGTAACGCTTACATGAGTGGCAAAAATTTGTGTGAGACTGTCTTATGAATCTAAATCCACGAGATGGATCCATGCCCCGATCCACTGTGCTTTCGAAAAAAATAACCGGTGGTGATTTTGTAAATATAAGGGGAAATTAATCTAATTAATGCTGCAGTTGACTTCTGAAACATGGCCCACGAAGAGGGTTGATGGCAGTTTGCATGACTCGAAGAAGAGAGTGCAACAGCTTTTCAAAACTTTACAAATTAATAATAAAAAATATTAATGAAAAAGAGGAAGAAACTTGGCCCATATTTGGGCATGTCTAGAGTAACATTTTGGTAATTTTTATTCCGATTAAATTTCTTTAAACAATAAAATGGCTTTTATATTTTAATATCAAAATTAATTTATTATTGAAAATAATTACGTTTTACTTGAAAGTAATACTTTTTACTTAAAAAATATTATTAATTAATTCTTTTAGAATTATTAATGTTTACTTGATAAGTATTATTTCTTGCTCGAAAAGTATTACTTTTTATTGCAAAAGTATTACTTGCAACATCTTTTAAACTATAATACTATTTCGTATAAAATTATTACTTTTTACTTGAAAAGTAATACTATTTACTTTAAAATAATTACTTACTAATTATTTTAAAAGTATTAATGTTTCTTGTAAAGTATCATTTTTTACTTGAAAAGTGTTGTTTTTTATGATAAAAGTATTATTTGTAACATCATTTTTATCTATATACTATTTCGCTTAAAACTATTACTTTGTACTTGAAAAGTAATACTCTTTATTTTAAAATAGTAACTTATTAATTACTTTATAAATATTAATATTTACTTGGAAAGTATTATTTTTTACTCGAAAAGTATCAATTCTTATTATAAAAGTATGACTTGCAATATTTGTTTTAAATTATATACTATTTCCTTTAATATTGTTACTTTTAAATTAAAAAGTAATACTTTTTGTTTTAAATGTATTTATTAAAATTATTTTTTATTTTCTTTCAAAGTGTGGCTTTTTACTTGAAAAAAATTACTTCTCGCTTGAAAAATAAAAGTATGAATAGATGAATTATTATTAGTTTTTTGATGAAAAACAATTTGCATGTTAATTTTCTAATCCTTAAATATAACTTGGGTGTGTCACCTTAAAATTATGATGTAAGCCCATTTTCATCTCTTGTCTTTGCATCAGCCTAGATATGGTTCTGTTTTATCTGATTCCTAATGACAATTCTTAAATAATGAAAAAAATTGTGATTATAGATTAGCTTTTGAATCTTGGTGATTCGACTTTGCTTTATTTATGTGGAATTAGAATGTTGTCTAGCTATATTATGTATACGTAGATATGGTAGATGGATGTATCTTTTTATTCTACAGGTAGGTATGGGTTTAGAGTGTTTTGGCAGATGGATGTGTTAGATTAATGTTTTTATCAAGATTTTGATGATTTTGTTTAAATGAGTTTTTACCCCAAAACATTGTTTTTAAATGTTGTCCAAATACTCCCAATTGATTTAAAATATTTTTACTAATTTTTTGGAGTATTTCTTGAAGTTTATTTTTGACAAAAATTGGACAACACTTCTATTTTGAGGCCAACCGGTCGTCCTATAGGGCATCCGGTACCTGAAGAGATGAAAAATGAAACATAAAGCAATTCTGTGAAAAAAAGAGGGAGGGGGACCGATCCAGCTAGAGGTTGATCGGTCGGACCCCATGGCGACCGGTCGCCCTCCCCGTCATCCCGTGTCTGAATCTTCAGATTTACTTTTTAATGTTCGAAATTCCTACATAGCAACCGGTCGCACTGTGTTATTTTTGACAGCAGAATAATACCGTTGGACATCCATATCAGCAAGATTTACTTTATCAATTTTGTACATTATTCTACATCTTGTGATCTTCTTTTTGTAGACAAAATTGAAGAAGGAGGAGCCTATGTTTATGAAGACTCTCCTATAAATAGAGGATGATTTGAAGACACAAGACAAGTACAACACAAGCAAACACACAACAAGAAATCTGCAAATTTCTAAGCTTTCATATTCAACACTCTTGTTGTATTTATAGCCTAAGTATTTCACTTTCACATCTTGAGGTCTTGGCTAGATTCTTGATTACACTTGCACTCAAAATTGTATTATTCATTATCGAGTTGTAATCTTGAATTTTTGGGTTCATCATTCAACACAAGATATCCTTGTGAGTGTTCTTGTGGTAAGAACACACTTGGTGATCTAGGTGTTAGGTGCAAGAAGATTGTGGTAATCTTCTTATTGAAGAGTTTGGTGCTCTTTGAGGTGTTGAAGAATTTGGTGTTCTTCAAGGTTGAAGATTGTGGTAATCTTCATAAGGTGCCGTAGAAGATTGTGGTAATCTTCAAGGGAGATTGTGGTAATCTCCAAAGAGGTGTTGTAAGGTGATGTTGTATTAATTGTGGTAATTAATAAAAAAAAATTCTTTTTGAAATCCATCCCGGAGATACTGGGGTGGTAGAGGACTAGGCCCTAGGTGGGTTGAACCTCTATAAATCGATGCGTGTTGTTTAATTTTCGCACTTTTATTCTTGTCTTTGATTGATCATTCGAAAAAGAGGGCTAATTGCGAAAAATCGGCATAATCTATTCACCCCCTCTAGATTATCGTAGCCACTTGGACTAACAAGTGTAAGTCCAAGCGGCTACGATAATCTAGAGGGGGGGTGAATAGATTATCTCCATCTTTTCGATTTTGCCCTCTTTTTCAAACCAAATGCTCAAACACAATAATAAAGGTGCGGAATGTAAACAACACACGTCGATTTATAGAGGTTCAACCCACCTAGGGCCTAATCCTCTACCACCCCAAAGATATCCGGATGGATTTCAAAAAAAAAGATTTTATTAATTTACCACAAATTAATACAACACCAACTTACAACAACACCTTGAAGAGCACCACACTCTTCTTCAACACCACCTTTGAGATTACCACAATCTCACTTGAAGATTACCACAATCTCCAACGGCACCTTGTGAAGATTACCACAATCTTCAACCTTGAAGAATACCAAATTCTTCAACACCTCAACAAGAAGATTACCACAATCTTCTTACACCTAACACCTAGATCACCCAAGTGTGTTCTTACCACAAGAACACTCACAAGGATATCTTGTGTTGAATGATTACCCAAATTCAAGATTACAACTCGATAATTGATAATACAATAGAGTGCAAGTGTAATCAAGAAAAGCCTAGACCTCAAGAATGTGAAAGTGAATAGCTAGGCAAATTACAACAAGAAATAAGACAATGTAAGAACAAGTGTATTCTTGAGTGTATCTTGTTGTGTTGTAGTTTTCTCTCTTGTTTTGTTGCTTCAATTCTTCTTCTATTTATAGAAGATGTCTTGTACATGATAGGCTCCTCTTGGGGACATGAATTCTGTAAAAAATTGCAAGACAAATGAAGAAAAGAGCTGTTAGAAATCAATCCCACAAATTAGGGAAAAGCATCTGTTTGCACAACGGTCGAATTTTCTTTGTCAAACTTGAGGGAATGTCGCGCGCACAAATAGACGTTTGAAAATGAGAAAACACATTTACAGGCGCAGGTCGGCCGACGGGGTTCGACCAGGTTGACCCCATGCCCACCGGTCGAGCAAGACCAAAAACGAGTCGAGAAAAGTTCTATTTGGAAATTGCTCCCCACCTGGCCGTGGTCGACCATACCGGGTCTACCACCCTGTTGGACCGGTCAACCATCCTTTTTCAAAGCAAATAGCTTATTCACTGTTTTTCACAATTTTCAGTGTACGGGATGCCCTATAGGGCGACCGACATTAACCTCAAAACAAAAATGTTGTCTAATTTTATATCGAAAATAAAGTTCAAGATATACTCAGAAAAATAGTAAAAACATTTAAGACCGATCGAGAGTATTAGGACAAAATCATTAAATGTGTTATCCAATTTTGTCGAAAATAAACTTGAAGAAATACCACGGAAAATATTAAAACCATTTTAAATCATTTAGGAGTATTTGGACAACCTTTAAAAACATTGTTTTGGTGTAAAAACAAAATCATCAAAATCATGATAAAACCATTTATCAAACAATCTCCCCCTTTTTGATGATTACAAACCAAAACAATTTGACAAGGTCGATTTTGAAAACAAAACAATTTTGGGAGGCGATTTTGAAAACAAAACAAGTTTTCCGGTCAAAAATAAATATCCGTTGAGAGCGACAACATTCCACGCAATATAAACACAAGGATGGGAGTAGAGATATTCAAACACATATAGCAAATGCTCCCCCTATCAATATGCACAGTAAGAGTAATATAGAAGCAACTTCAATATAAGCTAAAATCTCAGCTTTTCGATATTGAGCTTAAGTATCGAAAACTTAAAAGCTCCCCCTGTCAAAGAGACATCATTAGAATCGTATATAAGTCCATACTACAACCAATGGACCATGATTCATACATAACCATAATGCACCAAGTGGACTAAATATGATCCACAACTTATGGCTTTATGAAGCCATAGCTTATAGCTTTTTTTCGTTAAGCTTATCTTAGCTTCTATGAGCTAATGAGCTTATAACCTGTTTCTCCCCCTTTGGAATCATCAAAAAGAGTGTTAGCACGATAAAAACATCATATAATCATATCAAAGTGCGCAACTAAACCGACGTACCGAGCTATTTGAACATTGAAGCTTATAAACCAAATAGGAGGGAAAAGTCGAATTATAAGACTTGTAGAAGTTTATGAAAACTCATTTGATAAGCAAAACATGATCTCTATAAATATATAAGACTTTTGAAATCGAGAGAATCATGTAAGTGATGAATTTTTCATTGAAACGTTTTATCGAACACTTGGCGGGCGTCAAAAATTTAAAAAGATATATATAGCCCTTGTAAATGAAATCAAGCCAAGTTTTTCATCACCAAATGAAATTTAACAAATATCATTCATCAACAATCAATAAGCTCATCACAAATATATATGAATTGCATCAAGAAGAATACATATAAGCCACAAACTCAAGGGTTCAACCCAATTGAGCTAAAGAAGTAGAATTCTTACCATTTGATCGGTAAAGATGAGCATCAATGATGATAACCGAGCTAGATAATCCCCAAAATGTATAATTTATGCATCAAAACTCATTTGATGTGAGTTGTGTGTGAAATTTGCAAAGGGGACGAAAATAGAGTTGGAGGGGCCAAAATGGCTAAGTATAGGAACAGAGACGTTTTAATCCAACAAACAACAATGGGCGACCGGTCGGAGGTATGGGCGACCGGTCGAGGTGATGGTCGACCGGTTGGCTCTCCTCCAATCAGCCCACTGTCCATTTCGTTTTGCAAAAACCGAAGTTTGAACCAAAAAAAAAACTGATTTTTTGCCCCTATGTTTTAAAAACGTGCAAAATGCAAACATAGACCTCATTCAATATACATTATGTCATAGTCAAGCTCGAAATGAGGTAAAATACTCGGCGGTGAGCGATTAAAAAAGTCCGCGAGTTATACTTGAGATGGAATTAAACACATCTCAAGTTTTTGTTAAACATGTAATCCCTTTGAAAAAATTATTGAATCTCAATATATTTAGTTTGAATATGACGAACCATATTTAAAAAAATATTATCATCGGACTTGTTATCCCGAAAAATAATAACGTTTTAAGACTTTGGATACAACAAGTCATAAGAAAAAATGCCTTTCAAATATTTGAAAATTTCTTTTAACGACACTTTAATGAGATTCGTTGGGATAGTTTTTTTTTTTGAAGTCGAGCAAATAGACATAAGGCATATAGAATGTCGAGTCTATTGGAATAATACAAGAAAACATACCTCGAATTTGTTTGTCAATCGATATGTCTTTCTCAACCTTTGTTAATCTCTACATTGGTAGCCATAGAGGTTGAGTTGATTCTTCCTTCTTCAATGCCTAATATCTTCAAAGATATTTTTGTATATTTTGTTTGTGAATTTATAACCACCTTCTTGGCATTGATTAATTTGAAGTCCAATGAAGAAATTTGAGCTCCCCCATCATGTGATACCATGCTCATCTCAAGTTCACCTACATCAACTTAGAAGAATCTCTTGCACAAAATATTCATTAGTAGCACCAAAAATATTCTCATAAATATGCACAAGCAAACAATCTTGCCCTTTTTCAAAAAACAAGGAGAGTAGTATCAACTTTACCTTTTGTAAAATCATTTAGCAAAAATAGCTAAGTCTATCATACCATACATGGGGTACTTGTTTGAAACCATACAAGGCCTTTTATAAAGATCATTTGGCCTAGAAAAATTTAAACCCCGGAGGTTGTTTT
Organism: Rehmannia glutinosa; assembly: GCA_016081115.2. NCBI lineage: Eukaryota > Viridiplantae > Streptophyta > Magnoliopsida > Lamiales > Orobanchaceae > Rehmannia > Rehmannia glutinosa. Next base: position 75,123,538 of record CM071927.1, on the reverse strand, counting down.
ACATAGACTCTTACTAGAATAAAGCCATTTAGAAAATAGGATTAAACATCCATTTGGTAAAGCTTGAAATTTTCTTAAAACAAGAATGGGCAAGTAAAATGCAAATAGCTACTAAATGTGCTATGAGTGCAAATGTTACATCAAAATCAATTACCTTCTTCTTGAAAATACCTTTGAGCTACTAACCTCGCCTTAGTTCGAACAATGTTGCCTTGATCATCAAGTTTGTTCCGGAATACCCTTTTTGTCTACTTCATTACTATCATCATAGGGCATCCAATTTGTCTAAGGTGTTCACAGTAGAACATATACATCCAAATATTTTGAGGTAACCAATATTTGGAGTACTTCATTTCTCATTTACACAACTTAACAAACTCATTAACGGCATCTCTTATATAATCAAGAATAAAAATAGCCCAAGTGTAAAAACATGTCTCAATCATCAATAACAAAATATCTTGCAAAAGAGCATAGTAGTAAGAGACATTATATATATAGACCATGAAGCAAGAAACACATACTATGCATTTAGAAGATCATCAAGAGTCTAATAAATCATGCAAGTTCAAATAAGCTTAAGAAAACTACAAAAGGTCTCTTTTGAAATTTGAAAATCCGATAGCATATAATTGAGACCTCATTTAAAAGAAGTATTTGAACAAGAGTTGATAAAGCAAATATGTGCAATCAAATATTGAATAGTGCCTTTCAAAAAATCTAAAAGTCCTCTTAATGGAACTTGTATTAAATACTATGAAAAAAACAAGCACATAGGCACATGGCAATACATATATCGAGTCTATAAGAGTAAGAATAACACAAGTAAACGTACCTCGATAATTTATGCCTTTCTTGACAAATAATGCCGTAAATGGCCATTTGTGAAAATATGTAATTCCTACACAATTCTTAAAACAAATCTAGCACAAATCATAATGATAAAACTGTAGGCTAAGAGATATCACAAGTAAGCTCATGCCATAAAAATCCATAAGAGATGATAACACTCTTTAGTCTTACAAAAATGCACAAGAGTTTTAACAACATCATATAAGGTCTTATTTTAAAAAAACTTTTAAAAGCACAAATATATATTGAAGACCAAAAAAAAATACTTGAAAACACATTTTGCAATTTAGACACAATTAAAAGCATGCATAATAATAAAATGCATATTTAAATAGGGAGATACGAGTTACCAATTACGCCATTTCCATGGGTTGTGTCTTTCCCATTGTTGATGATATCTTCCCTTTGAGTAGTCACTTTGTTGATGATGGCTTCTTTGATTGCTCCATTTCCAAGGTATGTTACCTTCCCATTGTTGATGATCTCTTCTTCTTTGAAAATCATCTTGTTGATGATGTCTTTGCCATTTCCAAGGATTGTGTTCTTCCCATTTTTGATTATATCCTTTTCTTGGAAGTTGACTTAGTTTTCTCCTTCTTTGATCAAATGAAATGGTCATTTGATGTCTTCTTGGCGGTATAAATTTTCTTTGATCATTATTACGCCGAGTACCTAATATGACTTTGTTTTGTAGTACCCTTATGTGTTTGGGTCCTTTAGGATTAGTCTTGAGACTTTTAGGTCTTCAACAATAATTAGAGCTATTTCTAGCTTGACAAGAATTAGCCGTATGACCCTTTTTACCGCAATAAAAATAAGTAATAATTTTAGGAGCAAAATGACCAATATGCATAGTGACTTGATCCTTTTTCATATGATTAACAACATTATGATCAAGTCCTTTATCACAATTATGAATATCAACAATATTGGACATTTTATTGGTACTCAAGTTGGATTTTGATAAATTATTTTTCAAGCAATTTATATCCTCAACAAGAGTACTATTTTCTTTCTCAAGGTTTCTAACCTTGTCAAGAGTGGTGGTGTGAGCACATGATAGTGATTCATAGGAAGTAAATAAACTATCCTTATCATTTTTCAAAACAATGAATTCCTTTTTCAAATTTTTGTATTTAACAAGTAAGTTTTGGAATTCATCTTGTAGTTCATCAAAATCATTTTGCAAAATCACTATAATCATTATCATAGGAAGTAGAGGGTTTAGAACTTACCTCATTTTGTTCTTCGATGCCCATGAGGATTTGTTCAACTTCTTCATCATGGGAGGTTGTAGAAGGCTTATCCCATGTTGTTGGATTTGATGTTGTATCCATTTGTGAAGTAGATGCTTTTGAGTTGCTCCTTTCATTTGCATATACTTCATAGATGGCTTCTAATTTTTGCCATACTTCATGTGCCGATCGAATACCTACAACATGATCAAATTCCAAAGTAGTAAGTGAACAATACAAAATACTAAGAGCTTTACCATTTAAGGAGATGATTCTCTTCTCTTCATCATTGAGCTCTTTGAAGCCTTTAGAGGTGTGTGGTGTATTCTTCGTCGGAATGGATTCTCCATTGATGACGGTGTTCCAAATATCGAACCCGCAACTTTGTAAATAGCATTCCATTCTTTCTTTCCAAAATGTAAAATTTTTGGAATCAAATAGTGGTGGCTTGGTGGTGGATGTGCCGGTAAGATGAGCTTCGTTTGTAGCCGACGATCGTTTCTCTTCACTCGCGATGTGAAACGAGCTTGCCAAAGAGTTTGGCTTTGATACCACTTGTAAGTCCAAGCGGCTACGATAATCTAGAGGGGGGGTGAATAGATTATCTCCATCTTTTCGATTTCGCCCTCTTTTTCAAACCAAATGCTCAAACACAATAATAAAGGTGCGGAATGTAAACAACACACGTCGATTTATAGAGGTTCAACCCACCTAGGGCCTAATCCTCTACCACCCCAGTATATCCGGGATGGATTTCAAAAAGAAAAAAGATTTTATTAATTTACCACAAATTAATACAACACCAACTTACAACAACACCTTGAAGAGCACCACACTCTTCTTCAACACCACCTTTGAGATTACCACAATCTCACTTGAAGATTACCACAATCTCACTTGAAGATTACCACAATCTCCAACGGCACCTTGTGAAGATTACCACAATCTTCAACCTTGAAGAATACCAAATTCTTCAACACCTCAACAAGAAGATTACCACAATCTTCAACCTTGAAGAATACCAAATTCTTCAACACCTCAACAAGAAGATTACCACAATCTTCTTACACCTAACACCTAGATCACCCAAGTGTGTTCTTACCACAAGAACACTCACAAGGATATCTTGTGTTGAATGATTACCCAAATTCAAGATTACAACTCGATAATTGATAATACAATAGAGTGCAAGTGTAATCAAGAAAAGCCTAGACCTCAAGAATGTGAAAGTGAATAGCTAGACAAATTACAACAAGAAATAAGACAATGTAAGAACCAGTGTATTCTTGAGTGTATCTTGTTGTGTTGTAGTTTTCTCTCTTGTTTTGTTGCTTCAATTCTTCTTCTATTTATAGAAGATGTCTTGTACATGATAGGCTCCTCTTGGGGACATGAATTCTGTAAAAAATTGCAAGACAAATGAAGAAAAGACCTGTTAGAAATCAATCCCACAAATTAAGGAAAAGCTGAAGAACTGTCAGTGACAAAATTTTCTTTGTCAAACTTGAGAAGCGACGGTCGCGCACAAATAGACGTTTGAAAATGAGAAAACACATTTACAGGCGATGGTCGACGGGGGTTTTTGGTCGACCCCATGCCCAGCCGGTCGAGCAAGACCAGAAAACGAGTCCAGAAAGTTCTGTTTCAGAAATTGCTCCCAGGCACCGGTCGACACCCCGGTCGACCGATCGACGCCCACCGGTCGACACCCCGGTCGACCATACCGGTCTACCACCCTGTTGACCGGTCAACCAGCCTTTTTTCAGCAAATAGCTTATTCACTGTTTTTCACAATTTTCAGGTACGGGATGCCCTATAGGGCGACCGATTAGCCTCAAAACAAAAATGTTGTCCAATTTTATATCGAAAATAAACTTCAAGAAATACTCCAAAAAATAGTAAAAACATTTAAGACCGATCGAGAGTATTAGGACAATATTTAGAAACATAGTTTTAATGTAAGAAACCCATTGACACAAAATCATTAAATGTGTTATCCAATTTTGTCGAAAATAAACTTGAAGAAATACTCCGGAAAATATTAAAACTATTTTAAATAATTTAGGAGTATTTGGACAACCTTTAAAAACATTGTTTTGGTGTAAAAACAAAATCATCAAAATCATGATAAAACCATTTATCAAACAACAAGTGGTATCAGAGCCAAACTCTTTGGCAAGCTCGTTTCATATTGCGAGTAAAGAGGAAAGATCCCATGTCTACGAACGAGAGCTATCTACCAACCGGTGCATCATTCAATAGACCACCTCTCTTCGACTACAACAACTATGCTTTTTGGAAAGATAGAATGGAGTGCTTCTTACAAGGTTGCGGGTTCGATATTTGGAACACGGTTATAAATGGAGCATCTATCCCAATGAAGAAAAAGGAAGATGGCACTTAAATTCCCAAAGCCCTCAAGGAGTATGATGATGAAGACAAGAAAATATTCTCATTAAATGGTAAAGCTCTTAATATTTTTCATTGTTCTCTTAGCGCTACGGAATATAATCGTATTAGAGGTATACGATCCGCTCATGAAGTTTGGAAAAAATTAGAAACTATCAATGAAGGCACCAAGAAAGTTAAACAAGCTAGAAAAACGATGCTTGTTAAAGATTTCAAAAATTTCACAATGCTCGAAGGTGAAGGGATTTCAAAAATGGTAGAAAGGCTAGACAACACCGTTAATTCTTTGTGGGCACTCAGAAAAGTCATTTCGGAAGAAGACAAAGTTACCAAAGTTTTAAATGCTCTTCCCGGCTCTTGGTCCGAATAGGTGACGGCTATCATGGAAGCTCAAAATTTAGAAACTCTAAATTTTGATGAACTTATTGGAAATCTTATCATCTATGAAGCATATGCAAATGAAAGGAGTAATTCAAAAGCATCCACCTCTCAACCGGATTTTATAACAACTTGGGATGAGCTTCTTATAACTTCCGACGATGAAGAAGCCGAGCAATGTCTAATGGGAATCGAAGAAGACAATGAGGTACGCTCTAACCCGTCTACTTCTTTTAGTAATGAATTGCATGATGATTATGATGAATTTCAAAATGATTTTGATGAGCTTCAAAATGAATTCCAAAGCTTGCTTTTTAAATATAAGAATTTGAAAAAGGAATTCAACACCATGAATAATGAAAAGGATAGTTTACATGCTTCTTATGAATCTCTTACTAGTGCTCATAATGTTATACTTGATAAGGTTAGAATTCTTGAAGAAGAAAATAGTACTCTAGTTAAGGATATTGATTTCATGAAAAAGGATATGTTGAAGTTTTACTTGAGTACCGATAAAATGACCAAAATTCTTGATGTTCAACGTTATGATCATTTGAAACTAGGACTTAGTTATAAGCCTAATGTTATTAATGTTAAGAAAAAGAACCAAGTCTCTATGCATGTTGGTCATTATGCTTCTAGAACTATTACATGTTTCTATTGTGGTAAAATTGGTCACACGACTAATACTTGTCGGGTTAAAAATAGTTCTAATTATTATTGGAGACCTAAAAGTCTCAATGTTAATCCCAAAGGACCCAAACACTTGAGGGTACCACAAGAAAATTTCATGTTAGGTATTCGGCGCAATAAAAATCAAAAGAGTTTTAAATTGTCATATCGACAACAAACGATCGCGCCATATGATCGAACGAGGAGATATTATCAACAAAATTATTTTTCAAGAAAAAGGTATAATCAACAATGGGAAAGATACAACCCTTGGCAATGGCTAAACTGGTAACTCTTATCCTCTTCTTGAAGTTTGCATTTCATATTGTCTTTTATAATTATTGCATATTTTCATGTCTTTCATTTTTGTATTTGCCTTAGCAAAATTCTTTATAAAAATGTTTCTTAAAAATGAGGTCTCAATTTTATACTCTTGGATTTTCAAATTTCAAAAGAGACCTTATATGGATTTTCAATAAGCACTTGTTTTATCAAACTTTTGTTGATTGCTTAAAAAGCATAGTATGTACTACTTGTCCAAATTCTATAATAGTTTATATCAATATTGTGCATATTACTCGATATTACTATGCTCTTGTGCAAGATATTTTGTCAAGTTTTTTGCAGGAAATATTTTGGTATTAAGGAACAAATGATCGTAGACTTATCCATGGCCATCTACGTCATAAAGTGTTGAGATTGCGAAAGGCATATTGGTTGACAAATAAATTCGAGGTATGTTTATCAACTTTCATTATTCTTATAGACTCGAAATTTTTCATGCCTTATGCCTATATGCTTGATTTCAAAACATCCCAACGAATCTCATTAAAGTGCCGTTAAAAGAAATTTTCAAACATTTGAAAGGCACTTCTTCTTATGGCTTGTTTTATCCAAAGTTGTAAAACGTTAAATATTTTTCAGGATAACAAGTCCGGTGAAAAGAGTTTCTCAACAAACGGTTCTTCATAACCGAACCAAACATATTGAGATTCGACATTTTTCTTGGGATTGCGTTTCTTAACGAAAATTTGAGATATAATTAATTCCGTCTCAAGATTAACTTGCAGATTTTTTAAACTATTAACCGCCGAGACTTTTACCTCAATACGAGCTCGGTTAGGCATAATGCATATTGAATAAGGTCTATGTTTGCAATTTGCATGTTTTTAAAACTTAGAGGTGAAATATCGGATTTTTGGTGCAAAATTCGGACAGAAACAGAACTGGTGTTCAGGCACTGGTCGACGGAGATGTTGACCGGTCGACCTGTTGCAGGCACCGGTCGCCCTACACGTCGACTGGTCACCCTAGTCCATTTCAGGAATAAAAATGGTTATGTCCCTCATTTCGGTATTTTTGTCTATTTTCTTCCAAACTCGAACTCCTTTGCAATTTTCACACAAAATTCACTCAAAATAATTTTCCTCTTATAAAATATATATTTTTGAGTTTATGTAACTTCTATTTCATCCATATCATCCGACTTCTCCGATTAATTGGTAAAAATTTCTCCTTTTAATCTCAATTGGGTTGAACCCTTGAGAATGTGCTTATATCTTGCTATTTTGATGAAATTTGTATATTAGTGTGTTGTATATGATGATTATTGATGGATGAATGTTGTAATATTGCATTTGGTGATGAAAATTTTTGGCTTAAATGAGATAAAAAGGCGTTATATATCTCTTGTTTTATTCGGCGCACGCCAAGTGTTCGACAAAATGTTTCTATGAAAAATTCATCACCTACATGATTCTCTTATTTTGAAAAGTCTTATAAGTTTATAGAGATCATGTTCCATCAATCAAATGAGCTTTTGCAAATCAAATGATCAACTTTTCCCTTTTATTTGGAATTTAAGCTTCAATTTTCAAAACGCTCGATAAAACGATTAAATTGTGCACTTTGACATGATTATATGATGTTATTATCGTGCTAACATTCTTTTTGATGATTCCAAAGGGGGAGAAATAGGAAATACACTCATACGCTCAAAGAAGCAGAAATAAGCTCGCAAGAAAAGCTATAAGCTAGGGCTCTTAAAAGCCAAAAGCTGTAAATGACACTTAGTCCATTTGATGTATTATGAACTTTTATGCTTAACTAATGTTGTCTTTGTGACAAGGGGAGCTTCTAAGCTCATGAAATTCAAGTTTTTAGCTTGTAGTTGTTTGCTTCTATACTTGTTCTTGATGTGCATATTGATAGGGGGAGCTTGTGCAAAATGTTTTTGAAATATCTTTGCTCCTATCCTTGTGTTTGTACTTATGATAAATGTTGCTTATAATGGATTGATGTTTTAGACCGGAAAAATATGTTTTGTTTTTAAAATCGATCTCCTAAAATTGTTTTGGTTTGTAATCATAAAAAAAGGGGAGATTGTTAGATAAATGTTTTTATCAAGATTTTGATGATTTTGTTTAAATGAGTTTTTACACCAAAACAATATTTTTAAATGTTGTCCAAATACTCCCAATTGATTTAAAATATTTTTACTAATTTTTTGGAGTATTTCTTGATGTTTATTTTTGCAAAAATTGGACAACACTTCTGTTTTGAGGCTAACCAGTCGCCCTATAGGGCATCCGGTACCTGAAGAGATGAAAAATGAAACAGAAAGCAATTATGTGAAAAAAAGAGGGAGGGGGACCGGTCCAGCTGGAGGCTGACCGGTCAGACCCCATGGCGACCGGTCGGATCCCCCTTGGATCAGTCGCCCTCCCCGTCATCCCGTGTCTGAATCTTCAGATTTACTTTATAACGTTCGAATTTCCTACATAGCAACCGGTCGCGCTGTGTTATTTTTGACAGCAGAATAATACCGTTGGACATCCATATCAGCAAGATTTACTTTATCAATTTTGTACATTATTTCTACATCTTGTGATCTTCTTTTTGTAGACAAAAGTGAAGAAAGAGGAGCCTATGTTTATGAAGACTCTCCTATAAATAGAGGATGATTTGAAGACACAAGACAAGTACAACACAAGCAAACACACAACAAGAAATATGCAAATTTCTAAGCTTTCATATTCTACACTCTTGTTGTATTTATAGCCTAAGTATTTCACTTTCACATCTTGAGGTCTAGGCTTGATTCTTGATTACACTTGCACTCAAAATTGTATTATTCATTATCGAGTTGTAATCTTGAATTTTTGGGTTCATCATTTAACACAAGATATCATTGTGAGTGTTCTTGTGGTAAGAACACACTTGGGTGATCTAGGTGTTAGGTGCAAGAAGATTGTAGTAATCTTCTTGTTGAAGAGTTTGGTGCTCTTTGAGGTGTTGAAGAATTTGGTGTTCTTCAAGGTTGAAGATTGTGGTAATCTTCATAAGGTGCCGTAGAAGATTGTGGTAATCTTCAAGGGAGATTGTGGTAATCTCCAAAGAGGTGTTGTAAGGTGATGTTGTATTAATTGTGGTAATTAATAATTTTTTTTTCTTTTTGAAATCCATCCCGGAGATACTGGGGTGGTAGAGGACTAGGCCCTAGGTGGGTTGAACCTCTATGAATTGAGGCATGTTGTTTAATTTCCTCACCTTTATTCTTGTCTTCGATTGATCATTCGAAAAAGAGGGCTAATTGCGAAAAATCGGCATAATCTATTCACCCCCCTCTCGATTATCGTAGCCACTTGGACTAACAGGATGTATCTTTATATTCCAGTGGGTCTGGTTTTAGTGGTGGCAAGAAAGTGCGGGGTGGGGGTGGGGGGAAGAGAAAGGGAAGAAAGGAAATGAGGGAGAAAGAGAGAGAAAGAGAGGGAGAGCAAACATTTTATTTTTTGGAGCATCTGTCATCTTTTGTGGAGGGCATGAGGTTGGGTACTTGGGTTGGGTTTGGTATGTATCTGAATTTGGGAGTTACGGATCCGTCTCATGGATTTAGATCCGTGAGACCATCTCACAAGAGATTCACTCTACATGAGTTGATAGATACATATACAGTTTATGAAAAGCTCATCAACAATTTGTATAGAATGCCATAAATGTATTACATAGAGAATGCTCAAATATAGGATGTTGACATCAATGTAACTTCAAAAACCTTTCATAAATCTATATTATGTTGCATGTGAGAATGTACTTACTTGACTTATTTTCTTACTAAACATATTTCTTAAGGGTGGCAAATGACTTATAGCAATGACATATCTAAAAATTACTAGGTACTTGTTCGACCGCTAAATACTTAAAACAAATCTAGCAATCCTCATAAAAGAACGAGATCAATCGTAGAGTAGCAAGTTGACCACAAGTCATCTCTCAAGAAAAACTTAGCCGGAAAATAATTATCATGCAACAAAATTGGCTAGAAAATAAATCCTAATCACTCTAAAAAAATTGTGATTTTAATAAACGAAAGGAAAGCAATTAGAAAGGCAATAATCAAACTGATCACGAGTAAACCTTGAGAAAAATATATGGATGAAAGTCTAAGATTTTGGAATCATCTTATCGAACTTGCAAGCAAAGTATCAATTAATTGATCATGCAGTTAACAAATATAACAAACATGTAAAAACTAGGCCTAGATCTGATAACGAACGTAATCACAAATTAGGGCTATCCCAACATAATTTGCTATTTTTATTAAGCCCAGGGTTAGATAATACATCTCTGTCATATCTAACCCCCTGAATAAATTTAGTCCAGGAATAATATCTTCGATCGAGCTCAATTATTCCTCCAAAACAATCAAAAGCTGATCAGACATTTAATTATCAAATAAAGCAATTCATTCAGGAAAGCAAATCAATTAATCAATACTCATGCTTGTTTGTTTGAATCAAATCCTCCTAATTCTATATCAAGAAAATTAGTTCATGCTTGGGGATGGAGTCATAATCTCAATTGAAGGAAAGAAAACAATCATAAACATAATAACGCAACAATAATAATCACACAACAATTAAAATCAGAAAAAAGAGATGAAGAAATCTTACTCTTTGATTAAGAAGCAATATAACTTCAAGGGGAAGAACCCAAACAATCCTAATGTTGAATGGAAGAGAAAATACCAAAAACTAAAAGTGCTAAGAATGAGAGTGTCTCGAAAATAAGGGCTCCCTAAGTCATATTTATAAGCCTAGAGTCCTAAACAAGGTACAAGAGCCAAAAACCACAAAAGAATCTAAAATTTCGTGTTCAGCAAGTCGAGTGCGCGATCACAACGGTGCAGCACTGCGCAGCGCCACAAGACAGTGGTGTTGTGCAACGCTAGCTAGTCGCGGACGGAAACCACTTTTGCACGACCTCTCACCCTCCAAACATCAGAATTTGCTCTCTGTGTCTTTTTATGAATTGTAACTCCATCTCTTAGCTTTCCATAGTCACTTGAATGATCTTAATATCAATTTTCTATAGAGAGTTATGTCCAAAATACTAAGACGTGTCATTTCAAAAATCGCATCACTTGATTTCCACTTTCACATGCTTTTAACCCATCTAAACATCTTCATTTTCGTTTAGTACCAAAAGTAGACATTGTAGAACTCTCTCATAGCCTTCGAAAGGCATAAGCATCAGGTCAATTGAGCTTCGGATGTAAAAGTTATGTTCCGAATACGAAGACTGCCGCAGTTGCGCGAAATGACTTTTTGATGTTTTTTGCTCCAAAACTTGTTTTTTCCACCAAAACCTAAAACATCAATAAAATAACACAACATAACACTAAAACATGCAAATACAAATAAAACACACCGAAAATATGTATAAATCATCACACAAAACACACACAAAAATATGCAAAACCGAATTATTATGTTTTGTTCGACCGCTAAATACCTATAAAAGTCTAGCAATCTTCGCAAGAGAACGAGATCAATTGTAGGGTAGCAAGTTAACCACAAGTCGTCTCTCAAGGAAGTTTTAGCCGGCAATTAATTATTATGTTTTACAAATAACAGAAATTAAATCCAAAACACCCTAACAAAATTTGTGATTTTTAATAAACTAAAGGAAAACAATTAAGAAGATAATAATCAAACTAAGCACGCGTAAACATTGAGAAAAATATATGGAAGAAAGTCTAAGATTTCGTAATCATCTCATCAAACTTGCAAGCAGAATATCGACTAATTAATCATGCGGTTAACAAATATAACAAACATGTAAAAACTAGGCCTAGATCTGATAACTCACCTAATCACAAATTAGGTTTATCCCAACATAATTTGCTCTTTTTATTAAGCCCAAGGTTAGATAATACATCTCTGATTCATATCTAACCCCCTCAATAAATTTAGTCCAGGAATAATATCTTCGATCGATCTCCATTATTCCCCCAAAACAATCAAAAGCTGATCGGACAATCAATTATCAAATAAAGCAATTCATTCAGGAAAGCAAATCAATTAATCAATACTCATGCTTGTTTGTTTGAATCAAATCATCCTAATTGTAGAACAAGAAAATTAGTTCATGCTTGGGGATAGAATCATAATCTCAATTGAAGGAAAGAAAACAATCATAAACATAATTATGCAACAATAATAATCACCCAACAATTAAAATCAGACAAAAGAGATGAAGAAATCTTAATTACTCTATAATTAAGAAGTAAAATAACTTCATGGGGAAGAACCCAAGCAATCCCAATGTTGAATGGAAGAGAAAATACGAACAATTAAAGTCTAAAAGTGCTAAGAATGAGAGTGTCTCGAAAATAAGGGCTCCCTAAGTCATATTTATAAGCCTAGAGTCCTAAACAAGGTACAAGAGCCAAAAACCACAAAAGAATCAAAAATTTCGTGTTCAGCAAGTCAGGGTGCGCGATCACAAGACGGTGCCAAGACGAGCGCGCCACAAGACAGCAGATTGTTGTTCTGGCCGCTAGCGGTGCGCGGACGGGCACCTCTTTGCACAACCTCTCACCCTCCAAACATCAGAATTTGCTCTCTGTGTCTTTTTATGAATTGTAACTCCATCTCTTAGCTTTTCATAGTCACTTGAATGATCTTAATATCAATTTTCTATATAGAGTTATGTCCAAAATACTAAGACGTGTCATTTCAAAAATCGCATCACTTGATTTCCACTTTCACATGCTTTTAACCCATCTAAACATCTTCATTTTCGTTTAGTACCAGAAGTAGACATTGTAGAACTCTCTCATAGCTTTGAAAGACATAAGCATCGTGTCAATTGAGCTTCGGATGAAAAAGTTATGTTAGAATACGAAGACACAAGTAGATTCTGTGAAATGACTTTTTGATGTTTTTTGCTCCAAAACTTGTTTTTTCCACCAAAACCTAAAACATCAATAAAATAACACAACATAACACTAAAACATGCAAATACAAATAAAACACACCGAAAATATGTATAAATCATTGTTAGGAATTTTATTGTTTAGATTTTGATGAATGCCATGTAAAACTTAGAATAGAAAGTTGGCACCCCAACTCTTTGTCGTATAATGCATTGTAATAAATAGAGTGGCCAAGCCGAGTTAAGTCGCCCACGCCCTAACATGCAAGGAGACAATCAAGACTTGAAGGAAGACTCGCTGCGAGACAAATTGAGTATGGCAAAGAAGAGTAGACGGGAACTCTCATCAAGAAGCGGTGAGATGAAGTCGAGTGGAGCATCGATCAAGTCAACTTAAGAAAAGCCAAGTCTCAAGTTGAAGTGAGAAGAGTTATCCAATGATTGGAAGTCGACTCTAAGTCACCTGGGAAAGCAAGGAAATGCGGTCAAGTCGAGATAATCGAAAAGATCCGTTGCACATAAATCAAGAGAATTACTTAAACAAGTAATATCTCCATACCACCTTTCTCTGAGTGCTCACCCCAAAAGCGTGCAAAAGGAATGAACCAATGGGAAGCACTACACCGTGTCGAACTCCGAAAAGGTGAAAGAACAATTCATACGAGGAAATGGCAATTCCAAGAATCGCAACAAGACAAGCCAACGACGCAAGTGACTTTCAAAAATAAGCCTATCTCTTCAACGGGCAAATTTTTGAAAGTTCACTATAAAAGGCCGAGGAGTTTGTTTGAGAAACAAGAAATACATAGATGACACACATGTGAGATATACAAGCATAGTAGAAAAACTGAAACATTCTCAATCCTCAAGCCTCGCATTACGAAGAACATCAATCCAACACTCACTGTGAAGGAAAGATAACTTCAATCGAGTTGAAGAGAAAAATACGAAAACAAGGGGTCTACATTCCGGGAAGGATTGTAGGAAGGTTCAAGGTTGAGCCAAGTCTTAAGCTTTTGGAGGGCTTCGTGATCAAATCCAAAGAGCTTGAGCAAGTGAGTCTGTAGTAGCAAGGCATTTTGCCCCCGTGAAGAAAGCCGAGTCGCACGAGAAGCTTGGTGAGTGATCAAGGCGTCTCAGATCGAGTCCCAAAGGATCAAGTCATTTGTGTGATCAAGACTTGTATCCGGACTGCTACCACTTTGTAAACCGATCATTACTTAGTGGATTCCTCCGGGAGTTGGAGAAGAGAGGAGTAGAAGAATTACCCCATCTTCGAACCTCTATAAAAATTTCATTGTGTCATTTACATTTCAAAGACTTTAATTCTTGCAATTTTAATCGCTTATATCTCACGATAAATTTGCTATCGACTTGATAAATTATAAGTACTAAACCAATCACTAAACTCTTACTTAATCAAACTTAAGGGTGTTAAGTCTTCCGCTGAAAACAAAACCACAATGAAAGTTAATTTAGAGCTAACAGTGAGTTATTCCTATGGTTGAGTTTGTTGAGTGATTAACTCTACCGAGTGACTAAGTTGATCATGTCCATCAAGGATACAAGTGTGTAGTATCAAATCAGAGATTTAAAAGGACTAAATCGAAAATTTGGTAAGGTTTATTCAACCCCCTTCTAAACCTTACACTTACACCCCTTGGGACCTACAAGTGGTATCGAGCGGTTGGTTCATTGAACCCTCCGCACCAGTTCTTCGAACTAGATCTCCAAACTTTTCAAAGTCCGCTTTAGTACTTAAACTTTCAAAACTCTTCTTTATCATTAAAAGTTATTATCATGGAAGCAAATTTGACACGCATCCCTATGTTCACTATTGAAGAATTTGATGATTGGAAAATTCGTATTGTGCTCATCTATCAAAGATTACATGATGAGATGTGGATAGTGAACACAAATGCACGAAGAGTTGCGGTGAAGGAGAAGAAGATGTTGCTCCTAGACCGATCATGGTTGAAAAACCAAGAACCGAGTGGACAAATGATGACAAAAAAAGATATAACCTGGACAATGTAGCCAAGGGCATCCTCTACAAAACCTTGGACAAAGCCATGTTCAACAAAGTCAAATCATGCAAAACGGCTAAAGAAATGGGACAAGTCGACATTGATTTGTGAAGGCTCGAGCAAATCAAAGAAAACAAATTATCGGTGGTCAGACTGAAATTTGAGAACTTCAAAATGATCTCGGGAGAGAACCTGGATCAATTAGACGCTCGGTTCACGTAAATCACAAATGAGTCGCACTTGGAAAGGAATATACACGAGAAGGAAATGTGTATGAAGATCCTAAAAAGTCTTCCACTGAATGGGAAATGAAAGTCATGGCACTAAGACATTCCATGGACCTATCAAAGACATCCAACCATGAGTTATTCTCGGACCTCAAAGCCTACGAGTTTGAGCCGAGAAGAAAAGACCAGGAAGAGACAATTTGCACCCAAAACAATGCTTCTAATCGTTAAAGATGGGAAGAGAGTTGAGGTCAAAGAAGTAATTGACCCGTAAGAAATAGCCCTGGGTGGTTAAAAGATTTAACAAGTTCTTTAATAAGAACTACAAGAGAGGAAAGGGTGAATCTTCCGAAGACACTCGCCTCCCTCCAAATCAAGGGATGATAGGCCAACCAAGAGAACAGATCATCAAAAAGTTAAGTATCAAAGGGTCGACAATCCAAGAATGGAAAGAGTCGATCAAAAGGTTGAGTATCTATGTTGGAACCGTAGACAACCAGGTCACTATGCCATTGATTGTCCATATCCTCGTAGTCAACAAGTACAGGGATGAAGAAGAAAGGAAGATCTTCGTGAGAAAGAAGACAAGAAAAGAAAAAGGCAATGATGGTCGCGAGATCGCTAAACAGCCAAGTCAAGAGAGACAATGATTCGAGAGAGTGGAAACGACTACTCAAGTGACCGAAGAAGAAGCCTTGATCCATTTGATGGCCAAAGAACAAGATCAAGAAGATGAGGTACAATCTAACTCAACAAACTCGAGACACTAGTGACAAAGTGGATCGTGACACGCACACTTCATCACCCACTCGATCTTTATGATTCATTAGGCAAAATGATGAAACATTTTGAACACATTAAATCCTCACACACACTATTAAATGAGGAAAATAGCCTACTCAAAAAACAAAACTCAAAGTCGACTAAGGAGCCGAGTACTCTAAGTCAAATAGCCGTTGAGAATAAAAGTTTAAAGGTGAAAATGCTAAATTAATAGCGAGAGATTGTCTGCTATAGAAAAGAGGGAGAATGACCTCAAGAATGTTATTGCCTCATTCACTAAGGCATCTAAATCATTGGATGATCTTATTATGAGTCAAAGAGAATGTGGAGACAAGACAGCTTAGATTTAATTCCTCGTGCTATGTCAAACCTCAAGAGTAATTTTGGAAAAAGGATCTTCAAGTCATGAAGAGTCCGAAAAATCCAAAACTCTAAATGTTGCACACACATTCACTCCAAAGCACAATAACAAGCAAACCGGCATTGGTTACAAAGGAAAAGGAAAAAACGGCTGAGTTGAGTGTCTTGAAAGGATACCGAGAAGAGATTCAAATTAATCCTCAAAGAAACTCCTAACAAAATACTCTGTAAAAAGGAAGCAGAGCTACCAAAACCCCTTAAAATCCATAAAAGAAATACATATGATGGGAATGGTAGAAAATATCCAAGCCAAGTGATTGGAATAATGTGAACTATCAAAGATAGACTTATGGAATATAAGCCCAAATGGCAAAGGCCTAGAACTCAAAGAAAGGCCATTTCAAAAGCATAAGAGCTTTCATCAAAGACACATATGCACCTAGGCACTACACTCAAAGACACCACAATTACCCAAAAAAGGCGATTGCTAAAACACATATGCAGCATACGGACAAAAGAGACATCCGTATGAACCTAGAATCCCCAAGCAATTTGCCAGGATTAATTATGATTATGGCACTCGATAGATGGCAACCCCTTAGAGTCAAATCATTTGGCTATAAGTTGGTTGGATCATCTTACAATTCTAACCCCTCAGACCTGACAAGTATGGGTACCTAAAACTTAATTTCCTTGATTGCGGGTTCAAGGAACAGTGAAAGTGCCAAGGAACCTGGTACATGGATAGTGGTCATGTTCCAAACATATGACAGAAATAAGAAAAATCTATCAAAATTCAAGGAAGTTAAAGGAGCAAAAGTCATATTTGGAGGAAATGAAGCTCTGGCGAAATAAGAGGCATTGGATCTATCAAGAGGAATGGATTAGAAATCACGGATGTTGCATATGTTGAAGGACTCAACTTCAACTTATCGAGCATCGATCAACTCGCGTGACAAGTGGCTACAATGTTGGATTCAACATGGGTATATGCCAAATCAAAGATATTGAATCAAATGAAGTTGTCCGCAAGGATGTAGAGAGAAAAATATGTATGTAGTGGATTGGTCAACCGCAACACTCAACACTTGTCTACTAGCAAAGAGACACAATTTGAATCAAGTTAGTCGGGCACAAAAAGCCGAGTCACCCGAATTTCAAAACAATTAACAAGTCTGGCAAGAAGTCATCTTGTAGAAGGACTTCGGACTCAAGATATACAAGAAGGAGAGTATATGTGATGCATGTCGAAGGAAAGCAAATCAAGTCGTCATTCAAAGAAAAGACATGCCCATCCTCAACAAGAATATTGACCGCTTCATATGGATCTATTTGGCCCAAATGGAACGGCCAAAGATAAGTGGAAAGAAATACACCTTGGTGGTAGTAGATGACTACTCAAGATATACATGGACAATATTCATGTGCAAGAAGAAAGAAACTCTACAAAAACTACCACAATCGATGAAGAGGATTCAAAACGAGAAGAGTCAAACCATTATCAAAATAAGATCGATAGAGGAACCGAGTTTGTCAATGGAATAATAACTCAAGATTGTATTGAGAATGGTATTGGTCATGAACTATCAGCAAAGGACTCCACAAATGAGAATGGAGTTGCGAGAAAGAAGGAATAGAACCCTCAAAGAAGCAAAGAAGGACCATGTTAGTGAGCGGGGGTTACCAAAAAGATTTTGGGTCAAGCAATCAACACGACTTTGCTACACCCAAAACAGATGTATGATAAATAGACGGTGACAAAGACTCCCTATGAGATCCGGATGGAAGAAAACCAAATGTTGCATATTTCGAATATTTGGATGTAAATGCTTCATCCACAACAATGGCAAAGACAATCTAAAGGCTTTTGATGCTAAAGTCGATGAAGGTATCTTCAGATACTCAATCGAAAGCAAAGCCTAGAATACTCAACAAAAGAACTATGGTTCTGTAAGAATCCATTCATGTAGTATTCGATGAGCCAAATGTAAATGGAGAAGACATTGAAGAGTCAGTTGATAAGTGAATCATCCAACCATACGAAGAATCCCTATCCGACGCCTAAGCCGGAATCATCAATTCGAGGAAGAAGATGAGATAGTGAATCTCAAAAACATTTGGAAAATTTGCAGCTAAGTGATAACGAGAGAGCGACCACAAAAGAACACGTACCGCAAGTCGATCGAATCCAGCTAACTTACTCC
This sequence comes from Rehmannia glutinosa, assembly GCA_016081115.2. NCBI lineage: Eukaryota > Viridiplantae > Streptophyta > Magnoliopsida > Lamiales > Orobanchaceae > Rehmannia > Rehmannia glutinosa. The sequence continues at coordinate 75,105,170 of CM071927.1, read as the reverse complement.
AACCGATGTAAGATGGGTGAGAGACCATCCACCGTAACTTGTCATTGGAAATATAAGAGAATGTGTCAAAACAAGATCCGTAACTCAACAAGAAGCCATGTTCACATGCTTCATCTTGCAAAGAGAGCCCAAAGATGTGTCCCAAGCATTGGACGACACACATTGGATTCAAGCTATGCAAGAAGAGTGAATCGGTTTGAGAGAAATAAAGTATGGGAATTAGTGCAAAGACCCATACATCAAAATGTTATTGGAACCAAATGGGTGTTCGTAAATAAGATGAACGAGGAAGGTTCTGTGGGTAAGAAACAAAGCAAGACTAGTAGCCAAAGGATATTGCCAAGAAGAAGGGATAGATTTTGATGAAACATTTGCCCTGTAGCAAGATTGGAAGCTATAAGGATGTTTCTTGCCTATGAAGCTCACAAGAATTTCATTGTATATCGATGGATGTAAAAAGTGCATTCCTAAATGGTTTATTGAAAGAAGAAGTGTATGTTGAACAACCTCCAGGATTTGAAGAAGACTCTTGGAGACAAGGTATACAAACTAAAGAAGGCTCTATATGGATTGAAACAGCACCCGAGAGCATGGTATGACACTTTGTCACAATTCCTAACCAAAAATGGATTCACAAAAGGAAAAGTAGATAGAACACTTTTCGTAATTCAAGACAAAAAGAGTATCCGCTTGTTCAAATTTATGTGGATGACATCATTTTCGGTTCCACAAACAGAGGAAATTTGTGTGAAAAGTTTTCAAACCTCATGCAAAGTAAATTTGAAATGAGCATGATGGGAGAGCTGGCATTCTTCCTTGGACTCCAAGTGAAATTTGAAGGATGGAACCTTCATAAGTCAAACAAAATACACCGAGATTTAATGAAGAAGTTTGGTATGGAAGAGAAGTCTTCAGTAAAAATACCAATGAACACATCACCAAAATGGACATGGATGCGCAGGGCAAGCTCAGAGATCAAACAAGATACGAGCACTTATGGATCATTGCTCTATCTCACAAAGAAGCGGGCGACATCACCTATTGTAGGTGTATGTGCAAGATTTCAATCTGCTCCAAAAGAGAGTCATATGACAAAAAATGACTAAGAGAATATTGAGATACTTGAAAGGAAGCCAAGAAGTAGGCCTATGGTATCCAAAGGAAGGTGGATTCAAGCTAATTAGCTATTGATTCGACTATCTTGGATGCAGAGTGGACAGAAGAGCACTTTGAGGCACATGTCAAATGCTAGGAACAAAGCTAATTTCCTGGTTTAGCAAGAAGCAAAACTCAATAGTCACCTCTACAAATTGAAATACATACATAGTCAAGGGCAAATTTGTTGCAGCCCAAGTCCTATGGATGAGACAAAGAATGAGAGACTATGAAATTGAGGAAAAAGAGATTCCAATCATGTGTGATAACACAAGTGCAATTGCAATTACTCAAAATCCTCGTGTTGCATTCAAGAACAAAGCATATTGATGTCGATATCACTTCATAAGAGATCATGTTGAAAAGAAGGATATCATCCTGGAATATATTTGAACCGATAAACAACTAGCCGACATCTTCACAAAACCATTATGTGAGTCAAGATTTGAAGAACTCAAACATGAGTTGGGGTTAATTGAAATGTGGTGACACTCGGCACGAATCAAAGAAGAGAAATGGAACAGAAAAGGGGTGAAAAAGAGTGAAAATGTAAATCACCAAGAATCACCAGTATTGGAAAGAAAGCACACCGAAGTCACTAGTCACCGGTAGCCGAGTCACTAAGAGAACTGTGAGAAGTAGAGTTAAATCTAAGGGATAAGCTGAATAACTTATGAGCAAAGTGACAAAAACGCTGTCGTTTTGACTAAGCGGGAATGTTTTAAGAAATACGTCAGCATAATGATGATGTGTACAGACATAAAGCTGCACACCAAGCTTATGATTGGATATAAATGCTGCCGCATTAAATACGAGACATGAAATGCTAAATAGGCGTGCATAATCTAAGCCGTTGATTTCGATCACATTTCAAAAACCACCCGCACGTCCTTTCATAAACCATATTTAAACCATTTTCGTCCGTTTTCTCTCTCACACTTCTAAAAACTGTTCATTTCTTTCTCTCAAAAGCAAAGGCAAAATTCTCTCGAAACCCTATCTATCTTCAAGTCAATTTCTGAGTTTTTCTTCGATATAATCCTGAAAAATGGCACCAACTTATGACTTTACCAAGTTAGGAAAGCAAATCCACACCGGCTCTACGGTGGATTTCGACGGAATGATGAAACAGGGGTCCGACGACACCCTAGTGAAGAAAATCGCTGAAAAGTTAGAAACGTCCGGTCTAAAACAGTTTCTGACGATAGAATACCCGATGACATATGTGGAGGAGGTCGCACAATTCTACGTGAATGCTGAGATTCACGATGAAGGAATCAAGTCATCTGTTCACGGAAAGCGGTGACTATCTCTCGCAAGGATTTGGTGACCACCGCTCATCACGGCAGAAGGAGCATCGAGATTAACGAAGGCGATGTAAGCCTGGCTGATGCTTGGAAAGAAATAGCCAAGCCTGACTTTGCTGATAAAATTGTGTTTACAGCAAACAAGAGATTCTGAAGGAGGATTATCACAAGCTGTTGGACATAGTTGCCAAATGTATCAACATCAAGTTTGGCGACTTTGACCAATCACAAAGGCAAAGCCGATTGTAATGGCCGCAATCATCACAGAAAAGAAGATAAATCGGGCTGAGTTTGTCTCACAGCACTCTGCCTTAACGTGGGAACAAATCCTTCAAAGAAGATGGCACATTTGGAGGATCCCTAGGATATGGCCTGGTGATTGGCCGGCTATTGGAGGTGAAAGGAGTCCCTCTTAGACATGGGAAGGCATTCCATGTTAACAAGAGGATGTTCAGAGCAAACCTCTCGGCGCACGAGAAGAGAGCTTACGCCAAGAGAGCGACACGGTGAGGGGGAATCGGTGACCCTCAAGATACGATTGTTTCCTCTCCGGCCAAGAAGAAAGCTTCCCGCTGTTGCTAAGATCACGCCCCTGCAAAGAAAGAAAACCAAACATGCCCCCGCCCGCAGAAGAGTCACCCCCTGCGCAGCGTGTCTCCCCCCTGCAGCAGCGGTCGAGAAGGACTCACAAATACCTTCTCCGATCGTCAAAGAGGAGAATCGAGAAGCCACGACGGCCCCTGCTCCTCGAGAAAAAGACACCAAGACGGCCCCGGCCGCCCAAGACTCAGAGGACACCGTCTCGAACCAGTAAATTCCTCGGTACAAACTAGAGACGAAGAAGAATCATCAAGCGATCTGAATCTGGAGAAACCCAGCCGGTTACTCACCTAGAGAAGATATCGGAGACTACCGGGAGAAGTAGAGTCTCCAGATGTAATTGATGAAACAACTAAGTCCGCTGTGAAGGTGATCAACAGAGGCAACTCAAGACACAACTGTAATTCACACACCAAGCACAAGAAGAACTCCGCTAGAGCGGATAGTGATGTAATGATCCTATCTCCACCTTACCCGGACATCCAAAATCGTGCGTGAGTGGAGGAAATGGAAGTTGAGTAAGTCAAGGGAACAGTTCCAACGCCCGAGTTTATAGAAGAAGAAGAGGAACTGCTAAATTTCCTTGGACTAAAATTGTGCCCCCAAAGACTTGATGAAGACAAGTACTTAGATATCCCTGCAGATTTACAAGGAAAAGGAGAGAGAAAAGCAAGTCGAGGAAGCCGAGGCACGTGAGAAGGCAAGCATCCGCCCCTATCTCCGGCACCACAGAACACACACATCCTCTCCTTGATGTCTTCTCTAATGTGATGAGGATCAAGAGAATGCCGCCGCCACATAAGAGTTGCAAATGCAGCAAGCATTGCACGAATCAAGAATCCTTCACGAGCAAAGACCGATGGAAGGACCAGGAGAGTCCTCCGTAACGCACTGAAATTGATCCAATGGGAGTGGTTCAACAATTCGCCACGTTGTTTGCCGCTACCACTTCCCTCACTCACTCGGAATAAGGCAATAAGGGACTTGGCGATGAAACGGGACAATGGGGACCCCGGTCGAGCCAACCCCTATTGAAGGTGTGTTACCACCGCCCCAACGGTGAACAATCAATCGAAACAGCCGGGAGCTTGGAGACGAGTGACCCCATTCCAAGTCACTCGGTGGTGCGCCACCGAGGGGAAACTCCTCCACCTGCAGCAAAGGTCGGAGGATGTGCAGATAACTCCACAACGAATCAAGGAGGCGAAGTAGAGAAAATACAAACACAAGAAGAACAAAGAAGTTGCCATCAACGAAGCTCGGACGATTGAGATCTGTCTCGGTGAGGTGCCAACCGCCGAAGAAAGGCTAATGACGCCGCTGATGCGATCGAGGCACAAGATGGAACGGCCCCGGGAGTTAACACTGGCAATGAAAGTGCAATCCATGGGGTTGAGACTCCAATGGATGCCACCGCAGAAGACCCTAAGACATACTTTGACAAAGCCGGAGGAGGACCAAGGCCTCATTGCAAAGAGAGACTGGAGGATGAAGGCCCACGGGAGGTTGAGACTTCCGGGTAAAGAAGCTAAAGTAGAGAACATCCCTCCCGCTATAATCGACCCATCGAGAAGGAGATAAGCGCACTTCATGATTCCCAGGATAATCCCGATGTATCCTTTTCGGGATCGGGCGAAGAATAAGCCGAGTCATCCCCGTGCCAAATCCAAAAGACTCACCATTGCGGATGTTCCAAGACGAGCAAGTCGATCCCAAGACTACTCGTCAAACCTTTAACTTTGATGATGAGCCACCAATGGAAATCTCATCATCGTCCGATGACGAGCATCGATAAGGCCGAGGACCGATCACGCAATTGGAAAAATCATTTGAGACCAACGGTTGTTGAGAGCGATTGAGGCTCAAAGAACCGAGACAAACGGCCATTGAGACAGTTGAGGCTCAAGAACCGGGACCACTTCACAACAAAACCGGTGAACAATGACCACCGCACACAGGCTCCTCAGTCGAAGCAGATCGATTCCCAAAAGAACTTCATGCGCACCGCTCATCATCGAAAGATCCGGTTGGCGGCGATGAATCTTTTGTAGAATCTTTCCTTTTTCACCTTTGGAGATACGAGAACTCCACGAAGAGTCGAAAACGAACGAGCACGCTATCACAAACCAGCTCCTGTTCTTCCATCGACACCATTGTTCCGGTGATTATGATTTTGACGATGCATGGCCATCACCGCAATGAAGAATCATTGAAGTTCGAGAAGTGTTCAAGGCACTATTTGCTGAGGTTGAACGGATGGAGAGGCATCGGCCTCTTTGGATATGCGATCGGACAACAAAGATGCCACCCTTACATGTACCGACTTGAGAGGCATAAACTTAATCGGGGAATGGTGGCAACAAAGAAAGAAACAATGCGTGTGGAACAAGTGAGATACTTCAGGACATTGTTCAACAAGTCGCTGCTAGTGTGGAGAGCTGAAAATGCCGATGCAAAACGAAGCCGAGAGAACATATTGAGCACATGCATGAAGCTCATATCGCCGAGATAAAGCTACTGCGTGAGCGTAATGCAAATGATATACGTTTGGAAGAACACATGACTAGAAAATTCACCTTCTCATGGCCGAGATGAAGCCGATTTCACAGAGTCCAACGCTACTCGATCCGAATTCGTCTTGTCGCTTACAACGCAGCCAGACTTGGAAGCGTAACTCGACTATCCGCAGCTCGACTTCATGCTTGCGGCATGTTCCCTGGGGTTCCTCTATCCTTTGATGATGCCAAAAAGGGGGAAGAGGAATACCTTAAAGCAAAGACAAAATCAAGTTGAAAAGAAAGGAGCGGTGAGAAGGGAAAATCACCAAGAAATTTTGAAACAAAAGAAAGGAAAATGAGGGGGAAGGATCAAAAGATATGACCTTGATGATTGCACAAACCCTCAACAGGTCTGTCTCGGTGACATTATAAGCAAACAAACTCCCCGTGACTCTGCCACTCCAACACTGCTTTGTATCTATGGCCGAGAAGAGAAAAACAATTGAAGCGGGGATGAAGGAAGTGGAAGGAAGAATGGATGCCCGAGTTATGAACATCTTGAAAGAACACGGAGGCATTCCAAAGAGAGAGACACTTATGCCATTTCGGATGTCGGGACAGAGCCACGGTCGTTGATGAATTTAAAACACTCGAATCGGGGATATTTTGCAAATATGTCTATGGCTCAAGCTTGGGACTTGTCTTGGGAAAAGGGTCTCACATTATGTGAAGAAGCCGACAGCAAACAGACTACCGTGCATCACTCTCTTTGGTCACTCCGCCGGTCACTCATTTGGAAAGAAGAAGACCCAAAGACAAAGATACTCCCAGCAGGTAGAGGAAGAAGCGAGTAGTGGAGGAAGAAGCTTGGACCTAGGCCTCCGCCCAAGAATATTGAATACGTAGATCCAGGAAAGAAAGGAGGGATCTCTTTGGGCCGGGCTTGACCAAGCGGCAAATTTGAAAGTGGCTAAAACTAACGCCTGAGTATGCAAAAAGAATAGAAGAAGAAAACAAGGGACAAACTCAGCTATGGCGGGAGACAGGAAAGAATAAGAAAAGATGAAGCTGCCAGGAAGGCATATGAAAAGAAAAAGAAGGCGGTGACGACGAGAAAAAGAAGAAGAAGAGAAGATGATCTTGAACAAGATGAAAGAAGGAGACAATGAAGGAGGTGAAGTGTTCTTTGTCCAACCCTTCGTGTATTTTATTATGTAAATACATACAATGTAAGTCTTCTGTAATAAAGCTATAAATTCCTTATTTTTTGTGAAGACAATTATATGCTCTGATACACCTTGTAAACAGTTGTGTTAAGTACAAGAATGATATGATCAATAAAAAGATTGATTCTGCGCATACATTCTATGTCAATACACTATCTGTATGTATATTTGTTATTTGCATTTTTGTATGGTTTAAGTTTTGGCATCATCAAAAAGGGGGAAATTGTTAGGAATTTTATTGTTTAGATTTTGATGAATGCCATGTAAAACTTAGAATAGAAAGTTGGCACCCCAACTCTTGCTGTATAATGCATTGTAATAAATAGAGCTGGCCAAGCTGAGTTAAGTCAGCTACGCCCTAACATGCAAGGAGACAACTGAAGACTTGAAGGAAGACTCCGCGAGACTGTTGAGTATGGCAAAGAAGAGTAGACGGGAACTCTCAAGAAGAAGCGGTGAGATGAAGCTGAGTGGAGCATCGTCAAGTCAACTCAAGAAAAGCCAAGTCTCAAGTTGAAGTGGAAGAAGAGTCATCCATGATTGGAAGTCGACTCTAAGTCACCTGGGGGAAAGCAAGGAAATGCGGTCAAGTCGAGATAATCGTAAAAGATCCGTTGACGAGTAAATCAAGAGAATTACTTAAACAAGTAATATCTCCATACCACCTTTCTGAGTGCTCATCCCAGGAAGCGTGCAAAAGGAATGAACCAATGGGAAGCACTACACCGTGTCGAACTCAAAAGGTGAAAGAACAATTCATACGAGGAAATGACAATTCCAAGAATCGCAACAAGACAAGCCAACGACGCAAGTGACTTTCAAAAATAAGCCTATCTCTTCAACGGGCAAATTTTTGAAAGTTCACTATAAAAGGCCGAGGAGTTTGTTTGAGAAACAAGAAATACATAGATGACACACATGTGAGATATACAAGCATAGTAGAAAAACCGAAACATTCTCAATCCTCAAGCCTACATTACGAAGAACATCAATCCAACACTCACCGTGAAGGAAAGATAACTTCAATCGGTTGAAGAGGAAAATCGAAAACAAGGGGTCTACATTCCGGAAGGATTGTAGGAAGGTTCAAGGTTGAGCCAAGTCTTAAGCTTTTGGAGGGCTTCGTGATCAAATCCAAAGAGCTTGAGCAAGTGAGCTGTAGTAGCAAAGCACCGCCTGTGAAGAAGCCGAGTCGCGACGAGAAGCCACCGAGTGATCAAGGCGTCTCAGATCGAGTCCCAAAGGATCAAGTCACTTTGTGTGATCAAGACTTGATCCTGACTGTTACCACTTTGTAAACCGATCATTACTTAGTGGATTCCTCCAGGAGTTGGAGAAGAGAGGAGTAGAAGAATTACCCCATCTTCGAACCTCTATAAAAATTTCATTGTGTCATTTACATTTCAACACTTTAATTCTTGCAATTTTAATCGCTTATATCTCTTTGATAAATTTGCTATCCACTTGATAAATTATAAGTACTAAACCAAGCACTAAACTCTTACTTAATCAAACTTAAGGGTGTTAAGTCTTCCAACAAAAAAACAAAACCACAATCGAGTTAATTTAGAGCTAACAAATGAGTTATTCCACCAACACTCGAGTTGAGTTTGTTGAGTGATTAACTCTCTTGAGTGACTAAGTTGATTTGTCTATCAAGGACACAAACTTGTGTAGTATCAACTCGTAGATTTAAAAGGACTAAATCGAAAATTTGGTAAGGTTTATTCAACCCCCCCCCCTTCTAAACCTTACACTTACACCCCTTGGGACCTACAATCATCACACAAAACACACACAAAAATATGCAAAACCGAATTATTATGTTTTGTTCGACCGCTAAACACCTATAAAAGTCTAGCAATCTTCGCAAGAGAACGAGATCAATTGTAGGGTAGCAAGTTAACCACAAGTCGTCTCTCAAGGAAGTTTTAGCCGGCAATTAATTATTATGTTTTACAAATAACAGAAATTAAATCCAAAACACCCTAACAAAATTTGTGATTTTTAATAAACTAAAGGAAAACAATTAAGAAGATAATAATCAAACTAAGCACGCGTAAACATTGAGAAAAATATATGGAAGAAAGTCTAAGATTTCGTAATCATCTCATGAAACTTGCAAGCAGAATATCGACTAATTAATCATGCGGTTAACAAATATAACAAACATGTAAAAACTAGGCCTAGATCTGATAACTCACCTAATCACAAATTAGGTTTATCCCAACATAATTTGCTCTTTTTTTATTAAGCCCAAGGTTAGATAATACATCTCTGATTCATATCTAACCCCCTCAATAAATTTAGTCCAGGAATAATATCTTCGATCGATCTCCATTATTCCCCCAAAAGAATCAAAAGCTGACCAGACAATCAATTATCAAATAAAGCAATTCATTCAGGAAAGCAAATCAATTAATCAATACTCATGCTTGTTTGTTTGAATCAAATCATCCTAATTGTAGAACAAGAAAATTAGTTCATGCTTGGGGATAGAATCATAATCTCAATTGAAGGAAAGAAAACAATCATAAACATAATTATGAAACAATAATAATCACCCAACAATTAAAATCAGACAAAAGAGATGAAGAAATCTTAATTACTCTATAATTAAGAAGTAAAATAACTTCATGGGGAAGAACCCAAGCAATCCCAATGTTGAATGGAAGAGAAAATACGAACAATTAAAGTCTAAAAGTGCTAAGAATGAGAGTGTCTCGAAAATAAGGGCTCCCTAAGTCATATTTATAAGCCTAGAGTCCTAAACAAGGTACAAGAGCCAAAAACCACAAAAGAATCAAAAATTTCGTGTTCAGCAAGTCAGGGTGCGCGACCGCGCACGGTGCCGCACGACCGCGCCCGCGCACAGGCAGATTGTCTGCTACTAGCGGTGCGCGGACGGGCACCTCTTTTGCACAACCTCTCACCCTCCAAACATCAGAATTTGCTCTCTGTGTCTTTTTATGAATTGTAACTCCATCTCTTAGCTTTTCATAGTCACTTGAATGATCTTAATATCAATTTTCTATATAGAGTTATGTCCAAAATACTAAGACGTGTCATTTCAAAAATCGCATCACTTGATTTCCACTTTCACATGCTTTTAACCCATCTAAACATCTTCATTTTCGTTTAGTACCAGAAGTAGACATTGTATAACTCTCTCATAGCTTTCGAAAGACATAAGCATCAGGTCAATTGAGCTTCGGATGAAAAAGTTATGTTCCGAATACGAAGACTGCCGCAGTTGCGCGAAATGACTTTTTGATGTTTTTTGCTCCAAAACTTGTTTTTTCCACCAAAACCTAAAACATCAATAAAATAACACAACATAACACTAAAACATGCAAATACAAATAAAACACACCGAAAATATGTATAAATCATCACACAAAACACACACAAAAATATGCAAAACCGAATTATTATGTTTTGTTCGACCGCTAAACACCTATAAAAGTCTAGCAATCTTCGCAAGAGAACGAGATCAATTGTAGGGTAGCAAGTTAACCACAAGTCGTCTCTCAAGGAAGTTTTAGCCGGCAATTAATTATTATGTTTTACAAATAACAGAAATTAAATCCAAAACACCCTAACAAAATTTGTGATTTTTAATAAACTAAAGGAAAACAATTAAGAAGATAATAATCAAACTAAGCACGCGTAAACATTGAGAAAAATATATGGAAGAAAGTCTAAGATTTCGTAATCATCTCATGAAACTTGCAAGCAGAATATCGACTAATTAATCATGCGGTTAACAAATATAACAAACATGTAAAAACTAGGCCTAGATCTGATAACTCACCTAATCACAAATTAGGTTTATCCCAACATAATTTGCTCTTTTTATTAAGCCCAAGGTTAGATAATACATCTCTGATTCATATCTAACCCCCTCAATAAATTTAGTCCAGGAATAATATCTTCGATCGATCTCCATTATTCCCCCAAAAGAATCAAAAGTCGATCGGACAATCAATTATCAAATAAAGCAATTCATTCAGAAAGCAAATCAATTAATCAATACTCATGCTTGTTTGTTTGAATCAAATCATCCTAATTGTAGAACAAGAAAATTAGTTCATGCTTGGGGATAGAATCATAATCTCAATTGAAGGAAAGAAAACAATCATAAACATAATTATGAAACAATAATAATCACCCAACAATTAAAATCAGACAAAAGAGATGAAGAAATCTTAATTACTCTATAATTAAGAAGTAAAATAACTTCATGGGAAGAACCCAAGCAATCCCAATGTTGAATGGAAGAGAAAATACGAACAATTAAAGTCTAAAAGTGCTAAGAATGAGAGTGTCTCGAAAATAAGGGCTCCTAAGTCATATTTATAAGCCTAGAGTCCTAAACAAGGTACAAGAGCCAAAAACCACAAAAGAATCAAAAATTTCGTGTTCAAAGCAAGTCGGGTGCGCGACACAAGACGGCAGTCACTGCACGACCGCGCCGCGCACAAGACAGGTTGTATGCTACATTAGCGGTGCGCGGACGGCACCTCTTTGCACAACCTCTCACCCTCCAAACATCAGAATTTGCTCTCTGTGTCTTTTTATGAATTGTAACTCCATCTCTTAGCTTTTCATAGTTACTTGAATGATCTTAATATCAATTTTCTATATAGAGTTATGTCCAAAATACTAAGACGTGTCATTTCAAAAATCGCATCACTTGATTTCCACTTTCACATGCTTTTAACCCATCTAAACATCTTCATTTTCGTTTAGTACCGAAAGTAGACATTGTATAACTCTCTCATAGCTTTGAAAGACATAAGCATCGGTCAATTGAGCTTTGGATGAAAAAGTTATGTTCCGAATCTAAGACTGCCATTGATTGTGAAATGACTTTTTTGATGTTTTTGCTCCAAAACTTGTTTTTTCCACCAAAACCTAAAACATCAATAAAATAACACAACATAACACTAAAACATGCAAATACAAATAAAACACACCGAAAATATGTATAAATCATCACACAAAACACACACAAAAATATGCAAAACCGAATTATTATGTTTTGTTCGACCGCTAAACACCTATAAAAGTCTAGCAATCTTCGCAAGAGAACGAGATCAATTGTAGGGTAGCAAGTTAACCACAAGTCGTCTCTCAAGGAAGTTTTAGCCGGCAATTAATTATTATGTTTTACAAATAACAGAAATTAAATCCAAAACACCCTAACAAAATTTGTGATTGTTAATAAACTAAAGGAAAACAATTAAGAAGATAATAATCAAACTAAGCACGCGTAAACATTGAGAAAAATATATGGAAGAAAGTCTAAGATTTCGTAATCATCTCATCAAACTTGCAAGCAGAATATCGACTAATTAATCATGCGGTTAACAAATATAACAAACATGTAAAAAGTAGGCCTAGATCTCGATAACTCACCTAATCACAAATTAGGTTTATCCCAACATAATTTGCTTTTTTATTAAGCCCAAGGTTAGATAATATATATCCGATTCATATCTAACCCCTCAATAAATTTAGTCCAGGGAATAATATCTTCGATCGATCTCCATTATTCCCCAAAACAATCAAAAGTTGATCGGACAATCAATTATCAAATAAAGCAATTCATTCAGAAAGCAAATCAATTGATCAATACTCATGCTTGTTTGTTTGAATCAAATCATCCTAATTGTAGAACAAGGAAATTAGTTCATGCTTGGAGATAGAATAATAATCTCAATTGAAGGAAAGAAAACAATCATAAACATAATTATGCAACAATAATAATCACCCAACAATTAAAATTAGACAAAAGAGATGAAGAAATCTTAATTACTCTATAATTAAGAAGTAAAATAACTTCATGGGGAAGAACTCAAGTAATCCCAATGTTGAATGGAAGAGAAAATACGAACAATTAAAGTCTAAAAGTGCTAAGAATGAGAGTGTCTCGAAAATAAGGGCTCCCTAAGTCATATTTATAAGCCTAGAGTCCTAAACAAGGTACAAGAGCCAAAAACCACAAAAGAATCAAAAATTTCGTGTTCAAGCAAGTCGGGCGCGTCACATGGTGCTGCACGACCGCGCCACAAGACATGCAGATTGTCTGCCGCTAGCGGTGCGCGCGGACGGCACCTCTTTTGCACAACCTCTCACCCTCCAAACATCAGAATTTGCTCTCTGTGTCTTTTTATGAATTGTAACTCCATCTCTTAGTTTTTCATAGTCACTTGAATTAGGGGTGGCAATCTCCGACACGACACGAAAACACGACCTGAACCTAACACGATATAAGCGGGTTAGGGTTGACCATTTATTATTCGGGTCATAATCGTCACACCCATTTAACCCAATAATAAATGGGTCTTCATTTGTTGATTGAAATGACCCACTAAACCCGTTTAACCCGTTTAAATAAGAAATTTCAGTATTATTTTTAATATTTATTAATATTCTATATATAAATAACCCAAAATTATCATTTTATCAATATAAATATAATATTTATTCAAGGTTAAAAAATATTGATGTCATTTTCGGTCGTGTTCGGGTTACCCGTGTATTAAACAGTCGTGTTCGGGTTGAATCGACCAACCGAATAATTAAACGGGTCGTGTTCGGGTTGGGCAAATTTGTGTAATTACCATGTCTCAACACGACCCGCGAACCCGAACACGACTATAATTGCCACCCCTAACTTGAATGATCTTAATATCAATTTTCTATATAGAGTTATGTCCAAAATACTAAGACGTGTCATTTCAAAAATCGCATCACTTGATTTCCACTTTCACATGCTTTTAACCCATCTAAACATCTTCATTTTCGTTTAGTACCAAAGACATTGTATAACTCTCTCATAGATATTTTTGAAAGACATAAGCAGGAAAGTCAATTGAGCTTCGGATGAAAAAGTTATGTTCCAAACATTTGAAGATATATGAAGAAAGCGAAATGACTTTTTTGATGTTTTTGCTCCAAAACTTGTTTTTTCCACCAAAACCTAAAACATCAATAAAATAACACAACATAACAATAAAACATGCAAATACAAATAAAACACATTTAAAATATGTATAAATCATCACACAAAAACACACAAAAATATGCAAAACATAATTATTATGTTTTGTTAACCGTTAAACACCTATAAGTCTAGCAATCCTCGCAAGAGAACGAAATTAATTGTAGGGTAGCAAGTTAACCACAAGTCGTCCAAAACAATCAGGAAGTTTTAGCGCAAATAATTATTATGTTTTACAAATAACAGAAATTAAATCCAAAACACCCTAACAAAATTTGGGATTTTTAATAAACTAAAGGAAAACAATTAAGAAGATAATAAGGAAATTAGTTCATGCTTGGGGATAGAATCATAATGTCAATTGAAGGAAAGAAAACAATAATAAACATAATTATGCAACAATAATAATCACCCAACAATTAAAATCAGACAAAAGAGATGAAGAAATCTTAATTACTCTATAATTAAGAAGTAAAATAACTTCAAGGGGAAGAACCCAAGCAATCCCAATGTTGAATGGAAGAGAAAATACCAAAAATTAAAGTCTAAAATTGGTAAGAATGAGAGTGTGTCGAAAATAAGGGCTCCCTAAGTCATATTTATAAGGCTAGAGTCCTAAACAAGGTAGAAGAGCCAAAAACCACAAAAAAATTGAAAATTTCGTGTTCAGCAAGTCGTGGTCGTTTGCAAGACTTTCTGCGAGACCCCACGCCACAAGACAAATCATGTTGTTTCTTTGCTAGCCGTGCGCGGACGCACACCTCTTTTGCACTACCGGTCACCCTCAAAAATTCAGAATTTGCTCTATGTGTGTTCTTATGAATTATAGCGCCATCTCTTAGGTTTCCATAGCCACTTAAATGACCTTAATATCAATTTCCTATAGAGAGTTATGCCCAAAATACTAAGACGTGTCATTTTTAAAATCGCATCACTTGATTTCCACTTTCACATGCTTTTAACCCATCCAAACGTCTTCATTTGCATTTAGTACTAGAAATAGACATTGTATAACTCTCTCATAGCTTTCGAAAGGCATAAGCATCAGGTAAATTGAACTTCAGATGAAAAAGTTATGTTCCAAATACGAAGACTGCCGCAGTTGCGCGAAATGACTTTTTGATGTTTTTTGCTCCAAAACCTAAAACATCAATAAAATAACATAATATAACACTAAAACATTCAAATGCAAATAAAACAAATTGAAAATATGTAAAAATCATCACACAAAACACACACAAAATTATGTAAACAGAATTATTATGTTTTGTTTGACCGCTAAACACCTATAAAAGTCTAGTGATCCTCGCAAGAGAACGAGATCAACTGTAGGGTAGCAAATTAACCACAAGTCGTCTCTCAAGGAAGACTTAGCCGGCAAATAACGGAAATTAAATCAAAAACACCCTAACAAGATTGGTAATTTTTAATAAACTAAAGGAAAACAATTAAGAAGATAATAATCAAACTGAACACGAGTAAACATTGAGAAAAATATATGGAAGAAAGTATAAGATTTCGGAATCATCTCATCAAACTTGCAAGCAGAATATCGACTAATTAATCACGCGGTTAACAAATATAAAAAACATGTAAAAACTAGCTGTAGATCTGATAACTCACGTAATCACAAATTAGGGCTATCCCAACATAATTTGCTATTTTTATTAAGACCAGGGTTATATAATACATCTCTGATTCATATCTAACCCCCTGAATAAATTTAGTCCAGGAATAATATCTTCGATCGAGCTCAATTATTCCTCCAAAACAATCAAAAGCTGATCAGACATTTAATTATCAAATAAAGCAATTCATTCAGGAAAGCAAATCAATTAATCAATACTCATGCTTGTTTGTTTGAATCAAATCATCCTAATTCTAGATCAAGAAACTTAGTTCATGCTTGGGGACAGAATCATAATCTCAGTTAAAGGAAAGAAAACAATCATAAACATAATCATGCAACAATAATATTCACCCAACAATTAAAATCAGACAAAAGAGATGAAGAAATCTTAATTACTCCGTAATTAAGAAGTAAAATAACTTCAAAGGGAAGAACCCAAGCAATTCCAATGTTGAATGGAAGAGAAAATACCAAAAATTAAAGTCTAAAAGTGCTAAGAATGAGAGTGTGTCGGAAATAAGGGCTCCCTAAGTCATATTTATAAGCCTAGAGTCCTAAACAAGGTTGTATAGCCAAAAACAACAAAAAAATAAAAAATTTCGTGTTCAAGCAAGTCGGGTGCGCGATCATACAAGACAAGACACGACAAGTTGTTCTGTTTGCTAGTCGTCTTGCGCGGATGCGCACCTCTTTTGCACGACCGCTCACCCTCCAAACTTCAGAATTTGCTCTCTGTGTCTTCTTATGAATTGTAACTCCATCTCTTAGCTTTCCATAGCCACTTGAAAGATCTTAATATCAATTTTCTAGAGAGAGTTATGTTCAAAATACTAAGACGTGTCATTTCCAAAATCGCATCACTTGATTTCCATTTTCACATGCTTTTAACCCATCCAAACGTCTGCATTTGCCTTTAGTACCAGAAATAAACATTTTAGAACTCTCTCATAGCTTTCGAAAGGCATAAGCATCAGGTCAATTGAACTTCGGATGAAAATATTATGTTCCAAATACGAAGACTGCTGCAGTTGCGCGAAATGACTTTTTGATGTTTTTTGCTCCAAAACTTATTTTTTCCATCAAAACCTAAAACATCAATAAAATAACACAACATAACACTAAAACATGCAAATTCAAATAAAACACACCGAAAACAGGTATAAATCGTCACACAAAACACACACAGAAATATGCAAAATAGAATGATTATGTTTTGTTTGACCGCTAAACACCTATAAAAGTCCAGTGATCCTCGCATGAGAACGAGATCAATTGTAGGGTAGCAAGTTAACCACATGTCGTCTATCAAGGAAGACTTAACCGCCAAATAATTATTATGTTTTACAAATAACATAAATTAAATCCAAAACACCCTAACAAGATTTGTGATTTTTAATAAACTAAAGAAAAACAATTAAGAAGATAATAATAAAACTAAACACGAGTAAACATTGAGAAAAATATTTGGAAGAAAGTCTATGATTTCGGAATCATCTCATCAAACTTGCAAGCAGAATATTGACTAATTAATCATGCGGCTAACAAATATAACTAACAGGCCTAGATCTGATAACTCACGTAATCACAAATTATGGCTATCACAACAAAATTTGCTTTTT
Organism: Rehmannia glutinosa; assembly: GCA_016081115.2. Taxonomy (NCBI): domain Eukaryota; kingdom Viridiplantae; phylum Streptophyta; class Magnoliopsida; order Lamiales; family Orobanchaceae; genus Rehmannia; species Rehmannia glutinosa. The sequence goes on along the minus strand of CM071927.1, from coordinate 75,088,126 downwards.
TTATTAAGCCCAGGGTTAGATAATACATCTCTCATTCATATCTAACCCCCTGAATAAATTTAGTCCAGGAATAATATCTTCGATCGATCTCAATTATTCCCCCAAAACAATCAAAAGCTGATCGGACAATCAATTACAAAATAAAGCAATTCATTCAGGAAAGCAAATCAATTAATCAATACTCATGCTTGTTTGTTTGAATCAAATCATCCTAATTCTAGAACAAGGAAATTAGTTCATGCTTGGGGATAGAATCATAATCTCAATTGAAGGAAAGAAAACAATCATAAACATAATCACCCAACAATAATAATCACCCAACAATTAAAATCAGACAAAAGAGATGAAGAAATCTTAATTACTCTGTAATTAAGAAGTAAAATAACTTCAAAGGGAAGAACCCAAAAATTAAAGTCTAAAAGTGCTAAGAATGAGAGTGTGTCGAAAATAAGGGCACCCTAGTCATATTTATAAGCCTAGAGTCCTAAACAAAGTAGAAGAGCCAAAAACCACAAAAAATCAAAAATTCCGTGGTCGAGAGTTATGTGCGCGACGCTGGGCCAAGCAGACGGGTTGTCCTGCTAGCCCGCCGGACGCTGCACTTTTGCATGACCGCTCACCCTCCAAACTTCAGAATTTGCTCTCTGTGTCTTCTTATGAATTGTAAGTCTATCTCTTAGTTTTCCACAACCACTTGAATGATATTAATATCAATATTCTAGAGAGAGTTACGTCCAACATACTAAGAGGTGTCATTCCCAATATCGCATCACTTGATTTCCACTTTCACATGCTTTTAACCCATCCAAACGTCTTCATTTGCATTTAGTACCAGAAATAGACATTGTAGTACTCTCTCATAGATTTTGAAAGGCATAATCATCTAGTCAATTGAGCTTCGGATGAAAAAGTTATGTTCTAAAGACGAAGATTGCCGCAGTTGCGCGAAATGACTTTTTGATGTTTTTTGCTCTAAAACTTGTTTTTTCCACCAAAACCTAAAAAATCAATAAAATAACACAACATAACACTAAAACATGCAAAGGCAAATAAAACACACCGAAAATATGTATAAATTATCTCAAAAAACACACACAAAAATTTGCAAAATAGAATTATTATGTTTTGTTCGACCGCTAAACACCTATAAAAGTGTAGCACTCTTCGCAAGAGAACGAGATCAATTGTAGGGTAGCAAGTTAACCATAAGTCATCTCTCAAGGAAGATTAGCCGGCAAATAATTATTATGTTACACTAATCCTAAACACCCTAACAAGATTTGTGATTTTTAATAAACTAAAGGAAAACAATTAAGAAAATAACAATCAAACTAAACACGAGTAAACATTGATAAAAATATATGGAATAAAGTTTAAGATTTCAGAATCATCTCATCAAACTTGCAAGCAGAAATCGACTAATTAATCATGCTATTAACAAATATAACAAACATGTAAAAACTAGGACTAGATCTGATAACTCACGTAATCACAGATTAGGGCTATCCCAACATAATTTGCTATTTTCATTAAGCCCATGGTTAGATAATACATCTGTGATTCATATCTAACCCCCTGAATAAATTTAGTCCAGGAATAATATTTTCGATCGATCTCAAGTATTCCGCCAAAACAATCAAAAGCTGATGAGACAATCAATTATCAAATAAACAATTCATTCAGGAAAGCAAATCAATTAATCAATACTCATGCTTGTTTGTTTGAATCAAATCATCCTAATTCTAGAACAATAAAATTAGTTCATGCTTGGGGATAGAATCATAATCTCAATTGAAGGAAAGAAAACAATCATAAACAAAATCATGCAACAATAATAATCACCCAACAATTGAAATTAGACAAAAGAGATGAAGAAATCTTACTCTTTGATTAAGAAGCAAGATAACTTCAAGGGGAAGAACCCAAGCAATCCCAATGTTGAATGAAAGAGAAAATACCAAAAATTAAAGTCTAAAAGTGCTAAGAATGAGAGTGTGTCGAAAATAAGGGCCCCCTAAGTTATATTTATAAGCCTAGAGTCCTAAACAAGGTGGAAGAGCCAAAATCACAAAAAAATTGAAAATTTGGAGTTCAGCAAGTCAGGGTGCGGTGCGCGAACCCGCGTGCGCGCACAGGCAGGATGTCTGCTACTAGCCGTGCGCGGACGCGCACCTCTTTTGCGCGACCACTCACCCTCCAAACTTAGGACTTTGTTCTCTATGTCTTCTTATGAATTGTAGCTCCATCTCTGAGCTTTCTGTAGCCACTTGAATGACCTTAATATCAATTTTCTAGAGAGTGTTATGTCCAAAATACTAAGACGTGTCATTTCCAAAATTACATCACTTGATTTCCACTTTCACATGGTTTTAATACATCCAAACGTCTTCATTTGCATTTAGTACCAGAAATAGACATTGTAGAACTCTCCCATAGCTTTCGAAAGGCATAAGCATCAGGTCAATTGAACTTCAGATGAAAAGGTTATGTTCCAAATACGAAGACTGCCGCAGTTGCGCGAAATGACTTTTTGATGTTTGTAACATCCCAATTTCATAAAAATAAAAATATATGATTTGCGATGTAGTAAAGCGCAAAAAAAAACTCAAGCCTGAAAATGCATTTGTTAAAGAAATAATTACTACGACTTGTCATAGATGCGGAAAACGTGTTCAAAATTTAAAAACAAAAATCTATAAAAGCTATTAAGTTTTTAATATTATAAAATAGATAAAAATAAAGGGGCTCTTTTCATTCTTGATTCGACTTCCACCGTCCCCTTTTCCACGCTCCGGTTCCTTCATTCATCTATGGAAAATATGGGGTGAGCATACAACAGCCCAGTGGGGACGCAATGTCTAAATTAAATACACAATTGAATCATTCATGCATACACACCTATGCTTTTCATGCTTGCACAATTAAGTACCATCGTGCTTTTCATGATTGTACAATTAAGTACCATCGTGCTTTTCATGCTTGTATATTTACGTACCATCGTGCTTTTCATTCTTGTACAATTAAGTACCATCGTGCTTTTCATGCTTGTACAATTAAGTACCATCGTGCTATTCGTGTTTAACGTGCACATACATAAATAATTATACAGGCATTTAAAATAGACATAAGCAATAACCCCCACCTTAAAAGCAATAGCACCATGAAATAAATGCAAACGTGAATGCATAGTGTTCAAGTTCCTCATCTCCTTCCGCATCTCTCTTTCATCTCCGACAGCGGTAACTGGCGACGGCGATCGATGATCATGGAGGCAGCCGGCTTCTCTCGCTTCCATTATTTTTTTTTTCCTTTCCTTGGTTTTTATCTTGGGTTTTGATTATGGGGCTCAAGGTTTGAGAAGAGGGTGGCCATGGTGGAGGTGTCGGCGGTGGCGACGGAAGAGCACCACGGTGATGGTGGCGGCGATTTAATAGGAAAAAGGAGAAGAAAAATTTATCTTCTTGCTTGGTGTAGAAAATTGTGAATAATAACCCTAGGGGAGCTTTCAATTTATAGGCCAATGATTCAAGGAGTATATGGTAATAGTATATTTGCTGAAATCTATTGCCTTATATGAAAGATTTCTTTTCCCTTTCATATGTTTGATTTATTGACATTTTTACAAGATTTTTTCTTCTTGTTTCTGGAATAAAAACCAGAAAATATTATTCCCAAATTAGAAAATTAGGGTTTCGAATTTTTAAAAACCACCCCCAAGATTGGTTCTAGTCGAGCCCTAATTTTGCCCTAATTTTATCCCCAATTTATTGAGAACTGGGTGTTACATTCTACCACCCTTAAAAATAATTTCGTACTCGAAATTCGATTTCTCACCTCAACGTAGAAAGTCTGGATACTTAGTGTTTCGTTTGCTTTAAAGAAAAACGATCTCTTATCATACATCAATATGACTGTAATCATAGCATGTGTGAGTATAGCGAACATGAAATTAAAAAGTGTACATGATAATACCTTTTCTCTTTGGAGTCGGCGTGGCATGAGGCGGTGGATAAGTCGACTTCTTTACTGTTACCATTTTACTTGAAAGTAGCCATGTTTGTAAAAATGAAGACTTACATTTTTTTAATATCAATTTAGCAAGTCTACAGGAAAGATAGACCCGCTCTTATACCACTTATGTAACATCCCAATTTCATAAAAATAAAAATATATGATTTGTGATGTAGTAAAGCGCAAAAAAATAAACTCAATCCTGAAAACGCATTCGTTAAAGAAATAAATACTGTGACTTGTCATAAATGCGAAAAATGTGTTCAAAATTTAAAAACAAAAATCTATAAAAGCTATTAAGTTTTTTATATCATAAAATAGATAAAAAATAAAGGGGCTCTTTTAATTCTTGATTCGACTTCCACCGTCCCGTTTGACACGCTCTGGCTCCTTCATTCATCTGTGGAAAACATGGGGTAAGCATACAACAGCCCAGTGGGGACACAATGTCTAAATTAAATACACAGTACAATCATTCATGCATACACACCTATGCTTTTCATGCTTGTACAATTAACTACCATCGTGCTTTTCATGCTTGCACAATTAAGTACCATCGTGCTTTTCATGCTTGTTCAATTAAGTACCATCGTGCTTTTCATGCTTGTACAATTTAGTACCATCGTGCTTTTCATGCTTGTGCAATAAAGTACCATCGTGCTTTTCATGCTTGTACAATTAAGTACCATCGTGCTTTTCATGTTTAACGTGCACATACCTAAATAAACATACAGGCATTTAAAATGGACATAAGCAATAACCCCCACCTTAAAAGCAATAGCACCATGAAATAAATGCAAACGTGAATGCATAGTGTTCAAGTTCCTCATCTCCTTCCGCATCTCTCTGTCGTCTCCGACAGCGGTAACCGGTGACGGCGATCGGTTATCATGGCGGCAGACGGCTTCTCTCGCTTCCTTTATTTTTCTTTTTTCCCTTCCTTGGTTTTTATCTTGGGTTTTGATTATGGGGCTCAGGGTTTGAGAAGAGGGTGGCCATGGTGGAGGTACCGGCGGGCGGCGGTAGAGCACCGCGGTGATGGTGGTGGCGGTTTAATAGGAAAAAGGAGAAGAAGAATTTATCTTCTTGCTTGGTGTAGAAAATTGTGAATAATAACCCTAGGGGAGCTTTCAATTTATAGGCCAATGATTCAAGGAATATATGGTAATAGTATATTTGCTGAAATCTATTGCCTTATATGAAAGATTTCTTTTCCCTTTCATATGTTTGATTTATTGACATTTTTACAAGATTTTTTCTTCTTGTTTCTGGAATAAAAACCAGAAAATATTATTCCCAAATTAGAAAATTAGGGTTTCAAATTTTTAAAAATCACCCCAAAATTGGTTCTAGTCGAGCCCTAATTTTGCCCTAATTTTATCCCCAATTTATTAAGAATGGGTGTTACATTCTACCACCCTTAAAATAATTTAGTCCTCAAATTCGATTTCTCACCTCAACATAGAAAGTCGGATACTTAGTGTTTCGTTTGCTTTAAAGAAAAACAATCTCTTATCATACATCAATATGACTGTAATCATAGCATGTGTGGGTATAGCGAACATGAAATTAAAAAATGTACATGATAATACCTTTTCTCTTTGGAGTCGGCGTGGCATGAGGCGGTGGATAAGTCGACTTCTTTACTGTTACCATTTTACTTGAAAGTAGTCATGTTTGTAAAATGAAGACTCATATTTTTAAAAAAACAATTTAGCAAGTCTACAGGAAAGATAGATACGCTCTGATACCACTTATGTAACATCCCAATTTCATAAAAATAAAAATATATGATTTGCAATGTAGTAAAGCGCAAAAAAAATAAACTCAAGCCACGAAAACGCATTCGTTAAAGAAATAAATACTACGACTTGTCATAAATGCGAAAAACGTGTTCAAAAGTTAAAAACAAAAATCTAGAAAAGCTATTAAGTTTTTAATATCATAAAATAGATAAAAATAAAGGGGCTCTTTTAATTCTTGATTCGACTTCCACAGTCCCCTTTGCCACGCTCTCGCTCCTTCATTCATCTGCGGAAAACATGGGGTGAGCATACAACAGCCCAGTGGGGACGCAATGTCTAAATTAAATACACAGTACAATCATTCATGCATACACACCTATGCTTTTCATGCTTGTACAATTAAGTACCATTGTGTTTTTCATGCTTGTACAATTAAGTACCACCGTGCTTTTCATGCTTGTACAATTAAGTACCATCGTGCTTTTCATGTTTAACGTGCACATACATAAATAATCATACAGGCATTTAAAATAGACATAAGCAATAATATCCACCTTAAAAGCAATAGCACCATGAAATAAATGCAAACGTGAATACATAGTGTTCAAGTTCCTCATCTCCTTCCACATCTCTCTTTCGTCTCCGACAGCGATAACTGGCGACGACGATCGACGGTCATGGAGGCAGCCGGCTTCTCTCGCTTCCATTATTTTTTTTCCTTTCCTTGGTTTTTATCTTGGGTTTTGATTATGGGGCTCAAGGTTTGAGAAGAGGGTGGCCATGGTGGAGGTGTCGGCGGTGGCGACGGAAGAGCACCACGGTGATGGTGGCGGCGATTTAATAGGAAAAAGGAGAAGAAAAATTTATCTTCTTGCTTGGTGTAGAAAATTGTGAATAATAACCCTAGGGGAGCTTTCAATTTATAGGCCAATGATTCAAGGAGTATATGGTAATAGTATATTTGCTGAAATCTATTGCCTTATATGAAAGATTTCTTTTCCCTTTCATATGTTTGATTTATTGACATTTTTACAAGATTTTTTCTTCTTGTTTCTGGAATAAAAACCAGAAAATATTATTCCCAAATTAGAAAATTAGGGTTTGAATTTTTAAAAACCACCCCAAGATTGGTTCTAGTCGATCCCTAATTTTGCTCTAATTTTATCCCCAATTTATTGAGAACTGGGTGTTACATTCTACCACCCTTAAAAATAATTTCGTACTCGAAATTCGATTTCTCACCTCAACGTAGAAAGTCTGGATACTTAGTGTTTCGTTTGCTTTAAAGAAAAACGATCTCTTATCATACATCAATAGGACTGTAATCATAGCATGTGTGAGTATAGCGAACATGAAATTAAAAAGTGTACATGATAATACCTTTTCTCTTTGGAGTCGGCGTGGCATGAGGCGGTGGATAAGTCGACTTCTTTACTGTTACCATTTTACTTGAAAGTAGCCATGTTTGTAAAAATGAAGACTCATTTTTTTTTTAAAAACAATTTAGCAAGTCTACAGGAAAGATAGACCCGCTCTTATACCACTTATGTAACATCCCAATTTCATAAAAATAAAAATATATGATTTGTGATGTAGTAAAGCGCAAAAAAATAAACTCAATCCTGAAAACGCATTCGTTAAAGAAATAAATACTGTGACTTGTCATAAATGCGAAAAATGTGTTCAAAATTTAAAAACAAAAATCTATAAAAGCTATTAAGTTTTTTATATCATAAAATAGATAAAAAATAAAGGGGCTCTTTTAATTCTTGATTCGACTTCCACCGTCCCGTTTGACACGCTCTGGCTCCTTCATTCATCGTGGAAAACATGGGGTAAGCATACAATGACCTTCAATGGGGACACAATGTCTAAATTAAATACACAAGACAATCATTCATGCATACACACCTATCTTTTCATGCTTGTACAATTAACTACCATCGTGCTTTTCATGCTTGCACAATTAAGTACCATCGTGCTTTTCATGCTTGTTCAATTAAGTACCATCGTGTTTTTCATGCTTGTACAATACCATCGTGCTTTTCATGCTTGTGCAATAAAGTACCATCGTGCTTTTCATGCTTGTACAATTAAGTACCATCGTGCTTTTCATGTTTAACGTGCACATACCTAAATAAACATACAGGCATTTAAAATGGACATAAGCAATAACCCCCACCTTAAAAGCAATAGCACCATGAAATAAATGCAAACGTGAATGCATAGTGTTCAAGTTCCTCATCTCCTTCGCATCATCTATCTTTTGTCTCGAGCCGTAACCGATGACGGCGATCGGTTATCATGGCGTGACGGCTTCTCTCACTTCCTTTATTTCTCTTTTTCCCCTTCCTTGGTTTTTATCTTGGGTTTTGATTATGGGGCTCAGGGTTTGAGAAGAGGGTGGCCATGGTGGAGGTGCCGGCGACAGCGGCGGTGGAGCACCGCGGTGATGGTGGTGGCGGTTTAAGAGGAAAAAGGAGAAGAAGAATTTATCTTCTTGCTTGGTGTAGAAAATTGTGAATAATAACCCTAGGGGAGCTTTCAATTTATAGGCCAATGATTCAAGGAATATATGGTAATAGTATATTTGCTGAAATCTATTGCCTTATATGAAAGATTTTTTTTCCCTTTCATATGTTTGATTTATTGACATTTTTACAAGATTTTTTCTTCTTATTTCTAGAATAAAAACCAGAAAATATTATTCCCAAATTAGAAAATTAGGGTTTCAAATTTTCAAAAACCACCCCCAAAATTGGTTCTAGTCGAGCCCTAATTTTGCCCTAATTTTATCCCCAATTTATTAAGAATTGGGTGTTACATTCTACCACCCTTAAAATAATTTCGTCCCTCGAAATTCGATTTCTCACCTCAACATAGAAAGTCCGGATACTTAGTGTTTCGTTTGCTTTAAAGAAAAACAATCTCTTATCATACATCAATATGAGTGTAATCATAGCATGTGTGGGTATAGCGAACATGAAATTAAAAATGTACATGATAATACCTTTTCTCTTTGGAGTCGGCGTGGCATGAGGCGGTGGATAAGTCGACTTTTTATTGCTACCATTTTACTTGAAAGTAGTCATGTTTGTAAAATGAAGACTCATATTTTTAAAAAACAATTTAGCAAGTCTACGGGAAAGATAGATACGCTCACGATACCACTTATGTAACATCCCAATTTCATAAAAATAAAAATATATGATTTGCAATGTAGTAAAGCGCAAAAAAATAAACTCAAGCCACGAAAACGCATTCGTTAAAGAAATAAATACTACGACTTGTCATAAATGCGAAAAACGTGTTCAAAGTTAAAAACAAAAATCTAGAAAAGCTATTAAGTTTTTAATATCATAAAATAGATAAAAATAAAGGGGCTCTTTTAATTCTTGATTCGACTTCCACCATCCCCTTTGCCACGCCTCAGCTCCTTCATTCATCTGCGGAAAACATGGGGTGAGCATACAAACAAATGGGGACGCAATGTCTAAATTAAATACACAAGATACAATCATTCATGCATACACACCTATGCTTTTCATGCTTGTACAATTAAGTACCATTGTGTTTTTCATGCTTGTACAATTAAGTATCATCGTGCTTTTCATGCTTGTACAATTAAGTACCATCGTGCTTTTCATGTTTAACGTGCACATACATAAATAATCATACAGGCATTTAAAATAGACATAAGCAATAATATCCACCTTAAAAGCAATAGCACCATGAAATAAATGCAAACGTGAATACATAGTGTTCAAGTTCCTCATCTCCTTCCACATCTCTCTTTTGTCTCCCAATGCAGTGAATCGCGCGACGGCGATCGACGGTCATGGAGGACCGGCTTCTCTCACTTCCATTATTTTTTTTTGCTTTCCTTGGTTTTTATCTTGGGTTTTGATTATGGGGCTCAAGGTTTGAGAAGAGGGTGGCCATGGTGGAGGTGTCGGCGGTGGCGGCGGAAAGAGCACCACGGTGATGGTGGTGGCGATTTAATAGGAAAAAGGAGAAGAAAAATTTATCTTTTTGCTTGGTGTAGAAAATTGGGAATAATAACCCTAGGGGAGCTTTCAATTTATAGGCCAATGATTCAAGGAGTATATGGTAATAGTATATTTCTTTGAAATCTATTGCCTTATATGAAAGATTTCTTTTCCCTTTCATATGTTTGATTTATTGACATTTTTACAAGATTTTTTCTTCTTGTTTCTGGAATAAAAACCAGAAAATATTATTCCCAAATTAGAAAATTAGGGTTTCGAATTTTTAAAAACCACCCCCAAGATTGGTTCTAGTCGAGCCCTAATTTTGCCCTAATTTTATCCCCAATTTATTGAGAACTGGGTGTTACATTCTACCACCCTTAAAAATAATTTCGTACTCGAAATTCGATTTCTCACCTCAACGTAGAAAGTCTGGATACTTAGTGTTTCGTTTGCTTTAAAGAAAAACGATCTCTTATCATACATCAATATGACTGTAATCATAGCATGTGTGAGTATAGCGAACATGAAATTAAAAAGTGTACATGATAATACCTTTTCTCTTTGGAGTCGGCGTGGCATGAGGCGGTGGATAAGTCGACTTCTTTACTGTTACCATTTTACTTGAAAGTAGCCATGTTTGTAAAAATGAAGACTCATTTTTTTTTAAAAACAATTTAGCAAGTCTACAGGAAAGATAGACCCGCTCTTATACCACTTATGTAACATCCCAATTTCATAAAAATAAAAATATATGATTTGTGATGTAGTAAAGCGCAAAAAAATAAACTCAATCCTGAAAACGCATTCGTTAAAGAAATAAATACTGTGACTTGTCATAAATGCGAAAAATGTGTTCAAAATTTAAAAACAAAAATCTATAAAAGCTATTAAGTTTTTTATATCATAAAATAGATAAAAAATAAAGGGGCTCTTTTAATTCTTGATTCGACTTCCACCGTCCCGTTTGACACGCTCTGGCTCCTTCATTCATCTGTGGAAAACATGGGGTAAGCATACAACAGCCCAGTGGGGACACAATGTCTAAATTAAATACACAGTACAATCATTCATGCATACACACCTATGCTTTTCATGCTTGTACAATTAACTACCATCGTGCTTTTCATGCTTGCACAATTAAGTACCATCGTGCTTTTCATGCTTGTTCAATTAAGTACCATCGTGCTTTTCATGCTTGTACAATTCAGTACCATCGTGCTTTTCATGCTTGTGCAATAAAGTACCATCGTGCTTTTCATGCTTGTACAATTAAGTACCATCGTGCTTTTCATGTTTAACGTGCACATACCTAAATAAACATACAGGCATTTAAAATGGACATAAGCAATAACCCCCACCTTAAAAGCAATAGCACCATGAAATAAATGCAAACGTGAATGCATAGTGTTCAAGTTCCTCATCTCCTTCCGCATCTCTTTTGTCTCCGACAAGCCAGAATCGTGACGGCGATCGGTTATCATGGCGGCAGACGGCTTCTCTCGCTTCCTTTATTTTTCTTTTTTCCCTTCCTTGGTTTTTATCTTGGGTTTTGATTATGGGGCTCAGGGTTTGAGAAGAGGGTGGCCATGGTGGAGGTACCGGCGGCGGCGGCGGTAGAGCACCGCGGTGATGGTGGTGGCGGTTTAATAGGAAAAAGGAGAAGAAGAATTTATCTTCTTGCTTGGTGTAGAAAATTGTGAATAATAACCCTAGGGGAGCTTTCAATTTATAGGCCAATGATTCAAGGAATATATGGTAATAGTATATTTGCTGAAATCTATTGCCTTATATGAAAGATTTCTTTTCCCTTTCATATGTTTGATTTATTGACATTTTTACAAGATTTTTTCTTCTTGTTTCTGGAATAAAAACCAGAAAATATTATTCCCAAATTAGAAAATTAGGGTTTCAAATTTTCAAAAACCACCCCCAAAATTGGTTCTAGTCGAGCCCTAATTTTGCCCTAATTTTATCCCCAATTTATTAAGAACTGGGTGTTACATTCTACCACCCTTAACAATAATTTCGTCCTCGAAATTCGATTTCTCACCTCAACATAGAAAGTCTGGATACTTAGTGTTTCGTTTGCTTTAAAGAAAAACAATCTCTTATCATACATCAATATGACTGTAATCATAGCATGTGTGGGTATAGCGAACATGAAATTAAAAAATGTACATGATAATACCTTTTCTCTTTGGAGTCGGCGTGGCATGAGGCGGTGGATAAGTCGACTTCTTTACTGTTACCATTTTACTTGAAAGTAGTCATGTTTGTAAAATGAAGACTCATATTTTTAAAAAAACAATTTAGCAAGTCTACAGGAAAGATAGATACGCTCTGATACCACTTATGTAACATCCCAATTTCATAAAAATAAAAATATATGATTTGCAATGTAGTAAAGCGCAAAAAAATAAACTCAAGCCTGAAAAACGCATTCGTTAAAGAAATAAATACTACGACTTGTCATAAATGCGAAAAACGTGTTCAAAAGTTAAAAACAAAAATCTAGAAAAGCTATTAAGTTTTTAATATCATAAAATAGATAAAAATAAAGGGGCTCTTTTAATTCTTGATTCGACTTCCACAGTCCCCTTTGCCACGCTCTGGCTCCTTCATTCATCTGCGGAAAACATGGGGTGAGCATACAACAGCCCAGTGGGGACGCAATGTCTAAATTAAATACACAGTACAATCATTCATGCATACACACCTATGCTTTTCATGCTTGTACAATTAAGTACCATTGTGTTTTTCATGCTTGTACAATTAAGTACCACCGTGCTTTTCATGCTTGTACAATTAAGTACCATCGTGCTTTTCATGTTTAACGTGCACATACATAAATAATCATACAGGCATTTAAAATAGACATAAGCAATAATATCCACCTTAAAAGCAATAGCACCATGAAATAAATGCAAACGTGAATACATAGTGTTCAAGTTCCTCATCTCCTTCCACATCTCTCTTTCGTCTCCGACAGCGATAACTGGCGACGACGATCGACGGTCATGGCGGCAGCCGGCTTCTCTCGCTTCCTTTATTTCTCTTTTTTCCCTTCCTTGGTTTTTATCTTGGGTTTTGATTATGGGGCTCAGGGTTTGAGAAGAGGGTGCCCATGGTTGAGGTGCCGGTGGCGACAGCGGTGGAGCACCACGGTGATGGTGGCGGCGGTTTAAGAGGAAAAAGGAGAAGAAGAATTTATCTTCTTGTTTGGAGTAGAAAATTGTGAAAAATAACCCTAGGGGAGCTTTCAATTTATAGGCCAATGATTGAAGGAATATATGGTAATAGTATATTTGCTGAAATCTATTGCCTTATATGAAAGATGTCTCTTCCCTTTCATATGTTTGATTTATTGACATTTTGACAAGATTTTTTCTTCTTGTTTCTGGAATAAAAGTCAGAAAATATTATTCCCAATTAGAAAAACAGGGTTTCGAATTTTTAAAAATTGCCCCCAAAATCGGTTCTAGTCGAGCCCTAATTTTGCCCTAATTTTATCCCCAATTTTTTAAGAACTGGGTGTTACAATGTTTTTTGCTCCAAAACTTATTTTTTCCATCAAAACCTAAACATCAATAAAATAACACAACATAACACTAAAACATGCTAATTCAAATAAAACACACCGAAAACATGTATAAATCATCACACAAAACACATACAAAAATATGCAAAACAGAATTATTATGTTTTGTTCGACCGCTAAACACCTATAAAAGTCTAGTGATCCTCGCAAGAGAACGAGATCAATTGTAGGGTAGCACGTTAACCACAAGTCGTCTGTCAAGGAAGTTTTAGCCGGTAAATAATTATTATGTTTCACAAATAACAGAAATTAAATCCAAAACACCCTAATAAGATTTGTGATTTTTAATAAACTAAAGGAAAATAATTAAGAAGATAATAATCAAACTAAACACGAGTAAACATTGAGAAAAATATAAGGAAGAAAGTCTAAGATTTTGGAATCATCTCATCAAACTTGCAAGCAGAATATCGACTAATTAATCATGCGCTTAACAAATATTGTTTGATACATGTTTTTATCTTAATTTTGATGATTTTATTTTGTCACCAAAACAATGCTTTTAAAGGTTGTCCAAATACTCCTAAATGATTTAAAATGGTTTTAATATTTTCCGGAGTATTTCCTCAAGTTTATTTTCAATAATATTGGACAACACTTTTAATGATTTTATGTCAATGGGTTTTCACTTCTAAAATAAGGTTCCTAAATGTTGTCTAAATATTTCAGATTGGTTTAAAATGTTTTTACTATATTTTTGGAGTATTTCTTGAGTTTTACTTTCGACAAAAATTGGACAACATTTCTGTCTCGTGGTCAATAGGACAACCCGTGCACGAAGAGTACGTTTGAAAGAAAATGAACCTACGGTGAAATAGACAGGTCAACCGGTCGCCCAGGGGTCGCCGGTGCCGTCGATCGGTCGACACCCTGTCGGCCGACGGTACACTGCTTGCCCTTCCGAACTCGGACCTTGCATTTTTGCGTTAGGGGGACCGGTTGAGACAGGGGTCGACCGGTCGAAGCCTATGTCGACCGGTCGCGCTGTTGAATTTTTCAAAGTGTTCTTCAAATCTCTTATTTATGTGCGACCGGTCGCCCTGTGCTTTGACAGCAAAAATATGACCGTTTGACAGCAGACACATTTCCTTAAATTGTGGGATTGATTTCTAACAGCTATATTCTTGATTTTAATTGTATTTTTCTGTAGATTTTCAATCCCCAAGAGGAGCCTATGCTTGATCAATCATCTCCTATAAATAGAGGAAGTTTTGGAGCAACCAATACAATAATTGAGATACAACACAACAAGATACACTTCAAGCAAATACTTGGTCTTTCATTGTTATTATTCTTGTTGTAAATTTGCCTAGCTTATCACTTTCACATCTTTGAGGTCTAGGCTATTCTTGATTACACCTTGCACTCAAATTGTAATATTCATTATTGAGTTGTAATCTTGATTTTTGGTTATCATTCAACACAAGATATCCTTGTGAGTGTTCTTGTGGTAAGAACACACTTGGATGATCTAGGTGATAGGTGCAAGAAGATTGTGGTGATCTTCTTATTGAGGTGTTGAAGAATTTGGTATTCTTCAAGGTTGAAGATTGTGGTAATCTTCACAAGGTGCCGTTGAAGGAAAATTGTGGTGATCTTCAAAGGGAGATTGTGGTAATCTCCAAAGGTGTTGTTGAAGAGTGTGGTGCTCTTCAAGGTGTTGTAAATTGAATTTGTATTAATTTTGGTAATTAATAAAATTCTTTTTCTTTTTGAAATCCATCCCGGATATACTGGGGTGGTAGAGGATTAGGCCCTAGGTGGGTTGAACCTCTTTAAATCAACGTGTGTTGTTTACATTATTGTGGAGATAATCTATTCATTCCGCACCTTCATTATTGTGTTTGAGCATTCGGTTCAAAAAGAGGGTAAAATTGAAAAGATGGAGATAATCTATTCACCCCCCTCTAGATTATCGTAGCCGCTTGGACTTACAAGTGGTATCAAAGCTAAACTCTTTGGCAAGCTCGTTTCACATCGCGAGTGAAGAGAAACGATCGTCGGCTACAAACGAAGCTCATCTTTCTGGCACCTCCACCACCAAGCCACCTCGGTTTGATTCCAAAAATTTTATATTTTGGAAAGAAAGAATGGAATGTTATTTACAAGGTTGCGGGTTTGATATTTGGAACACCGTCATAAATGGAGAATCCATTCCGATGAAAGATACACCACACACCTTCAAAAGCCTCAAAGAGCTAAATGATGAAGAGAAGAAAATCATCTCTTTAAACGGTAAGGCTCTAAATATTTTGTATTGTTCATTTACTAATTTGGAATATGAACATATTGTAGGAATTCAATCGACGCATAAAGTATGGCAAAAATTAGAAGCCATCTATGGAGTATTTGCAAATGAAAGGAGTCAAACAAAAGCATCTACTTCTCAAGGTTATACAAGCTCAAATCTAAGGAACAAGCCTCTTACAACTTCCAACTATGAAGAAGTTGAATATTGTTTTATGGGCATCGAAGAAGAAAATGAGGTATGTCTTAAACCCTCTACTTCCTATGATATTGTTATTCAAAATGATTATAGTGATTTGCAAAATGATTATGATGAACTTCAAAATGAATTCCAAAGCTTACTTGTTAAATACAAAAATTTGAAAAAGGAATTCAATATATTGAAAAATGATAAGGATAGTTTATTTACTTCCTATGAATCACTATCATGTGCTCACACCACCACACTTGACAAGGTTAGAAACCTTGAAAAAGAAAATAGTACTCTCGTTGAGGATATTAATTGCATGAAAAATGATTTATCAAAATCAAACTTGAGTACCAATAAAATGTCCAATATTGTTGATATTCATAATTGTGATAAAGGACTTGATCAAAAGCCTAATGTTGTTAATCATATAAAAAAGGATCAAGTCACTATGCATGTTGGTCATTATGCTCCTTGAATTATTACATGATTCTATTGCGGTAAAAAGGGTCATACGGCTAATACTTGTCGGGCTAGAAATAGCTCTAATCATTATTGGAGACCTAAAAGTCTCAAAGCTAATCTTAAAGGACCCAAACACTTGAGGGTACCACAAAATAGTGTCATATTAGGTACCCGGCGAAATAATGATCGAAGAAAATTCATATCGCCAAGAAGGTATCAAATGACCGTTTCATTTGATCAAAGAAGGAGAAACTATTCTCAACAAAACCAATTTCCAAGAAGAGGGCACAATCAAAAATGGGAAGAACACAATCCTTGGAAATGGCAAAGACATCATCAACAAGATGATTTTCAAAGAAGAAGAGACTCTCAACAAAGGGAAGGCAACAAACCTTGGAAATGGAGTAATCAAAGAAGTCACCATCAACAAAGTGACCTCTCAAGGAGAAGATATAATCAACAATGGGAACGGCACAACCCATGGAAATGGCGTAATTGGTAAACCGTATCTCCCCATTTACATATGCATTTTATTTTAATTCTATGCATGTTTTTATTTGTGTCTTAATTGCAAAATGAGTTTTCAAGTATTTATTTTTAATTTAGGTCTTTTATATATTTGTGAGTTTCAAAATTCTTAAAAGAAGACCTTGCATGATATTTCTAAAACTCTTGTGCATTTAATTAGACCTATGTGGTTTATTATCCCCTATGTATTTTCATAGCATAAGTATTTTTCTTGATGTCTCCTATCACCTGCCTACACTTGTGCTTTTGTGCAAATTTTGGTTAAGAATTGTGTAGGATATATATATATATCATATTCATTGGCTATTTCGTCATCAAGTTTCTTAAACTATCGAGGTATGTTCACTCGTATTTTTCTTAGAACTCGATATTATGCTTATGCACATATCTTTCAAGATATTTCATTTTAACTTCTTAAGTGCCCCTAAATGATTTTGCTAATATTCTCTTAAAAGGGCACTACCTGTTAAGTCTCGATTTTCTCAAATATATGTTTCTCCCTAAACCCGTATTTGTTGAACTTGATCCAAAATTATCTTTTTGCAAAGTTTTAAAACTTTTGGGGTGAAAAATCAAATTTTTTAAAATTCTAGGAAAAAAATTACCTGGGACGGTCAAAGCAGGGGCGACCGGTCGCTCTGCACGTCGACCGGTCGCACCCTACCTCGACCGGTCGCCCAGGCTATTTTTACAACTTAAAATCATTCTGTCTTCCTCTCGAAACAGACGGAGGAAATTTCTCAAAACCCTTGGTGCGATTTTTTCACCCCCTGTCTCCTAAAATCTTCAATTTTTCATCATTTTTCACGATTCTTGTTGCTAATCTTCTTATTTTCACAAGAATCTTACATATATGGCTTCCCCAAAGAATTCCACCGGTCGAAATCCCATCTCCAAGCGTAGAAGGGGCGGAGAGGGTTTGTCGAGAAATCGGCAAGAAGAAGCCGAACAAAGGGATATCCGAGCTGCCCAGAGAAACGTAGCTCAGGAAGGTTATGATGTTCAAAATCCCGTTCTCTCTCAGGCCCAAATTGCCGAGCTCCGCGGAACAATTTCGCTCCAAAATTGCCGTTGGGCGAAAGGTAAAAAATCTTTTATTCCTCAAGCTCCTCATTCCCACAAAGTTCTTAATTTCATCAATAAGTATGTGGAATGGTACTATGAGGATTCGGGGATGGGAGAAAAATCTATTGCTCGGACTAAAATGTGTCGTTTTAGTTCATTTACAAATGAATATCCTACCATTAGAGGATTCTTTGAGGAGCAAGGTTGGATGTATTTATGGGAGCATGCTTATGTTTTGTATGATGATGATATTATCCAACATTTTTATGCTAATATGTGGGTGCAATATGATGTTGAAAGAAAGCCGATTGCCGTAAATTCGCTTATAAGGGGTCGTCATTTTAGATGGACTCCCAATGATATTTGCTGGCTTTTACATGTTAGAGAAGGAGGTTGGGACTATTTCTCTTGTGGGACTTGGAATGATGAAATGTTGGGGGTGTCGATGAAAGAAGTTAAGACGTATTTGGGAGTATGGCCAAAGTATTCATTGTTGGCAATGACACTCGAGCATCGTATTTTATCGGTCATTGTCGCATATTGCATTTGTGGTAAGTCAGGAAAGATGCCTAGCAACATGGATTACTTTTTGACTTATAAGATTGCTAGGAGGGAACCACTTAACTTTGGCGCCATTCTTATTCAATGTCTAATTGAGTCCATCGCTCAAGGTAATAAGAAGTTGGTTATGGGAAATTGGATTTGTAAACTTCTTATTCAATCGGGACTACCTTCGTCGGAGTGTAACTCGGAGGTATTTCAAAATGACTTTGACATTGATAACATCTCCCAAATAGTCACGATGCGCAAGAATATGGACATCCGACCAACTAAAATGGCTAGAGGAAGAGGTCAAGAATCCCCCGATCCAAATGACTACTTTGATGACGCCGAGGCCGCAAGATCTGGTGGAGGAAGGCGAACCGAGCAATCCGGAGGGTAATACCGTGCTCAACCGCCAGGAGGTATACCAAGCCGAATTTGATGAGATGAGGGCTTTTCATGAAACGAGGTATGAGGCTTTGGAGCAAAAGACCTCCAAAATGCAAAAGTCTATCGGCAAGTTGAAGAAATTCATCAAGGACTTTATTCCCGGATCTTGCTTCTCCTCGGATGAGAAATGATGTTTCCCCACCCCTTTTACTATTCGAGCATTTTCTATTTTATTCATGTTGTTTTGTATTTTCATGAACTATCTTGTAAAACTCTTTTGCACTAATGATATTTACTTGTTTTCTTGAAAAGATTAAAATTGCAAGTTGATAATGACTTGTGGATGATCATGATATTGATGGAGTATTTGATGGTAAAAATACTCTTATATGGCATTGTTTGATGATTGGTATGAAGTACTTGATGGTAAAAGTGCTTCTTTTAAATGCTTTGATCATTATGCTTAGATGGATATGTTGGGATATTTGATATCATACATGTATTGTTTAAAGCATGACTTGTATTACTTGATGGATGCTCTAATTTTTGGCATTTGTAATGCCTTGATCCTTTTTGGCTTAAATTATCTCAATTGGGTTGAACCCTTGAGAATTTACTTTGTTTATGCCTATTATGTGTTGGATACATGTTGAATATTGCTTTTGGTGATGGTATGAACAACTTGGCTTGATTATTTACAAGGGCTATATATATCCTTTTCAAATTCTTGATGCCCGCCAAGTGTTCGTTATAATGCTTCAATGAAAATCTCATCACATACATGAATCTCTTATGTTCAAATGTCTTAAAATCTTTTTGAGATCATGTTGTTTGGCTAACTAATGAGCTTTTGGATTTCTTATGTCACATTTCTCCCATTTTCCTTGGATTTTAAGCATAAATTGCTCAATGGTTGATAAACCGCCTCGCTTTGCACTTTGATATATTTGTATGATGTTTTTATCATCCTAACATTCTTTTTGATGATTCCAAAGGGGAGAAACAGGATATTGGCTCATTAGCTCAAAGAAGCTAATAAAAGCTTGTCATAAAAAGCTATAAGCTATGGCTCATAAAAGCCATAAGTTATGATTTATCTTTAGTCCAATTGTTGCTTGATGGACTTATATAATTGTCTAATGATGTTTTGTGACAGGGGGAGCTTATAAGCTCTTGAACAAAATGTAAAAGCTAAGCTTTTAGCTTATGGATAATTGCTTTTACATTATTCTTGATGTGCTTGTTGATAGGGGGAGCTTGTACTTATTATTGAATATATTTACTCCCCTACTTGGTTGCTTTTATATATTTTGGAAATTTTGGTTGCTTCCAAACGTTCAAATGTTTTTACCAGAAAATCATTTCTAAAATTGTTCTCCTACTTTGTGTAAAAATTGTGTTGGTTTGTAATCATCAAAAAGGGGGAGATTGTTTGATACATGTTTTTATCTTAATTTTGATGATTTTATTTTGTCACCAAAACAATGCTTTTAAAGGTTGTCCAAATACTCCTAAATGATTTAAAATGGTTTTAATATTTTCCGGAGTATTTCCTCAAGTTTATTTTCAATAATATTGGAAAACACTTTTAATGATTTTATGTCAATGGGTTTTCACTTCTAAAATAAGGTTCCTAAATGTTGTCTAAATACTTCCGATTGGTTTAAAATATTTTTACTATATTTTCGGAGTATTTCTTGAGTTTTACTTTCGACAAAAATTGGACAACATTTTGCCTCGCGGGTCGACGGCCGCTCTATAGGGCAACCCGCACCAAGAGTACGTTTGAAACAGAAAATGAACCTAAGGTGAAATAGGACAGGTCGACCGGTCGCCCAGGGGGTCGATCGGTGCCGCTCGACGGCCGACACCCCGTCGACCGCAGACTGCTTGCTCCCTTCTAGAACTTCGACCTTGATTTTTGTGTTAGGGGACCGGTTGAGACATGGGGTCGACCGATCAAGCCTATGTTGACCTGGCCGCCTGTTGAATTTTTCAAAGTGTTCTTCAAATCTCTTATTTCTGTGCGACCGGTCGCCCTGTGCTTTGACATCAAAAATATGACCGTTTGACAGCAGACACATTTCCTTAAATTGTGGGATTGATTTCTAACAGCTATATTCTTGATTTTAATTGTATTTTTCTGTAGATTTTCAATCCCCAAGAGGAGCCTATGCTTGATCAATCATCTCCTATAAATAGAGGAAGTTTTGGAGCAACCAATACAATAATTGAGATACAACACAACAAGATACACTTCAAGCAAATACTTGGTCTTTCATTGTTATTATTCTTGTTGTAAATTTGCCTAGCTTATCACTTTCACATCTTTGAGGTCTAGGCTATTCTTGATTACACCTTGCACTCAAATTGTAATATTCATTATTGAGTTGTAATCTTGATTTTTGGTTATCATTCAACACAAGATGTCCTTGTGAGTGTTCTTGTGGTAAGAACACACTTGGATGATCTAGGTGATAGGTGCAAGAAGATTGTGGTGATCTTCTTATTGAGGTGTTGAAGAATTTGGTATTCTTCAAGGTTGAAGATTGTGGTAATCTTCACAAGGTGCCGTTGAAGGAAGATTGTGGTGATCTTCAAAGGGAGATTGTGGTAATCTCCAAAGGTGTTGTTGAAGGAGAGTGTGGTGCTCTCCAAGGTGTTGTAAGTTGAATTTGTATTAATTTTGGTAATTAATAAAATTCTTTTTCTTTTTGAAATCCATCCCGAATATACTGGGGTGGTAGAGGATTAGGCCCTAGGTGGGTTGAACCTCTTTAAATCAACGTGTGTTGTTTACATTCCGCACCTTTATTATTGTCTTTGAGCATTCGGTTCAAAAAGAGGGTAAAATCGAAAAGATGGAGATAATCTATTCACCCCCCTCTAGATTATCGTAGCCGCTTGGACTTACAAATATAACAAATATGTAAAAACTAGGCCTAGATCTGATAACTTACGTAATCAAAAATTAGGGCTATCCCAACATAATTTGCTATTTTTATTAAGCCCAGGGTTAGATAATACATCTCTGATTCGTATCTAACCCCCTGAATAAATTTAGTCCAGGAATAATATCTTCGATCGATCTTAATTATTCCCCCAAAATAATCAAAAGCTGGTCAGACAATCAATTATCAAATAAAGCAATTCATTCAGGAAAACAAATCAATTAATCAATACTTTTGCTTGTTTGTTTGGATCAAATCATCCTAATTCTAGAACAAGGAAATTAGTTCATGCTTGGGGATAGAATCATAATTTCAATTGAAGGAAAGAAAACAATCATAAACATAATCTTGCAACAATAATAATCATCCAACAATTGAAATCAGACAAAAGAGACGAAGAAATCTTAATTACCCTTTAATTAAGAAGTAAAATAACTTCAAGGGAAAGAACTCAAGCAATCCCAATGTTGAATGGAAGAGAAAATACCAAAAACTAAAGTCTAAAAGTGCTAAGAATGAGAGTGTGTCGAAAATAAGGGCTCTCTAAGTTATATTTATAAGTCTAGAGTCCTAAACAAGGTGGAAGAGCCAAAAACCACAAAAAATCGAAAATTTCGTGTTCAGCAAGTCAGGGTGCACGATCACAAGACGGTGCCGTGCGATCACTTGTACACAAGACAGCAAAGTTGCTCGCTTTAGCCGTGCGCGGACGCACACCTCTTGTGCGCGACCATGCGCCCTGCAAAATTCGGAATTTGCTCTCTGTGTCTGTTTATTAATTGTAACTCTATCTCTTCACTTTCCATAGCTTCTTGAATGACCTTAATATCAATTTTCTGGAGAGAGTTCGGCCAAAATACTAAGACGTGTCATTTTCCAAAATCGCATCACTTGATTTCCACTCACATGGTTTTAACCCATCCGAACGTTTTCATTTGCATTTAGTACCCGAAATAGAAATTGTATAACTCTCTTATAGCTTTCGAATGGCATAAGAATTAGGTCAATTGAACTTCGTATGAAAACATTATGTTCTAAATACGAAGACTGCCACAGTTACGCCAAATGACTTTTTGACATTTTTTGCTCCAAAACTTGTTTTTTCCACTAAAACCTAAAAATCAATAAAATAACACAACATAACACTAAAACCTGCAAATGCGAATAAAACACACCAAAAATATGTATAAATCATCACACAAAACACACACAAAAATATGCAAAACAGAATTATTATGTTTTGTTCGACCGCTAAACACCTATAAAAGTCTAGCAATCCTCGCAAGAGAACGAGATCAATTGTAGGGTACCAAATTAACCACAAGTCCTCTCTCAAGAAAGACTTAGCCGATAAATAATTATTATATTTCACAAATAACAGAAATTAAATCCTAAACACCCTAACAAGATTTGTGATTTTTAATAAACTAAAGGAAAACAATTAAGAAGATAATAATGAACTAAACATGAGTAAACTTTGAGAAAAATATAAGGAAAAAAGTTTATGATTTCGGATCATCTCATCAAACTTGCAAGCAGAATATCGACTAATTAATCATTCGATTAACAAATATAACAAACATGTAAAAACTAGGCCAAGATCTGATAACTCACGTAATCACAGATTAGAGCTATCCCAACATAATTTGCTATTTTCATTAAGCCCAAGGTTAGATAATACATCTCTAATTCATATCTAACCCCCTGAATAAATTTAGTCCAGAAATAATATCTTCAATCGATCTCAATTATTCCCAAAGACAATCAAAAGTTGATCGGACAATCAATTATCAAATAAAGCAATTCATTCAGGAAAGCAAATCAATTAATCAATATTCATGCTTGTTTGTTTGAATCAAATCATTCTAATTCTAGAACAAGGAAATTAGTTCAAGCTTGGGGATGAAATCATAATCTCAATTGAAGGAAAGAAAACAATCCTAAACATAATCTTGCAACAATAATAATCACCCAACAATTGAAATCAGACAAAAGAGATGAATAAATATTACTCTTCGATTAAGAAGCAAAATAACTTCAAGGGGAAGAATCAAAGCAATCCAAATATTGAATGGAAAATAAAATACAAAAAACTAAAGTCTAAAAGTGCTAAGAATGAGTGTGTGTCGAAAATAAGGGCTCCCCACGTCCTATTTATAAGCCTAGAGTCCTAAACAAGGTGTAAGTGCCAAAAACCACAAAAAAATAAAAAATTTTGTGTTCAACAAGTCAGGGTGCACGATCACAAGACGTGCGTGCGGCACATACAAGACAAGACAGCAGTGGTGCTCTTGCTTAGCCGTCTTGTGGACGGACACACCTCTTGTGCGCGACCATGCGCCCTGCAAAATTCGGAATTTGCTCTCTTTGTCTGTTTATTAATTGTAACTCTATCTCTTCACTTTCCATAGCTTCTTGAATGACCTTAATATCAATTTTCTGGAGAGAGTTATGGCCAAAATACTAAGACGTGTCATTTTCCGAAATCGCATCACTTGATTTCCACTTTCACATGGTTTTAACCCATCCGAACGTCTTCATTTGCATTTAGTACCCGAAATAGAAATTGTATAACTCTCTTATAGCTTTCGAATGGCATAAGAATTAGGTCAATTGAACTTCGTATGAAAACGTTATGTTCCAAATACGAAGACTGCCACAGTTACGCCAAATGACTTTTTGACATTTTTTGCTCCAAAACTTGTTTTTTCCACTAAAACCTAAAAATCAATAAAATAACACAACATAACACTAAAACCTGCAAATGCGAATAAAACACACCAAAAATATGTATAAATCATCACACAAAACACACACAAAAATATGCAAAACAGAATTATTATGTTTTGTTCGACCGCTAAACACCTATAAAAGTCTAGCAATCCTCGCAAGAGAACGAGATCAATTGTAGGGTACCAAGTTAACCACAAGTCCTCTCTCAAGAAAGACTTAGCCGATAAATAATTATTATATTTCACAAATAACAGAAATTAAATCCTAAACACCCTAACAAGATTTGTGATTTTTAATAAACTAAAGGAAAACAATTAAGAAGATAATAATCAAACTTTTTTTAAATAAATCGCATGATATATATAAAAATGAAAAAGAGAGTTATCCTGATCATAGGATGATCAGGTAGCCAAACAATTAAGTATGTAATAAGAACGAAACGAAAATAGAGTGGTCACAAGCCGACCAAATGGCTGAATGGTTGGGGCCTCATTAAAACCTCCCAAGGTAAAACCCACCCTTGCGGGGAAAACCCTTGGCAGGGAAAAGAGTACCCCCCATGAGAAAAAATGACGCCCAAACATACCAAAAGAAAGTTCCGGACGCATTAGCTAACAAAACTATAGTTGGGTTGACCAACATAGTCATCAGTGAGAAAAGGCACAAGGCCCTCAGGTGGGACGCCCCACCAACTCCCATAATATGTCTTCTTACTCAGCATGTCTGCTACTCGATTACCTTCCCGAAATATACATGAGACCACAAGCTCCATCTGCGAAAGCAGATGAAGAGTGTAACACCAAGTACTAAGATGATGCCATGGCACCTCAACGGATCTTTTATTAAGTAGGTTCACCACATAAACCGAATCCTACTCAATCCAAAGTTTTGTCCAGCCTTTAGCAAATGCATGATGAATAGCCCACATTGTAGCCAACAACTTAGCTTCAAACGCATATCCCGAGCCGCAACGGTTCACAAAATAACCCTGAAAGAAGCCTATGCAATTTCGGAAAAACCCAGAGGCTGTAAGACTACCCGACGCCCCTATAGCACTGCCGTCCATATTCACCTTGATCCAGCCCGGCAAAGGTTTTTGCCAATTAACTTCGACGATCTTCGGAGCAGGTCTAGGCCGCCAAGGAACACGCAGCCTATGCAGGATAAGGAGGTCACGTTGATCATTGTTCATGCACCCCCGATAAAGAGAAGATGATTCGACGATAAGAACCCGAATATGGAGAATTGCCGCATCCACCGTTCAAAGCTTGTTGTTAAAAACCAGCTCAATTCGAATATGCCAAATGATCCAGATACAGGATACAACAGCCACACGCCATAAGAAGGCAACCTGCTCACTAAAACGAAAAGTCATTAAACGCACCAGGAATTCATTAAAGCTATGAGCCATAAAGAGGGGAACGTCAAATGAATCAAAAACCCATTGACAAAGAGTCTCTGCAAAGGCACAAGAGACAAACAAATGGTCAACTATTTCAGCAGATGTACAACAAAGTGAATAGACTGAGGGGCTAATGAAACTCCCCTTTACACGCAATAAGTCCAAGACTGCCAACCGATTGTGGATAGCTCTCCATGCCACAATCGAATGAAGTTCCGGGATGTGTGATGACCAAATCTAAGATCCCCATTTAACCGCAGGAGCATGGTGGCGAATATGAGAGTACGTGGTTTTCGATGTAATTTTCCAATCATCAGAATTTAACCATATACGCATATCCCGCGAAGAGAGAGCGATGGGGACACGGACGATATCTCTGACCAGGTCCAAGTAAGTCTCCACAAAGGTGAAAGTGAAGTGCCAGGATTCGCCATAGAAGTATTTCAAAATACGCTGACTAAATAAATGTCCGTACTCATGGGGGATACCAATTCTGTCTGCAATAGAATAACCCAACCAGTTGTCAAGCCAGAATAAAACCTCAGAATTACACCCAGGAATCCACCGAGAGTCTTCCAAGCAATCCGCAATGCAGGGCCTAATCCCAATCCAAATCAAAGAAGGGATAAATGATCTTCGAAAGGCACCGTCCAAAGTCATGTAACGTCTCCGTAAAGTAGTAAAGATCATTGAATCTGAGTTCATAACTTTCCAACCCAGGCCCCCTTCAGCCCGGGGCGTGCATCATCGACTCCAGTTGATCACTACCGAACCTTAGGAGTTAACGTCCCCAGTCCAAATGAAATTATGCAAGGCCCGATCCATTTTCTTGAGCAAGGATCTAGGACACTTGTAAACCATCATCGTGTGCACAAACGAGCTGGTAATCACCGAGTTAACTAGGCAAACAAAGCCAGCAAGAGATAGAGATGTCCCTTTCTATCTTCTAAACTTAAGAATCACCTTATCAAAGACAACTTGTAAATCCGCAGTCTTCGGGGCGCCTTTAAAGATAGGTGCACCTAAATAAACCGTAGGGAAGGTGCCTAAATGTATATCCATGATCGTCTGAACGCGCCACACACGTAATTCGAAACCCAGGTGCCAAAATACACCTTAGAAGGGGGGTTGAATAGATCTTACCAAATTTTCGATTTAGTCTTTTTAAAATAATTCAACAGAGTTGACTCAAACAGATGTGTCCTTGATGGACAACTAAGTTGGTTTTTCAGCTGAGTTACCCACTCAACAGACTCGATAGAGGTGTTGATAGTATAACTCGGCTGCGCAAGCCAAATACTTAACTTGGCTGATTGGTTTTTAACAACGGAAAACTTAACACACTTAGATTAGATTTTAGCTTGTTTTAAACACTTTATTTTAGCACTTAGTTATTTATCAGTTGGATAGTAAGTATGATCAGCAAATATAAAATGAATATGCAGGAAAGCGAAGTTGCTGAAAGTAAATGACACAAATATTTTATAAAGGTTCGAAGATGGGGTAATTCTTCTAATCCTCTCTTCTCCAACTCCTGGAGGAATCCACTATGTAACAGATCAGTTTACAAAGCGGTGAACAGTCTGGAGACAACCTTGATCACACAGCTGGCTTCTCTTCCGACTCAACTTCTTCACAGGGCAGCTGCCTTGCTACTTCAGCTCCCTTCCCAAGTTCTTGGATTTGATCACGAAGCCCTCCAACAAACTTGATAATGGTTCGACCTGAAACCTTTCTACAATCCTAGCTTGGAAAGTAGACCCCTTTGATTTCTTCAAAAGTTTCCTCTTCAACAGATTTGAAGTTGTCTTTCCTTCACAACTTTTGTTGGATCGATTTCCTTCGAGTTTCAGGCTTGAGGAATTGCTTGAATGTTTTTGAGAATATAGCAGGTTAAAATGCTTGAATATTGCTTGCTTGCTCGTGGTTCAGGTTACATGTAACCTCTTCTCAATAACTTCCTTAGCCTTTTTTAGTGCACATTTAAAATTTTGCCCGTTGAAGAGATAGGCTAATTTCAAATGTCACTTGTGTTCGTTGGCTTGTCTTAGTCTGTAGTCCTTGATGTTGACCCTTCCTCGTATTAAATGTCTTCGCAGCATTGCAGGTGCCTGACACAAGGTGAAGTGTTTCCCATTGGTTCATTCCTCTTGCATAATTCTGGGACTAACACTTTAGACCTGACAACTTTGACATATTACTATATTGAGTAATATTCTTGACTTTAATCAATGGATCTAAGTAAGTTGTCTTGACTAGACTGCTGTATGTACCCTAGGTGATTTGAGTCTGCTCCAGTCATTGGATAACTCAACTGTCACTTCAACTTGAGACTTGGCTTTCTAAGGTTGACTTCACTGACACTTCTTACAACTGTTTGAGTTGACTCTCCTTCAGTCGAGTCCTTGACTTCCTTCATGACATTACTCAGCTGACACACAGCAGAGTCTTCACATAGTCTGCAGTTGACTTCTTGTAAATCTTGGCATAGCTGGCTTGACTCAGCTTTTCCAGCCCTATCTACTACAATACAAATTACAAGAAAAATGGGGTGCCAACTTCCTAGTTTAAGTTTTACATGGTTTCATCAAAATCTACTTAATAATTTCCTAAGAATTTCACCCTTTTTGATGATGCCAAAACTTAAAAACATTCAAAGAAAGTAGACAACAAAGATACATACAGACAATGCAGTAACAAAGAATGTATGCTTAAAATAGATCTTTTTATTGATCATAGCATTCTTGTCCTTTACACAGCTGTTTACATTCGGTGTCAAAGCAACATAAATGTATACATGTCAAAACATGGTATATCTAAGCTAAGATACATAAAGAGTGAAAATTATAGGGAAATTCATTAAGCTTATTACAGAAGACTTACATAGATGTATTTACAACAAAAATACACAAAGGGGTTTGCAGCAACACTTCAACGCCTTTGCTGATTCCTTCTTCTTTTTTCATCAGCTTTTCTTCTGTCTGGATCATTCCTTTTCCTCTTTCTTTCCTCTTCTTCTCTCTTCTTCTTTTCGTAGGCTCGTTTGGCAGTAAGGTCATCCCTTTGCTTCCTCTCGAGCCATTCTCTTGTTTGCCTTTGATTTTCTTCTTCTTGCCTTCTTATAGCTTCAGCGTTCTTTCTTTCAACCTCTCGGTTGGAAAGGTGATCATATCCAGCCCAGTAGATTAAGCTTTTCTTATCAGGATCTACATACGCTACGTCTTTGGGTTTTGGTCGAGATTGGGAACCTCTTCCACCACCACTTCTTCCTTCCTGACTCAGCACTTCCACCTCTTGGAGTGTACTGTACTAGAGTCTTCTGCTTTCCAGCCGAGTGACCGCTGGAAGTCTGCTGCTTATCAGCTTCTTTACACAAGGCTAAACCTTTCTCCCAATACAAATCCCAGGCTTGAGACAGAGCCATTCCTTGGAAGTAGCCTTCTGATTCAAGAGACCTAAACTCCTCAATTGATCTAAGCTCAGATCCATCATCAGGTATTAAATCCTGATCCTTTTCGGCTGGTAGACCACCAAATTATTTCATGATTTCTTGAACGCGAGCATCCTGCTTTTCAGCTAACTCCTCAAATCCTGCTTCAATGATTTTTCTTTTGTCTGCCATTGATACAACAACTTTCTCGAATGGTAAGGTCACAAGGAGTTTGCTGAGGATAGAGGCAGTAACTTGACCTTGCTGAGGGGTTTCAGCAAACATCAATTTTAAGTCTTTCAAACTTCCTTCCTCCTCAGCTGCATCGCCTTTCTTCAATTTCTCTTCTTTCAGACCCTTGAGGGACTCCTTTTCCCCCTTTTTGGCATCATCAAAGGAGAGAGGTATCCCAAGGAACATTTCTCCGAAGATAAAGTCAAGTCGGCTAATAGTTGAGTTGTGCTTGGAGTCTGCTACATCATACGCGGTTCGAAATTCTGAGTGTGTTGCTTTGGACTCGGCTGATACGATCTTCATTTTAACCATTATAAGACTGAATTTCTCATCATGGCATTCTTGAGTCTGGCAATTCAATCTTGTGGAAATGTTGTAGCAGCTCCATATCCGACTTATGGGACTTGTGTATCCTTTTAATGTACTCCTTCATCCTCTGCCTATACATAGAGTTATCAGCACTCCGTACAAGCATCCTTCCATAAAAGGCTTTGAAATACCGGATTGCTCGCTTCTCATTGCAGTCTGTTGTTGAGTCTATTCTCGTAACTTCACCACAATGCCTCGCAGATCGGCTATGAGAGTGGCACCTCGATTGTCCAGACGCAAGTCCAGAGAGGCCTGATGACGTTCCATCTTCTCAATCTCTTCGCAGATTTTCCTGAGGACATCACTGAACTCAGCTTGCACATTGGAATCAGTTGATGGCCATTCTGCGTCAAAATTCAAGTCTGCTGGAACAATCATGTCTGTGGGAATAATTGGATGTTCCCTTATGGTATATCTGCTTTCTTCAGCGGCTGTCTCTTCCTCTAATTCAGGCAGATCGTTGGAGAAGGGGAACATGTCTTGGAATGCATCATCGCGCACATAGGGGATTTCTTGTTGCTCATGTGCTCGCGATGACTCAGCTCATTGTGCCTCACCGCGGCGACTTCATTGGCAAGGGTTACAAACTGTGGGAGCTCGTGATCGAGCCGATGGAGTGGAGTCATCGCCGCTGCACTGTGGGAGTCTGACAGATGACTTGTTCGGCTAGGGCATTTGAGATGTTTTCCCCAGCTGACTGAGCCTCAGCTGTCTGAACAACTTCCTCGGTCTCAGTGGGTTTTTTCAACTGAGTAATCTTGTCCTCAGCTATATCATCAGCTTCATCAGAGGATGATGAGACCTGTGGAGTTGGCTCATCATCAAAATTGAATCTCATGGTAGCGTCTTCTCACTGACTTGGCTCTTAGATTTGTGAACATCCTTAGTTGTGTGCTTCATAGGATCATCAAGTTGAACGGACTCAACTTCATCTTCCGATCCCAGAAATGATGTGTCAATGTTTTCTTGGGAGTCTTGAAGGGCACCAATAACTTCTTCTGTGGCAACACCTTCAAGTTGAGGAATGTTCTCTGTTTCAACACTTTTACCAAGGAAAGTCTCAATCTCCCGTTGGCCTTCAATACCCCCAGCAGTCTCCACTGCTGCAGGGCCTTCAACAATCCCTTCGACACTCTCAGTTGTCTTAGGGTATTCTATTGTCCCTTTGATAGGCTCTGTTGTCTTAGGGTCTTGGACATTGGATACCAAAGGAGTCTCAACCCGTTGGATTGCACTTTCAGAGCCCAGAGTGTTAACTCCCAGGGCTTCACCATCCTTTGCCTCAACTATGATAGCAGCGTCATCGGCCTTCAAAGCAGTTGACATTTCAACTGAGACAAACTCAACTGTCCGAGCTTTGTCAATGTCACTCTACTATTTTTGAAATTATTTCTCACCTTCGCCTCCGAACTCCATTGATGTATCTCCCACAACCTCCAACCCAGCTGTGGTGGAGAGAGTTTCCCCACCGGTGGCATCACCGGTGAGTGAATAAGAGTTGAGTCCTCTGAGTGTTCAACCACCGGGGAAGGTGTGAGAATACCTTCTTCAGGGGTTGGCTTAGCTTGGGTGCCCAAATTCCCAACTTCATCGCCATCTCCCTGGGAGCCATGTTCTGATTGCACGGGGGACGTGGATGCAGCAATGTCCGTCGCAATTTGTTGTGCCACTCCCAAAGGATCAGTTAGCAGAAGGGTTTGGGAGGACTCTCCTGGGCCTTCTAGCAAGCGTTTCTCGTGCATGGTTTTGGATTCTTGCAAGGCTTGCTGCATTTCCAACTTCTCACCAAAGAACAGGATCCATGTCCTCATCGCTGTCTGAGAGCATATCAAGATGCGTGTGAGTATGCTCTAGAGAGCCTATAAATGCGCACATCTTCGATTTTTCCAAGACTCGGGCTTGCTCGGCAGCTCTCTCATTTTCTTCCTCTTTGAGAATGCGAAGGATGTCTAAGCAGTTTTCTTCATTCAGGGCAGATCGGACATCATTTACGTAGAGGAATCGGTGAAGCTCTTCTTCTTCTTCAATGAACTCAGGGCGAGTGAACTGTACCCTTGAGTGATCCAACTTCCATGCTCTCCACTCTCTTAAGCGTCTTTGAATATCGGGATAAACTGGAGAATACATAATCACATCATCATCATCATCGACCTCATCTCCAGTTTCCAGAATGGGAGGTAAGAGTCCCCTCTCTTCCTTAGATGCAGAAACATCAGTTATAGGAGGGAAGACAACTCTTTCAACATCAGGCTCAGTTGTCTCGGCTGCTTTACTTTCCTCAGCTGTTTTCCTCACAGCTAGGTCTTCGGCGGATCTCTGCTGATCATCATCAGTAGACTGCATCGATACTTCAACAATTTCCAGAGACTGCTCTTCTTGATCACCAGCAGTCTCAGATTCTTTCTCCGGCTGAGTACCGGATTAGCAGTCTTTTCAAGCTCAGATCGCCGGAACAGCCTCCTCTTCCTAGATGGGAGCAAAGGAACCTCTGGTTCAACATCCCCAGGTTCCTCAAAAGTGAAAGCTTTTGGGCTTTTCTTAGAGGCAGTTGCCTTTCTTGATTTGGCAGTCCTCTTCTTCTTTATGATAGAGGAGGGAATATGGTGTTCATCCTCTATCTCGGCTGCGGGGGCAGGAGTCTCGGCTACGCGGGCAGGTGACTCGGTTGCGCAGGCAGTTGACTGGGCTGCGTAGGCAGGAGCTTTGGAATTTGCTACGGGAGCACATGCTTTCTTTGACTTGGCTGCAGGGGCAGGAGCAGGCTTGGATACCGCAGCTTTCTTCTTTGGTGGAGGAGTCTCAATGCATCTTCGTGGATCACCGATTCCCCTCACCGTATCGCCTTCTCGGCGTGGGCTTTCTTCTGGGCACTAGAGAGATTTGCCCTGAACATCTTCTTACTAACATGGAAGGGCTTTCCATGACGGAGAGCAATGCCATTTACCTCCATAAGATGTCCAATCACAAGGCTATAGCCTAATGAACATCCAAAGGACCCGTCCTTCTTAAAGGTCCTGTTCAGCACATTCTGGCAGAGTCTGCTGTAAACAAACTCAGCCCACTTAACCTTCTTTCCTTGCATGATCGCAGCCATCACGATCAGCTTAGTTTTGGACAAATGATTGAAGCTTCCAAATTTCATGTCAACACACTTCGAGACGACGTCCATCAGCTTGTGATAGTCGTCTTTCAACAATTCCTTTTTGGTTGTATAGACCACTTTCGCAGCACACTTAGGCTTGGCAATTTCTTTCCAAGCCGCAACTAAGTCGACATCTGCCTCATAGATGTCCTTCAAGCCCTCCGCGGGCAACAAATAGTGCTCAGTGAGGTCTTTGGCATTGAGTTTAATGACCTTGTTGTGGATGGACGATTTGATTTCGTCGTCCTGCACTTCTGCATTTACATAAAACATACCGACCTCCTCGAGGTACGTATGAGAGTATTCCATTGTCAGAAAGTCCTTCAGGCCGGACTTCTCCAACATCTCTGCTATCTTCTTGACTAGGGTCTCATCGATACCCTGCTTGATCATTCCTTCAAAATCCACTGAAGAACCAGTGTGGATTTGCTTTGAGAGCTTCACAAAATCATAGTTTGGCGCCATTTCCAGAATTTTTACCGATTAAAATACGAAAAACTTGCTTGAGATAGACCAGGGTTCGCGCAAGGTTTCAGAGAAAAATACTTCCTTTGCTTGAAGATGAATTGTTCGCGTGAGGAGAGAGAAATGCGAAGTTCCATATATAAGGGACGTGAAAGGACATATTTCGGATTTTGTAATTTTGATCAAAATCAACGGCTAAGATTAGAATGTCAAAACCGCATTTAATTCCCTGCATTAAATGCAGCAACATTTATATCCAATCATATGGTTTATCGTGCAGCCTTTTATCATGGATTTATTATTACGCTGACGTCATCCTTAAAAACATTCCCGCTTAATTAAAACGACTGTGTTTTTGTCACTTAGCTCATAAATGATTCAACTTATATCCAAGGTGGTTTAACTCTGCTTCTCTCTTCTTATGAAGTGA
Organism: Rehmannia glutinosa; assembly: GCA_016081115.2. Taxonomy (NCBI): domain Eukaryota; kingdom Viridiplantae; phylum Streptophyta; class Magnoliopsida; order Lamiales; family Orobanchaceae; genus Rehmannia; species Rehmannia glutinosa. Next base: position 75,054,199 of record CM071927.1, on the reverse strand, counting down.
TTCAAATTGTCGCCGCCTAATCGATGATTGACTTTTCGATAAGACTGTTTCACTTGGTTGAAATGTGAAACTTGCTCTACTTCCATTTTATCATCTTCTTTCTCTGCTGATTGAGTCTTCTGAGTTTCAACTCAGCTCAATTAACCCTAACTCATTCTTGAGCTCTTCAAACCTTGATTCACATAGAGGCTTTGTGAATATATCAACTAACTGTTTATCAGTTGAGATGTATTCCAAGGTGATGTCTTTCTTTTCAACATGATCTCGTATGAAATGATATCTGACATCAATGTTCTTTGTTCTTGAATGCAACACAGGATTCTGAGTAATGTGCTAAATTGGATAAAAAGTGTCGATCCCAAAAATTACTCCGCTCCTCCGGATTCGTACTCCGAGTGAACTCCTTCGTTGACCTTGCACAAAAAAGGGGGCCGGAGGGTTGCCGTGTACCTCTCCGACGCCAAGTCGAACTCACGAAAGAGAATAATTAAATAATTCATGTGTAGAGAGAATGTAGAAGAGAAGAGGATAGAATACTCCCTTTATATAAGATTCTACCAAGTAGAGCCCTAATAGAGTTCATATTCGTATTTAGGCCCATTTCCAATATTGAGGCCCAAATTCTATTGATCCAATTCAATAGGGCCAATTTAGGGCGTATCAATTAGTCCCCCCACTCTTGTTGTTCACAAAGTGAATTGCAAGAGTAGAATTGTTTCTCATAGCATATTTTAATAAGTGTTCAAAATCACCATCTAGCTCAGTTCTCACCATGTGGCTACAGTAGGTCTTCTGACCTCACTAACCCAGCTTTCATGTTGTATCAAAACTAGACAAGCTTTATAGATCAATCGAGTATATATAGGAGATCATGGGTTGGCAAGTCCCCCAAATCTGAAGACTGATAAATAATTTGTACTAATCAAGTTCATAAAAGATTGTGCTCACAATAATTGAACTATTCAAGAAATTCAAGTTGTAATGTGGCTAATAAATAATTTAAGTTATATATAATCTCCAAATGTGTCAACAAATCAAGGCATCATCAAAGGACTCATAAACAATAGCTACTAATAATGCTTAATTTATCGAGAAATCTGACCCATCAATGGGTTAATGTTAAATCATAATCAATAAACCCTCTAGAAAATTTAATGTATAATTGACATGTTGTTATAAATCAAGCCATAGCCTACTGCTAATTGACAAGTGAATAGGTCTTTTTCCACAATTTGGAGATATCAATTTTTAGTTCAGGCTAAACTAACCAATTAGTCCCCCCACTCTTGTAGTTTATAATATCATGACTATAAGAGTAGAGTCATTCTCATCTTTGTCGAATCATGACTTATCTCGATTGAAGTTCCTAACATCGAAGTGTTACTTAATAAGCAATCATATGTCATCAAATTCGTTAAGGGCAGCCGCCCATCAATGTTTGAAGGTCGGCTCGAGCTTATTACTTCTTGTCAGGGGCAGTCGCCCATCAAATTTCATCTGGCCCAGCTCGAAAGTTGTTCAAACTAGGAAATGACTCGTCTCGTCCAGCTTCGAAGCCGTTCAAACCAAACGAGTTCGGGACGGTTCCATCGCCAGTAGAATAAGTTCATCTTGCCCACTTAAGTCGTTTCAAACCAGAAATGGCTCGCCCGGCCCACTTTGAAGCCGTTCAAACTAGACGAGTTCGGGACAGGTTCCTCGCCAGTAAATAAGTTCATCTCGCCCACTCAAAGTCGTTTCAAACCAGAAATGGCTCGCCCGCCCACTTCAAAGCCGTTCAAACTGCAGGCGAGTCCGGGACGCTTCCATTGCCCATAAATAAGTTCATCCGCCCACTTGAGGTCGTTTCAAACCAGAAATGGCCCGCCTGGCCCACCTTCAAGCCGTTCAAACCTGCACGAGTTCGGGACAGTTCCATCGCCAAGAATAAGTTCATCCGCCCAGCTCTTTCGTTCAAACCAGAAAATGGCTCATCCGCCCACTTCAAGCCTTTCAAACCGCATTTGAGTTCTTCAAAAAATCCATAGGTGTAAAGAAGTCCAAGAAATATTCAATGACCTCATAGATAATCCTGATCATTATAAAGAAATCCAACAAATTCATAAATTATAGTCTTTTATGAGATTTAAGAAATCCAGACCATAATCAGACTGATAAATAATATAGTTGCAATCAGTGAGCTTTTCAAGAAATCCAAATGATGCTGAAAGATGATAACTGCTTATAATCAATGAGGTCTTCAAGAGATTCATGTCATGATCAATGAGATTATAATGTCAACCGTGTTCATAAATTTGTAAAGAGATCCAATCCATCTCCAATCTCCATAAGCTCATAAATAACATCTTCTCATAATAGACTCAAGAAATCCAAGACATAATCGAGCTAATAAGTGAATTTGCTTCATTCACGAATGTGTCAAGAAATCTACCTCGATCAAAGAAATCCACTTCATCTCCAATTGTATCGCTCATAATAAATAATTTTATCAAGAAATACAACCCGTCTTCCGCTGGCAAATTAATAATAGAATGCTCTTAATGAAATCCAAATCATAATGGGCTAAAAAATGATATCTATTTATAATCAATGAACAAGTCAAGAAATCCAACTCAGAATAATATCTTATTTATAATAGTTGTTCAATCACAAAATTGTAAGGAGTCCAACTCAATCAAATGGTTGAAGAACATGCTCATAATAAATTTATCAAGAGATCAGTGATGCTCATAGATAGTATTGGCTCTTAATAGAATCAAAAATTCAAGTCATGATCAGTATTATCATATTAAAATGGTACTCATTCTTCCAGTCATGCTTTAGTATAGTCTAAATGCCATTCAGTTGGCAATGAATACTAAATAACTTGCACATATAGCCCTTCAGATATTTAAGAAAGGAGTCTTCACATGTTATCAAAAGCTTGTGACCCAGCTTAAGCACTGGTTGGCATAATGCTCATCCAAAATTATGGACTCTCTCTTACAACTAGAAAAAAGAATTAGCTAGAAGCAAATAGCCAAACAAAAAGAATTCCAACAGCATCAGTGCCTCTTAGGCTTTAGCCCAATAAAAGCATAAATCGATTTCTATGCATAACCTTTCATGTGATGTAAGGAAAACCAGAATCTCGAGCGACAAATAAGTTAACGATGCAAATGCCTAAGAGGTATACTATTTTTTCGGATTAATATAAATAATTCTCTTCTTCCTATTATTTACACCTTAATCTTGTAAGATCTTTTTTAACATGCATTTGGCCAGATAATTGCTGGTGTTTTGTGTTGTGAAGATAAAATACAGGCTTCTATTCTTCGTCTGGACCCATCAGAAAATTCATGTATCAATACATCAAAAAGCATAAGTAGACATAATCATACCCGGGTACTCTGTTCGCATGGGCTAGAAATCTTGCCCTGCCAATGAATCCTAAAACAATAATATGTGTCATCTTAACCAACTGCATGGCTGACATTTATATTAACATCTTGACTGGAGAAGAGAATTAATTCGGGTAAATAATTTTTCAGTTAGCTTCAGCCATAATTGTTGGCTCATGTTCAATCTCTTTGTGATTTAATAGCAAGAACTCAGAAGTGTTGCCATGAAATTTTCCTCGCTTTTTTAACACCATTTCTCAATTCATTGGTCGAATGACCCAAAACATATCATTCAATACAAATAGGAATGTCTACTATATAAATATATATCTCATTTCTTTTTTCAGTAAATGGATCAACTAAAGCCCTCAAACATGATTGAAAAAACAAAATACAAAATGAAATTATCAAATCATTCTCTAACTAATTAAACCAGGAAAGTGCAGAGTATGCAATTAATTTCAAAGTCAGAAACAATACACCCTTTTCAGCATCATTTAATTTACGAAATTGCACCAACTCAAATATATTGCTTCATATATTCTTAGAAGCGTAGTTTGAATTCATGTAGAGTAATGCATGAACTATATCGTTAATTAACTATGCATGTTCATCAGTGTACGAGTGGCAACCAAATTGTTAACTTCATATACTCCAGTCACAAAGCATCACCTCCATTACCACAATAGAATACATTAACACCTCAATAGCATACATGATCCTTTCAGACAACAAAACATCACTTCAGTTCACGATGTTCTCATGGGGAAAAAAGTAGAGTACCTCAGGACGATCGGATGGGGGAGGCATGAGGCCAGAGAGCGGGCAGAGCGAACGGAGCTGACTCCGACCTTGGATAAATCCATATCGCCTCTTTCTCGCGAGAAGAGCAGCGATTATAGGAACAGATACCTAGACAATTCGAAACCTCCCTCTCTGAAATTACCAAGGCCACCGCTAGCGGCATTCAAGAGCAGTAATGGACTAAGTGGAAACGACAGTGTCGGTGGATTATCATCGGGCTGCATCTCAATCACGCCCAGCCGCCACCGGATACTAAATCACGCCGCCTCATTGGCGCCATATCAGATCGGAAATGATGTGGTAATGATACTCAGAGTCATTGTGTGTTGTTTGTGTGTGAGAGAGATTTGCTTGGTGGAATTTTGGGGTTGGATTTACTGTAATTGCTTGGGAAGAAATTTTTTCTTGGCCAGATCTTAAAGTTCAACAGTTTAAGGTGGGTGATTCAATCTTTGTTAACAGACAAAATTTCAAATGCTTTTGTCTTATAGGAAAAACATCAAGCACGTCTTAGGCGTTGCATTCCTCCTCTCTCTTTTTTCGGTACTCTCGTTCTTCTTCCCCTACCAAAGACTTAGAATCGAATTTCACAACCATTTACATATCTGAATTTTTTCTTTCTCTTTTTCGTTTGAATCTTGAAATAGCATCACAATTCAACTATTTGATATAGAAAAGGAATGAGCGACAAAAAAAGATAACAACATATGCAACCCCATGTCTTTGAAGGTTTTGTAAAGGATGTCCTTGGCTACATTGTCCAGGTTGTATCTTTTTTCGTCATCATTTGTCCACTCGGTTCTTGGTTTTTCAACCATGATCTGGTCCTGGGAGCAACATCTTCCTCTCCTTCACCGCAACTCTTCGCATACAATTTGTGTTCACCTTTAAGATTTGCAGAGGCCCATCTTCTATCACTATCCACATCTCATCATGTAATGCTTTGATAGATGAGCCGCATACGAATTTTCCAATCATCAAATTCTTCGATAGTGAACATAGGGATGCGTGTCAAATTTGCTTCCATGATAATGACTTTTAATAAAAAGAGTTTTGAAGGTTTAAGTACTAAAGCAGACTTTGAAAAGTTTGGAGATCTAGTTCAAGAACGGTGCGGAGGGTTCAATGAACCAACCACTCGATACCACTTGTAGGTCCCAAGGGGTGTAGTGTAAGGTTTAGAAGGGGGTTGAATAAACCTTACCAAATTTTCGATTTAGTCCTTTTAAATCTACTGAGTTGATTCTACACATTGTGTCCTTGATGGACAATCGAATTAGTCACTCAAGAGAGTTAATCTCTCATGACTCATTTGATTTGTTGATGGAGTAACTCATTGTTGGCTATAATTTAACTCAACTGTGGTTTTATTTTCATTGGAAGACTTAACACCCTTAAGCTTGATTAAGCAAGATTTTAGAGCTTGATTTAGTACTTATAAATTATCAAATGGATAGCAAATTTATCGTGAGATATAAGCAGTTAAAAGTGCAGGAATTTAAATCTTTGAAATGTAAATGACACAAGAAAGTTTTTATAGAGGTTCAAGATGGGGTAATTCTTCTACTCCTCTCTTCTCCAACTCCGGAGGAATCCACTAAGTAATGATCAGTTTACAAAGTGGTAAATCCGGATACAAGTCTTGATCACAACGGCCGACTTGATCCTTAGGGACTCCTCCGAGACGCCTTGATCACTCACTGGCTTCTCGCACGACTCGGCTTCTTCACAGGCATTTGCTTTATTACTACAAATGACTCACTTGCTCAAGCTCTTTGGATTTGATCACGAAGCCCTCCAAAAGCTTAAGACTTGGTTCAACCTTGAACCTTTCTACAATCCTTCCGGAATGTAGACCCCTTGTTTTCAAATGTTTCCTCTTCAACTCGATTGAAGTTCTCTTTCCTTCACAGTGAGTGTTGGATTGATGTACTTCGTAATGTAGGCTTGAGGATTGAGAATGTTTCAGTTTTTCTAATGTGCTTGTATATCTCACGTGTGTGTCATCCTTTCTCAAACAAACTCCTCAGCCTTTTATAGTGAACTTTCAAAAATTTGCCCGTTGAAGAGATAGGCTTATTTTTGAAAGTCACTTTGCGTCGTTGGCTTCGCTTCTTGGAATTGCCGTTTCCTCGTATGAATTGTTCTTTCACCTTTTCGAGTTCGACACGGTGTAGTGCTTCCCATTGGTTCATTCCTATTGACGCTTCGGGATCGAGCACTCCAAGAAAGGTGGTATGGAGATATTACTTGTTTAAGTAAATCTCTTGATTTTCGGCAACGGTTCTTTTACGATTATCTCGACTTGATCGCATTTTCTTGCTTTCCCCAGGTGACTTAGAGTCGCCTTCCAATCATTGGATGACTCTTCGTCACTTCAACTTGAGACTTGGCTTTTCTTGAGTTGACTTGACCGATGCTCCCCACCGCATCTCACCGCTTCTTGATAGAGTTCCCGTCTACTCTTCTTTGCCATACTCACTGCCTCACAGAAGTCTTCCTTCCGATCTTGATTGTCTTCTTGCATGTTAGGGCGTAGCCGACTTAACTCGGCCTTGGCCACTCTATTCATTACAATGCATTTTACAACAAGAATTGGGGTGCCAACTTTCTATTCTAAGTTTTACATGGCATTCATCAAAATCTAAACAATAAAATTCCTAACAATTTCCCCTTTTTGATGATGCCAAAACTTAAACCATACAAAGATGCAAATAACAAAGATACATACAGATAGTGTATTAACATAGAATGTATGCGCAGTAATCAATCTTTTTATTGATCATATCATTCTTGTACTTAACACAACTGTTTACAAGGTGTATCGAGTATATAATTGTCTTCACAAAAAAAGATAAAGAATTTATAGCTTTATTACGTAAGACTTACATTGTATGTATTTACATAATAAAATACACGAAGGGTTGACAAAGAACACTTCATCTCCTTCATTGTCTCCTTCTTTCATCTTGATCAAGATCTTCTTCTCTTCTTCTCTTTTTCTCGTCAGTCACCGCCTTCTTTTTTTCTTCTCATATGCTTTCCTGACAGCTTCATCTCTTCTTATTCTTTCCTGTCTCTCCCGCCATAGCCGAGTTTGTCTCTTGTTTTCTTCTTCTATTCTTTTTGCATACTCGGCGTTAGTTTTAGCCACTTTCAAATTTGCCACTTGGTCAAGCCCAGCCAAGAGATCCCTCCTTTCTTTCCGGATCTACGATTCAATATTCTTGGGCGGAGGCCTAGGTCCAAGCTTCTTCCTCCACTCATCGCTTCTTCCTCTACTCGGGCGATATCAGACGGGTCTTTCTTCCCAGTGAGTGACTAGCAGAGTGACCAGCAGAGTGGATCAGGAAGTCTCACGCCTATCGCCTTCTTCACATAACGTGAGACCCTTTTCCCAAGACAAGTCCCAAGCTTGAGCCATGGACATATTTGCAAAATATCCTTTGATTCGAGCGTTTTGAATTCGTCAACGATCGTGGCTCGTCCCGACATCCGAAATGGCATACGTGTCTCTGCTTCATTGGAATGCCTCCGTGCTCTTTCAAGATGTTCATAACTCGCATCCATTCTTCCTTCCACTTCCTTCATCCCTCGCTTCAATTGCTTTTCTCTTCTCGGCCATAGATACAAAGAGAGTGTTGGAGTGGCGAGTCACAGGGGAGTTTTCGCTTATAATGTCACCAGACAGGACCTGTTGAGGGGTTTGTGCAATCATCAAGGTCACATCTTTTGATCCTTCCCCTCAGATTTTCCTTTCATTTGTTTCAAAATTTCCTCACGGTGATTTTCCCTTCTCACCGCTTTCTCCTTTCTTTTCTTGATTTTTCTTTGCTTTAAGGTATTCCTCTTCCCCTTTTTGGCATCATCAAAGGATAGAGGAACCTGTGGAATATCTTTGGCAAGCATGAAGTCGAAGTCTTCGATGGTTGAGTTCGCTTCAAGTCTCATTTGCGTTGTATGCAAAGACGAATTCGGTCGAGTAGCGTTGGATTCTCAATAAATCACTTCATCTCGGCCATGAGGAGGCTGAATTTTCTTGTCATGTGTTCTTCCAACCGTAGATCATTTGTATTTTGCTCACGCAGCAGCCTTGATTTCGGCAGATGTGAGCTTCATGCATATGCTCAATGTGTTCTCTCGGCTTCGTTTTTGCATCAAGCATTTTCAGCTCTCCACACCAAAGCAGACTTGTTGAACAAAGTTCAAGTATCTCACCGTTCCTCCACACGCATTGATTCCGCTTTGTTGCCACCATTCCCTTATCTCGATTGTGATGCCTCTCAAGTCGGTGTAAGGTTGGCATCTCTGTTGTCGATCGCATGTCCAAAGAGGCTCGATGCCTCTCCATCCGTTCAACCTCAAAGCAAAGAGTGCTTTGAACACTTTCGAACTTCGGTGATTCTTCTTGCGGTGATGGCCATACAAATGTCAAAATCAAAATCGAATTTGGAACAATGGTGCCTCGAGTGAAAAACAGGAGTTGGTCCGTGATAGCGTGCTTGTTCGTTTCGACTCTTCGTGGAGTTCCGGTATTTCCGGTGAAAAAGGAAAAGACTCTACGAAGGATTCATCACCGCCTAACCGGGATCGCTTCGATGATGAGTGGTGCGCGGGCGGTTCTTTTGGGAATCGATCTCGCTGCAGCTTGAGGGGCTCGCGTGATGCGGGTCTCTTGTTGAGCTGGTCTTGTTGTGAGGTGGACCCGCTTGCCGAGCCTGTTTATGTCTTAATGCCTTCGTTGGTCTCGGTGATTTTTCCATTTCGATGAGATCGGTCCTCGGCCTTATCGGAAGCGTCATCGGACGATGATGAGATTTCGGTGGTGGCTCATCATCAAAGTTAAAAGTTTGACGAGTAGTCTTGGGATCGACTTTTCGTGCTTGGAACACCCGCACTAAGTCTTTTGGATTTGTCATGGGGATGACTCGGCTTCTTCTTCGCCTTTCGATCCCGAGAAAAGTGACATCGTGGTTGTCCTGGGAATCATGAAGTGCGCGATCTCCTTCTCGGATGGGTCGATGATAGTAGGAGGGATGTTCTCTACTTGACTTCTTTACCCCGGGAAGTCTCAACCTCCCGTGGCCTTCATTACCTCCGGCAGCTTCTCTGCTGCGAGGCCTTGGTCCTCCTTTCGACAAAGTGTCACTGTCTTAGGGTCTTCTACAAAGTGGCATCCATAGGAGTCTCAACCCCATGGATTGCACTTTCATCGCCCAGTGTTAACTCCTGTGGTCATTCCTTCGTGCCTCGATCGCATCGGCGTCATTAGCCTTGAGAGCGGTTGGCACCTCGGTGAGATCTCAATCGCCCGAGCTTCGTTGATGGCAACTTTGTTCTTCTTGTGATTGTAATTTCTCTTCTTCGCCTCCTTGATTGTGGAGTTATCCGCAAAGATCCTCCGACCTTGCCGCAGGTGGAGGAGTTTCCCTCTCACGGTGCACGCACCGGTGAGTGACTTGGAATGGGGTCACTCGTCTCCAAACTCCCGGCTGTTTCGATTGATTGTTCAGCCCGTTAAAGGTGGTAGCACACCTTCAATAGGGGTTGGCTCGACTAGGGTCCCCGCTAGCTTTAGTTTCATCGCCATCTCCTTTATCGCTTCTTCGAGTGAGTGAGGGAAGTGGTAGAAAGAACAACATTGGCGATTTGATGAACCACTCCCATTGGATCAATTTCGGTGTGTTCGGATGACTCTCCTGGTCCCCTCCATTAGTCTTTGCTCGTGAAGGATTCTTGATTCGCGGCAATGCTTGCCGCATTTGCAACTCTTTCGCGGGCAGCAGATTCTCCGGTTCTTCGCCACCGCCGAGAAGACATCAAGGAGAGGATGTGTGTGTTCGTGGGTGCTTGGGAGATAGGCGATGCTTGCCTTCTCACGTGCTTCGCTTCTTTGACTTACTTTTTCTCTCCCCGTCCTTGTAGATCTGCGGGATGTCTCGGGTGCTTGATTGTCTTCATCAAGTCTTTGGGAGCACGAGAGTTAGTCCAAGGAAATTTAGCAGTTCCTCTTCTTCTTCTATGAACTCGGCCGTTGGAACTGCTTCTTGACTTACTTAACTTCCATTTCTCCACTCACGCAGACGATTTTGGATGTGCGGGTAAGGTGGAGATAGGATCATTACATCACTATCTCCGCCCGGGTCGGTTCTTCTTGTGCTTCATTTGTGAGAGCTACGTTTGTGTCTTCTGTTGCCTCTCTGCTGACGCTTCGGCAGACTTGGTGTTTATCAACTACATCTGGAGACTCTACTTCTCCGTAGTCTGGTATTTGTGTTAGGCTGAGTAACCGACTCGGTTTTGGGGCCGATCGCTTTGACTATTCTTCGTCTCTGGTTTGTACAGGGGAATTTCGGGTTCGAGATGTTGTCCTCTCGAGTCTTGGCGGCCGGGCCGGTCTTGGTGTCTTTTTCGAGGAGCGGGCCGTCGTGGCTTCTCGGTTCTCCTCTTCTTGATGATCGGAGAAGGTATTTGTGAGTCCTTCTCGACCGTGCGCAGGGCGGGAGACACACGGGGCAGGTGACTGGCTGCAGGGCGGGAGCAAGTTTGGTTTTCTTTCTTTGCAGGGGGGCGTTTTCTTTGGCATTGCGGGGCTTTTCTTCTTGGTGGAGAGGAAAAGCAGATCTTTGTATCTTGGTCGGTGATTCCCCCTCATCGGTGTCGCTCTCTTGGCGTAAGCTCGCTTCGAGCGCCGAGAGAGGTTAGCTCAACATCCTCTTGTTAACATGGAATGCCTTCCCATGTCTAAGAGGGACTCCTTTCACCTCCAATAGAGGCCAATTACGGGCCATATCCTAGGGATCCTCCAAATGAACCATCTTCTTTGAAGGACTTGTTCCTCACATTCGGGCAGAAAGTCTCTGTAGAGACAAACTTCGGCCGGCTTTATCTTCTTTTCTTCGATGATTGCGGCCATTACAATCGCTTTGCCTTTTGAGTTGGTCAAAGCGCCAAATTTGATGTCGATACATTTGGCAACTATGTCCAACAACTTGTGATAGTCCTCCTTCAAAGAATCTCTTGTTTCTTGTGTATATTATTTTATCGGCAAAGTCGGACTTGGCTATTTCTTTCCATGCGTCAGCCAAGTTTACATCAGCTTCTTTAATCTCGGATGCTCCTTCTGCTGGTAGTGAGCAATGTTCAGCCAAATCCTGGCGAGAGATAGTCACCGCTTTCGCGTGAACAGATGACTTGATTCATTCATCGTGAATCTCGGCATTCACGTAGAATTGTGCGACCTCCTCCACATAGGTCATCGGATATTCTAACGTTAGAAACGGTTTTAGTCCGGACGTTTCCAACTTCTCAGCGATTTTCTTCACCAGGGTGTCGTCGGACCCGCTTCACCATTCGTCGAAATCCACCGTCGAACCGGTGTGGATTTGCTTTCCTAACTTGGTAAAGTCATAAGTTGGTGCCATTTCTCGGGATTATTTCAAGGAAAAACTCGAGAAAATGATTTGAAGATCGATAGGGTTTCGAGAGTATTCTCGCTTTGCTTTTGAGAGAAAGAGATGAACAGGTTTTTAGAAGTGTGAGAGAGAAACGGACGAAAATGGTTTAAATATGGTTTATGAAAGGACGTGCGGGTGGTTTTGAAATGTGATCGAAATCAACGGCTTGGATTTCGTGACGCCTATTGAGCATTTCATGTCTCGTATTTAATGCGGCAGCATTTATATCCAATCATAAGCTTGGTGTGCGGCTTTTATGTCTGTACACATCATCATTATCGACGTATTCCTTAAAACATTCCCGCTTAGTCAAACGATGCGTTTTTGTCACTTTGCTCATAAGTTATTCAGCTTATCTCTTAGCCGATTTAACTCTACTTCTCACGATTCTAGCGACTCACCTATCACCGACTCGGTGTCAGTTTCTTTCCGACATGGTGATTCTTCGAAATGATTTGCTTTTCGACTCTTTTTCACCCTTTTCTGTTCCATTTCTCTTCTTTGATTCGTCCGAGTGTCACCACTCAATTAACCCCAACTCATGTTTGAGTTCTTCAAATCTTGACTCACATAATGGTTTTGTGAAGATGTCGGCTAGTTGTTTATCGTTGAGATATATTCCAATATAATGTCCTTCTTTTCAACATGATCTCTTATGAAGTGATATCGACATCAATATGTTTTGTTCTTGAGTGCAACATAGGATTTTGAGTGATTGCAATGGCACTTGTGTTATCACACATGATTGGAATTTCTTTTTCTTCAACTTCATAGTCTCTCATTCTTTGTCTCATCCATAGGACTTGGCACAACAGTTGCCTGCAGCCTATGTATTCGCCTCGATTGTAGAGGTGGCTATTGAGTTTTGCTTCTTGCTAAACCAGGAAATCACTGCTTCTAGCATTTGACATGTGCCTGAAGTGCTTTTCTGTCAACTCGCATCCAAAGATAGTCGAATCGAATAGCCAATTAGCTTGAATCCACCTTCCTTTGGATACCATAGGCCTACTTCTTGGCTTCCTTTCAAGTATCTCAATATTCTCTTAGTCTTTGTCATGTGGCTCTCTTTTGGAGCAGATTGAAATCTTGCACATACACCTACAAAGAAAGGTGATGTCCGGCCGCTTAATTTGTGAGATAGAGCAATGATCCAATAAAGTGCTCAGATCTTGTTTGATCTACAGGCTTGCCATCCGCATCCATGTCCATTTTGGATCGATGTGTTCATTGGTATTTTTACGTAAGACTTCTCCTCCATACCAAACTTTTTCATTAAATCTCTGGTGTATTTTGTTTGACTTATGAAGGTTCCATCCTTCTTGTTGTTTCACTTGGAGTCCAAGGAAGAATGTCACTCTCCCATCATGCTCATTTCAAATTTACTTTGCATGAGGTTTGAAAATTTTTCACACGACTCTTTGTTAGTGGATCCAAAAATGATGTCATCCATATATTTGAACAAGCAAAGATACTCTTCTTATCTTGAATTCGAAAAGTGTTCTATCTACTTTTCCTTTTGTGAATCCATTTTCGAGTTAGGAATTGTGACAGGTATCATACCATGCTCGGGTGCCTGTTTCAATCCATACAAGGCTTTCTTGAGTTTGTATACCTTGTCTCCAAGAGTCTTCCGCTCAAATCCGGAGGTTGTTCAACATACACTTCTTCTTCCAATAAACCATTTAGGAATGCACTTTTACATCCATCGATATACAAAGTGAAATTCTTGTGAGTGCATAGGCAAGAAACATCCTTATAGCTTCCAATCTTGCTACAGGGGCAAATGTTTCATCAAAATCTATCCCTTCTTCTTGGCAATATCCTTTGGCTACTAGTCTTGCTTTGTTTCTTACCACACAGAACCTTCCTCGTTCATCTTGTTTCTTAACACCCATTTGGTTCCAATAACATTTTGATGTATGGGTCTTTGCACTAATTCCCATACTTTATTTCTCTCAAACCGATTCACTCTTCTTGCATAGCTTGAATCCAATGTGTGTCATCCAATGCTTGTGACACATCTTTTGGCTCTATTTGCGAGATGAAGCATGTGAACATAGCTTCTTGTTGAGTTATGGATCTTGTTTTGACACCTTCTCTTATATCTCCAATGACAAGTTCTCGTGGATGGTCTCTCACCATCTTACATCAGGTTGGAGTAAGTTAGCTGGATTGATCGACTTGGTATTTGTGTTGGTGTGGTCACTCTCTCGTTATCACTTACCGCAAATTTTCCAATTGCTTTTTGAGATTCACTATCTCATCTTCTTCTCAATTGATAATTCCGGCTTACCAAAGATAGGGACTCTTTCGTATGATTGGATGATTCGACTTATCAATGTCTTCCCATTTACATTTGGCTCATCGAATACTACATGAATGGATTCCTCTCAGTAACCATAGTTCTTTTGTTGAGTATCCTCAGTAGGCTTTGCTTTACTAAGTATCCTAAGAAGATACCTCATCAGCCTTTAGCATCAAAAGCCTTTAGGTTGTCTTTGCCATTGTTGTGGATGAAGCATTTACATCCAAATATTCTCGAAATATGCAACACTTGGTTTTCTTCCATCCGGATCTCATAGGGAGTCTTTGTCACCGTCTATTTATCATACATCTGTTTTGGGTGTAGCAGTGTGTTGATTGCTTCACCCAAAATCTTTTTGGTAACCCCCGTCAGCCTAACATGGTCCTTTGCCGCTTCTTTGAGGGTTCTTTCTTCTTTCTCGCAACTCCATTCTTTGTGGAGTCCTTGTCAGCCGATAGTTCATGACCAATACCATTCTCAATACAATATCGAAGTTATTATTCCATTGACAAACTCGGTTCCTCTATCCGATCTTATTTTGATAATGGTTTGACTCTTCTCATTTTGAATCCTCTTCATCATTTGTGGTAGTTTTTGTAGAGTTTCTTTCTTCTTGCACATGAATATTGTCCATGTATATCTTGAGTAGTCATCTACTACCACCAAGGTGTATTTCTTTCCGCTTATCCGGCCGGGTTCCATCGGGCCAAATAGATCCATATGAAGTAGATGCAATATTCTTGTTGAGGATGGGCATGTCTTTTCTTTGAATGACGACTTGATTTGTTTTCCTTCCGACATGCATCACATATACTCTCCTTCTTGTATAATCGAGTCCTGGGAAGTCCTTCTACAAGATGACTTCTTGCCAGCCTTGTTAATTGTTTTGAAATTCGGGTGACTCGGCTTTTTGTGCCACAACCAACTTGATTCAAATTTGTGCTTTTGCTAGTAGACAGTCTTTGGGTGTTGCGGTTGACCAATCCACTACATACATATTTTTCTGCCTACATCCTTTGCAAAGACCACTTCATTTGATTCAATTTCTTTGATTTGGCATATACCCATGTTGAATCCAACATTGTAGCCCTTGTCACGCAGCCGATCGATACTCGATAAGTTGAAGTTGAGTCCTTCAACATATGCAACATCCGTGATTTCTAATCCATTCCTCTTGATGGATCCAATGCCTCTTATTTCACCAGAGCTTCATTTCCCCCAAATATGACTTTTGCTCCTTTGACTTCCTTGAATTTTGACAGATTTCTCTTATTTCCTGTCATATGTCCGGAACAGACCACTATCCATGTACCAGGTTCCTTGGCACTCACTGCATTCCTTGAACCCGCAATCAAGGAAATTAAGTTTTAGGTACCCATACTTGTCCGGGTCCTGAGGGGTTAGAATTGTAAGATGAACCAACTAGCCTATAGCCAAATGATTTGACTCTAAGGGGTTGCCATCTATCGTGCCATAATCATAATTAATTTCGCAAATTGCTTGGGAATTCTAGGTTCATACAAATTGCCTCTTTTGTCTCAGTATGCACGAAAGTGTGTTTTAGCAATTGCCTTCTTTGGGTAATTGTGGTGTCTTTGAGTGTAGTGCCTAGGTGCATATGTGTGTGATGAAAGCTCTTATGCTTTTGGAATGGCCTTTGCCGAGTTCTAGGCCTTTGCCATTTGGGCTTATATTCCATAAGTTTATCTTTGATAGTTCACATTATTCCAATCAGCTTGGCTTGATATTTTCTACCATCCCCATCATATGTATTTCTTTTATGGGTTTTCCGGGATTTTTGGTAGCTCGCTTCTTCTTTCTGAGTATTTTCTATTTGGAGTTTCTTTGAGGACTCGGTGAATCTCTTCTCACTGTCCTTTCAAAGACACTCAACTCGGTCGCTTTTTCCTTTTCCTTTGTAACCAAGGCCAGTTTGCTTAGTATTGTGCTTTGGAGTGAATGTGTGTGCAACATTTAGAGTTTTGGATTTTTCAGACTCTTCATGACTTGAAGATCCTTTTTCCAAAATTACTCTTGAGGTTTGACATGGCACAGAGGAATTAAATCCTAAGCCCTGTCTTGTCTCCACATTCTCTTTGACTCATAATAAGATCATCCAATGATTTAGATGCCTTAGTGAATGAGGCAATAACATTCTTGAGGTCGTTCTCCCTCTTTTCTATAGCAGCAATTTCTGCTACTAATTTAGCATTTTCAGCCTTTAAACTTTCATTCTCAACAGCTATTTGACTTAGAGTACTCAGCTCCTTAGTCACTTTGAGTTTTGACTTTTGAGTAGCTGTTTTTCTCATTCAATAGTGTGTGTGAGGATTTAATGTGTTCAAAATTTTTCATCATTTTGCTTAATGAATCATAAAGATCAAGAGGTGATGAAGTGTGTGTGTCAGCCACTATCACTAGTGTCCGAGTTTGTTGAGTTAGATTGTACCTCATCTTCTTGATCTTGTTCTTTGGCCATCAAGCGGATCGGGCTTCTTCTTCGTAGTCACTTGAGTAGTCGCCTTCATTTGCTCTCAATCATTGTCTCCTTGACTTAGCTTTTCAGCATCTCTGCAGCCATCATTGCCTTTTTCCTTTCTTGTCTTCTTTCTCTCAAGATCTTTCTTTCTTCTTCATCCTTGTACTTGTTGACTACAGGATATGAGCAATCAATGGCATAGTGACTGGTTGTCTACAGTTCCAACATAGATATTCAGCCTTTTGATCAGCTCTTTCCATTCTTGAGTTGTCCCTTTGATACTCAACTTTTTGATGATCTATTCTCTTGGTTGGCCTGTCTTCCTTGATTTGGAGGAGTCGAGTGTCTTCCGGAAGATTCGCCCTTTCCTCTTTTGTAATTCTTATTGAAGAACTTGTTGAACCTCTTAACCATCGGGCTATTTCTTCCGGGTCAATGACCTCTTTAACTTCAGCTCTCTTCCCATTTTAACATTAGAGCAAAATTGCCTTGGGTCTGTTGCCTCTTCTTGGTCTTTCCTTCTCACTCAAATTCCTAGGTTTTGAGGTCCGAGAATAACTCATGATTGGATGTCTTTGATAGGTCCATGGAGTGTCTCGATTGCCATGACCTTCATTTCCCATTCACCGAAGACTTTTTAGGATCTTCATACACATTTCTTCTCGTGTATATTCCTTTCCAAGTGTAGATGACTCATTTGTGATTTCTCGTAAACCGAGCGTCTAGTTGATCCAGGTTCTCTCCGAGATCATTTTGAAGTTTTCAAATTTTTGTACCGCCATCGATAATTTGTTTTCTTTGATTTGTTTCGAGCCTTCACAAATCAATGTCAACTTGTCCTGCATTTCTTTAGCCGTTTTTGCATGATTTGACTTTATTGAACATGGCTTTGTCCAAGGTTTTGTAAAGGATGTCCTTGGCTACATTGTCCAGGTTGTATCTTTTTCGTCATCATTTGTCCACTCGGTTCTTGGTTTTTCAACCATGACTGGTCCGGGAGCAACATCTTCCTCTCCTTCACCGCAACTCTTCGCACAATGTGTTCACCTTTAAGATTTGCAGAGGCCCATCTTCTATCACTATCCACATCTCATCATGTAATGCCGATAGATGAGCTCGCATACGAATTTTCCAATCATCAAATTCTTCGATAGTGAACATAGGGATGCGTGACAAATTTGCTTCCATGATAATGACTTTTAATAAAAAGAGTTTTGAAGGTTTAAGTACTAAAGCGGACTTTGAAAAGTTTGGAGATCTAGTTCAAGAACCGGTGCGGAGGGTTCAATGAACCAACCACTCGATACCACTTGTAGGTCCCAAGGGGTGTAGTGTAAGGTTTAGAAGGGGGTTGAATAAACCTTACCAAATTTTCGATTTAGTCCTTTTAAATCTACAGAGTTGATTCTACACACGTGTGTCCTTGATGGACAATCGAATTAGTCACTCAAGAGAGTTAATCTCTCAATGCACTCAACCGAGCTGTTGATGGAGTAACTCGGTGTTGGCTATAATTTAACTCAATTTGTGGTTTTATTTTCAGCGGAAGACTTAACACCCTTAAGCTTGATTAAGCAAGATTTTAGAGCTTGATTTAGTACTTATAAATTATCAAATGGATAGCAAATTTATCGTGAGATATAAGCGAGTTAAAAGTGCAGAATTTAAATCTTTGAAATGTAAATGACACAAGAAAGTTTTTATAGAGGTTCAAGATGGGGTAATTCTTCTACTCCTCTCTTCTCCAACTCCCGGAGGAATCCACTAAGTAATGATCGTTTACAAAGTGGTAACAGTCCGGATACAAGTCTTGATCACAACAGCCGACTTGATCCTTAGGGACTCACCTGAGACGCCTTGATCACTCGGTGGCTTCTCGTGACGACTCGCCTTCTTCACAGTGGCAGTCTGCTTTGTTACTACAACTCACTTGCTCAAGCTGAAGCTCTTTGGATTTGATCACGAAGCCCTCCAAAAGCTTAAGACTTGGTTCAACCTTGAACCTTTCTACAATCCTTCCGGAATGTAGACCCCTTGTTTTCAAATGTTTCCTCTTCAACCGATTGAAGTTCTCTTTCCTTCACGGGTGAGTGTTGGATTGATGTACTTCGTAATGTAGGCTTGAGGATTGAGAATGTTTTGAGTTTTTCTAATGTGCTTGTATATCTCACGTGTGTGTCATCCCTTTCTCAAACAAACTCCTCAGCCTTTTATAGTGAACTTTCAAAAATTTGCCCGTTGAAGAGATAGGCTTATTTTTGAAAGTCACTTTGCGTCGTTGGCTTGCGCTTCTTGGAATTGCCGTTTCTCGTATGAATTGTTCTTTCACCTTTTCGTAGTTCGACACGGTGTAGTGCTTCCCATTGGTTCATTCCTATTGCACGCTTCTCGGGATCGAGGACTCCAAGAAAGGTGGTATGGAGATATTACTTGTTTAAGTAAATCTCTTGATTTCGGCAACGGTTCTTTTACGATTATCTCGACTTGATCGCATTTTCTTGCTTTCCCCAAGTGACTTAGAGTCGCCTTCCAATCATTGGATGACTATTGTCACTTCAACTTGAGACTTGGCTTTTCTTGAGTTGACTTGATCGATGCTCCACTCACCTGCATCTCACCGCTTCTTCAAGAGAGTTCCCGTCTACTCTTCTTTGCCATACTCATTGCCTCTCAGCAGAGTCTTCCTTCCAGTCTTCGTTGTCTTCTTGCATGTTAGGGCGTAGGCCGACTTAACTCACTTTGGCGACTCTATTCATTACAATGCATTTTACAACAAGAATTGGGGTGCCAACTTTCTATTCTAAGTTTTACATGGCATTCATCAAAATCTAAACAATAAAATTCCTAACAGTATGAATGTTGGTAATTTTCGTGCAAGCCTTGGGTCCCTTTTATAAATGCTTAGAGAGATCACTTGTAGAGTTGGAGTGGGAAAAAGACCCCAAAATCTGAAGACAGAGTGCACCACACGGCCCGGCCGTGTGGCTTTCACTCAGGCCAACCTCACACGCCGATGTGGGTCCCACACGGTCCGGCTGTGCAGCTTGTTTACGTCCTCTACTTATTCCCAACTTCACACGGACATGTCATTTTTCACACGGGTAGGTCACACGACCGTGTGGTCCCACACGGTCTGGTCGTGTATCGTGTTTTTGTCCATTTTCTTTGTCTATTTGATCTTTTCTTCACACTCGTCAATCTTATCTGGGCCTTTCAACTGATATTTCTTCGATTAAGCTCTGTTTCCTGTAAGAAGTTATAAGAATACACAATATCATGCCCTTCTAAGGAAACCAAGTAAAACACATTAAATATACATGCAAATGTATCAATTATATATCATTTTAAGCCCCAAAATGCACATATATTTTACAGGCATTAAAATCCCCAGAACTTAAAGCATTGCTCGTCCTCGAGCAATTTAAGAAAAATAACATCAAGGGGTAAAAAGAACACACAAGAACACTATAAACATTTAATCTCATATGACTCCATACTAAAGTAAACCATGCAATTCATTATCAAGAAGTCATCTTTCATAAGCTCGGCATAATTAATACTCTCTTGGGTACTCATAAGTAAGTAGTGTATCACTCAACTCTCAAAGTGTATGGAAAGTGTTTGCACTCAAAATCAATTCATTGAAAGTAGAACTACCATAAGCTTGCAAATCGTCTTAACATCTCTACCACTTTTGTGTACACAACTTAAGAATCAAAAATGACTTTTCATTTGGTTGTAATGTTAGCTCTTTGATAAGGGTAGGAAAAATTTGGATAAAGTTATTTAACTTGAGCAAACAGAATTTAAGCGTACAGACTTGCAATTCACCAACCCAGTTTTATCATAAAACTCATCCTTTCAAGATATTTATTTTTTTTCAACTCAATTTCGCCCTTATTTCTCCTTTTCCATTCACATGCCTTTTTGCCTATTTCCTTTTATTTTTTCTAGCCTCAAGCTCTCATTTGTTTCCCAATTTTCAGAATTTTTCTTTCTTTTGCTCGATTTTCTCAAATTTTCAGAGATTTTCTTTCTTTCTCGAGCTTCATTCTTTCTTCATTTACCCAGATACTGCTCGTCCCTCTTTTTCTTTTGCCAACTTCCTCTCTTTTTTCATAAATTTTCACCACATCTCCCATAAACTTTCATTTTCTATAAGCCCAAGAAATTTCAGGGATAAAATCATGCTTTCAATTTTTAAAGACCAATGTGGCTAACAATAAAAAAAAAATTGGCTCAAAATTGGCAGATTAAGGAATCATGAGTTCATAGGTAGGTTTTTTAGGCTAAGTAAGCTAAACAAAGATGGCCTTAAATCATTTTCAAAAAAATTGCACACACACATGGCTTCAATGAAGATACCAAAGAAAGTTCTAGAGTTCTATCAATCATGAATGACACACTCAAGAAAAACTAAGTTGCATAACATAAATCAGTTTAAGGCACAAAACCTCACAGGCTTATTTTTCGCAACATGCTCAAATACCCAATTTTCTTAACTAATGTCAAACAAATAAATGATATCTTCTCAACAATTCATCAGATTATTCACAAAAATATGTCATATCAAAAAATTATATGCTCATAGTGAAAATCATACGGAAGCTTTGGGCATATTTAAAATCTTGATTAAAAATCACACACAAAAGCAAATGAACCTGCTAAAGTGATAAACATGCTAAAAATATAAAAAAAATCGAAAATCCTAAAAAAAATCAAAACTTTTAATGCAAAGTTTTTATGCTCTACATGCAATGCAAAATGCAAAAAGTACTAAATTACGAATTATTGACAACCCCCCCAAACTTAAAATATGCTTCATCCCGAACATATGAGGAAATTACCAAAAGTAAAAAGGAATGCGTAATAAGTACTTACATAGCTCACTGTGGTGGTGTTGGTGGAGTGTAGTGGCCCTGTGAAATATGCCACTGGTCTATACGAGGCATCATCTCATACATGCACTGCTTCTGCTGGGTGATGGCATCGAATCGTTGTAAGTACTCCTTGTGGTACGCATCAGCTGTAGCCGTCAACTGATACGTGTCATCTATCAATTTACCCACATCAGCTTCCACCCTTTCTAGCCTATCACTCATGGTAAATGGTCGGTTACCCCTTGTCTAGAGGATTCCGGCACCTCCCTCATCGGCTCATCTTTCTCTTCTTGAGCAGCAGCCCCCTGTTCACCTCTTAGCAGCCAATTACCCATATTTCTTATAGATGTAGCTTCAGGGTTAGAAAGTTTAACCTTTGTTTTATCTGCCTGATTTAGCCAGTAATCACGCCCATCAAATTGAATTATCTTCATAGCAGATAAAACAGTCAAATCAATCAGTTTATGCCCCGCGGCCTCCTCATACCCTTCAAAGATAACATTGAAGTACTCAGCAATAGGAGTAATCATCCCCCCAATACAAATTCGTCCCCTCTCAAATTTTCTCATCCTATCAAATTGTAGGGCTTTTATAGCCCTGGCGTTTGGCACAACCTTCGTCCCCGATGCCATACACCATATAATAAACAACTCGTCTACCCACAAGGCCCCTTTACTCTCCTCCATCGCAAAAATCGTTTACGCCAATTCTCCTTGGACATAGCGGAATACGGGGTTTCAATTACTAGATGCCTTCGAGGTACTCAATGTGTAGATTCGTTTCCCAGTTATTTCTCTCCAAAAACTATCTTTATCAAAATCCTGATGCTCCTCAACCCCATAAGTCGGAGTTCTATATATTTCATTCAAATCATCAATAGTCAACTCACTCGGTTCATTTTCCAATCGTTACTAAATCCCCATAAAATTTTTTTCGAACCACCAATTTGAAACTACTCAAAAACTCAAATGTATAGACCGAATAAGTAGCCCAATCCCCATTCAAAAATTCATGCCAATCAATCCGACCACACATAGCTCGAAAATCGTCCAATAAACCTAAATTAGCAAGAGTAGGTTCCTTGGGATACCTTGTATTAATCCATGGTCGATAGTAGAGTATCACCCATCTAGGCCGGTGTGTCTTTCGACAAGATGACATTCGAAGCTTTCGGCTCGTCGGGCCCATACTACGATAGTGGCTCGGGCTCGGGCTCCAGGGTTGGTTCCCTTCTTCTTCTCGTATTCCTTCTTGTTCCTCTTTCACCCCTAGAAGCCATGAAAACAAAGATTATGAGGTGTAAAAATCTGAAATTTGAAGTTTTTGAAAACCCCCAAACTTGGTGTAGAACTTGAAGAAGTTGAAAATTTGAAAGATTTAGGTGGTGGGTTTCTTGAGAAGATAAAGAATTTGTTTCTTTGGGGTGAGATTTACAGTGAATTTGGAGAGATTTGGCAAGGAGTTTAGAGTTTTGGAAGAGGATTTTTGTATGGTAGGGTTTGGGTAGGAGAAAGTGGGAGAAACATGAGTTTTGGGGGTGAGTTTGGGGAAACATAACTACTGTCCGAAGAGCCACACGACCGTGTGATGCCGCACGGGCGGGGTGTGCGGCCCTGCGCTAGGCCTGCTATCATTCGTCTCCCGCACGGTCTGGCCGTGTGGCGCTGGGAACCTCGCCTTCCCTCACGGCCTGGTCATGTGGTACCACACGGTTGTGTGATGTAATTTCCGTACTTTTATTTTTAACCGGGAGTTTGTCGTGACGCCTCCTACACAAAAACTCACAAAACTAAACACAACTAAAAATTAAGTTAATAAAAATAAAATTGAAATTAAAATTGAAGGCAATTAAAAATGAACAAAAATAGAAATTAAATTGGGTGGCCTCCCATAAAGCGCTAAGTTTTACGTCTTTAGCCAGACTTCAGATTTCTAATTACTTTTGCTAAACCGTGTCGATTGAAATATGTGAGCTCTCATAGTCAGTACTATCCATCAGATGAATGGCATTGCATTGCTCTCTCGGATTCAGTTCAGTGTCGCTTGGGAATTTGCCCTTTTGATGTTGGCCTCCCACTGCAGTTGCGATCTGGGCTACTTGTGTTTCCAGAGATTTCAATCTTGCATTCACGTTCGTGTTCAACTGAGTGACCTGCTCTTCTATCCTGTCTATCTTCGCTTCATCCTTGTTCATTCTTGTCCTAGTTTCTCCGATAAACGAGGATATCATCTCGTCAACAGATGCTTTCTTTTAATTTGACTTCGCTCTGCCTTGATTACCCACATTAAATCCCGGAGGTGGCTGCAAATTTTTTTTTATTGTTAGTATAAGAGAAATTTTCATGGTTTCGCAACCCCGGATTATATTAATTGCGTGTCTGATTATTTCACATCCAGTTTCATATTCAATACGGATTCTTGTTCTGTGAGCATGGTGACTTTCTCATCCTGAAATTCTGCCACAAGTCGAACAGTGGATCTCTCAGATGGCCATTGGTAACTGTTGTTCGTCATCTCCTCTAACAACTCTTGTGCCTCTTCTGGATATTTCCCTAACAGTACACCCCCAGATGCAGCATCTATAATCGTTCTCGTGTTGCCACTCAAACTATTATAGAACTATTGGATTGGTAGTCGGGATATCCATGTTGCGGGCACTTCTTCAGCAATTCCCAAAATCTATCCCATGCTTCATATAGTGGCTCAGAATCTAACTGCCTAAACTGGGTGATTTTAGATTTTAATTGCATCATTTTATTAGGGGGAAAGTATTTGGCTAGAAACCGCTGACTTAGCTCAGCCCAATTTGTTGCTGGTGTGTTAGAGAGCATAACCATCCCTTAGCCTTATCGTGGAGAGAGAATGCGAAAAGGCGACATCGGATGGTATCTTTAGAAGCACCATTCATCTTAACCGTATCGCAAATTTCTAAAAAGTGCGCCAGATGCGCATTTGCATGGATCGCCACACCGACCACATCCCCATTAGTCTGACTTATCGCTGGCTGGAAGTAGTCCCTAACTGCCCTTATCGTGGGCCTTTCCACTATCCGCTCTTGTACGTCTGCCCCAGGTGGGCGCTCCTCATTGATTTAGTTATTCACGACATTCTGATTGTTTCCCTCCGCCATTACTTTAGATCTTTTCCTTAGTTGTTTCGTTGTTTTCTCGATTTCCAAATCAATGGGTATTGGTTGGATAGATCTGGAATGCGTGATCATGCACTATCTACACTTAACAAAAATAATGTTAGAACCGAAGAAAGGAAAATAAAAATAATTTTCAAAAAAATTCGAAACAATAGAAAAAAATATTTTACAAAAAAATGCTTCAATTAAGATTGAACTACTTATTACTATATCTAAGTAGAATCTTTCAATCCCCGGCAACGGCACCAATGTCGTATAATGCAGTTAGAATAATGGCAAGTAAGGTCGTATTCCTCAGGGATTTACTACGAAACACTTAGGCTATAATAACATCGCATTCCAATTTTACTAAAGCGATCGAATCTCAAATTTAATAAAAGGAAAATTGAAAGAAAAATAAAATAAATTTGGGAACTCCACAAGTATTTTCAACAACCACGGAACCAACCTTAGACACATAATCTCAACGTGTTTCTTCAATATTAAATCCAATTAAAGTTTCAATAACCAATTCATGCAATTCTATGGGTTCAATTCCTAAAATAGTTTATTCCCACTCCCGGGCGGCGCATAAACAGTAGATTAATAATAATTGTAGGTCTCCCAAATCAATACAACTATTATTAACTCCCAAAAGATCTTTGAGTTTAATAACTCCCCACAAACAGTTGTAAGTCTCCCATCTCGATACACCCGTTTATGTCTGAATTCGATTTACGTCTTTGTTAGAACTCCTCTTCTGAATTTCACACTAACAAATATGACATTCTAATTATTGATCAAATAAAAAGCAATTAAGAATAAGCACTCGAATTCATAAAATAGAAAACATCAATTAATTAAGAAAATAATTAATTAAGATTTAACATGAATCCATAGTTTTGATTATGTCCATAAGATCCGAAAGATTAGCCAAACATTTATAACAAATTCATAGACCAATTCGAAATCAATATTATGACATTGTTTAAGCACATACAAGAGATCTAGACATAGAAAGAAAACCCCTTCGTTTCAGGATGGATTCTCCTCCCAAGCCTTCCAAGCTCTTGTGTTCCCGTAGATGCGAAAGGTCTTATGGTGTTCTTCGCGACCTAGCCATTCTCTCTCAAAAGACCTTGGATCTTGTATTCCTATGTAATTTGATGTGTTGTATGTGGTATGAATGTTGTAATTTTCGTGCAAGCCTTGGGTCCTTTTTATAGATGCTTAGAGAGATCACTTGCAGAGTTGGAGTGGAAAAAGGACACCAATATCCGAAGACAGTGCACATACGGCCCGGCCGTGTAGCCTCACACGGCCATGTGGCTTTCACTCAGGCCAACCTCACATGCCCATGTGAGTCCCACATGGTCTGGTTGTGCGACGTGTTTTTGTCTGTTTTCTTCGTCTTTTCAATCTTCTCTTCGCACTCGTCAATCTTATCTGGGCCTTTCAACTGATATTTCTTCGATTAAGATCCGTTTCCTGTATAAAGTTACAATAATACGCAGTATCACACCCTTCTAAGGAAACCAAGTAAAACACACTAAATATACATGCAAATGTATCAAATATATGTCATTTTAATCCCCAAAATGCACGTACATTTTACACGCATCCTAGAACAAAGAAATTAGCTCCTGGAGAAATTCATCAATTCAATTAAGCAAGAGATAATAATCACAAACATTCTGATGAAGCAATTAATATCAAAAGAAAATCAATTCAATATATAAATAAAGGTGGAGAAGAATTGCACTTTTTCAAGTTGCAAAGAGGTCTCCAAAGAAAACTTCAAACCTCACGTGAAAGAGAAGAGGGAGAGAGAAGAGAGAAATCCGATTTTGTATCTAGCTTGAATGAATGAAAATCTAAAGCATAGACTCTCATTTTATAGTCCAAAGGCCTTAACAACTTGGGAGAGTCCAAATCCTAAAAGAAATCTGATAAAAATCGATGGTTTACGTAAAAGTCTTTATTTCTTAAATAGTCATTGAACGGCCACCGAACGGCCAGGAACGACCACCCTTCAGAGAGTGCATTTTGGAACGATAAGGGAACGACCATTCCTAACTTCAACTGAACGAACGATCATCTTATTTTCCGGGAACGACCATGGAACAGTAGTTCCTTTGTTTTTTCCCCAATGCAAACGGCTATTGAACGGCCGTTCGCCTAATTTCTTTTTCGTTCACATTTTCTTAGCCCACTTTTCATTCGTTTCTCATTCTACCTACACTTTTCCAACAAAGACAAGCATAACACATACAAAAATAGACTCAACGACAAAACAAGCAAATATGCAAGCTAAAACACGAAATACACTATGAAAAATACAGAAAATAACTAAATACAAAAAATAACTCAAAATTACCACACAAAATACTAACAAAAAAAAACACACAAAAGAACTCCCCCACACTTAGCCTTTTGCTTGTTCTCAAGCAAATAATAGCGCCTACAAATCCAACAAGAAATATTATATCCAATTTGAGAGTCAATTTATCCATCACACCACGTCTTATCCACCTCGGATTTTCCTGCATTAATCCCCAACCGTCACCAACAGACTCACTCAGCTAAGGTTAATTAGTTTGTTAAGGTGTTCGGCCCTCCCTACTATGTTTCAAATTCGTGACAAAAGTTGCAACCATGTCACACAGACAACAAATCATGCAATTACTAACCATGAACACTTTTTTTGATTTTTTTTCTTCTTTTTTTTCACTAGAACTCTCGAGATATTCTTCCACTAGGTATAAACTTCGGATTTGTTTTTCAAAGGCTCCTAGGGTGGTTTACCATACTCATATTTGGGCCTTCATTTTATGTAAAAGACAAATATGGGGCTTATGAATGATCCTAGTTACTAAATGGCTCAACTAGTGGAGTATAATCCTAATTTCTCTCTATTTTTTTGATTTTTTTCCTTTTTTTTCAATTTTTTTTCACCCTCTTTTTTTGTTCGATCAGGTTTTTTTTTTCCCGTAAGGATAGCAATTTTGTGTACACAGACAAATCAAAATAAGGTTTTAACTTAATTCACATCAATGAAACTTCGCAATTCAAGCCCCACAACCTAAACTATTATTTAACCATTGCTTATTTGTTTACCATAAGGGTTGATTCACAATTTAGTCAAATCCTAAGTATCAAATTTACGGCGTCATTTTATAACCGAAACTCAAATTGCTACATCTATTTCAAGTTCGCTAAACAACATCATTATTAAGCTTAAACAATCCTAGGGCTAGTAAAAGAAATAACCACATGCAACCATAACACCTAAACAGCGGCCAATCGCTCCCCCACACTTAAAGCACGCAATGACCTTAATACGTAAAAATAAAAGAGAAGGAAAAAGATATGTCCCTATCAAATGGATAATGTCTTAGCAGTTAAGTCAATTGAAGCCAACAGTTCTACAAAAGACATGTGAAGGAAAACAAAAATACACAAAAATAAACTATGAAATAAAAATAAATAATGAACATGCAAAGACAACACAACACAAAAAAGAGAAACAAACTCAATGGTCAAAAGTAGGTGAAATTGATGGTAATGGAGTGAGGAAAAGTGTAATCGGAGTGGAGTTTTAATTTATGGAAGGTGAATTTTCGCGGAAAGGTAAGGATTTGAAAGTTGAAGAGAAAAAGAAAAGAGGGGTTTGGGGAGAAATGGCTATGAATGAGTAGCTTGGGAACGAGGTAAGGGTTTTAACGATTTTCAGTTTCTTTTTTTCTACGAGAAAAAAACAGTAAAATGCTTGGGTTGCCTCCCAAGAAGCGCTCTTTTAACGTCATTAGTTTTGTAGGTCCCAAGGGGTGTGAGTAGGTTTAGAAGGGGGTTGAATAAACCTTACCAACTTTTCGATTTTAGTCCTTTTAAAATATTACAGAGTTAATTACACAACTAAGTCCTTGAGGGACAACTAAGTTAGTTAATCAGCAGAGTTAGCCACTCAACAGACTCGATAGAGTTGTTGATAGAATAACTCAGTTGTTTAGACTAAACCTTAACTTGGTTGTGATGAGTTTTTCAGCGGAAGACTTAACACCCTTGAATTTGATTTAACTTTATTTTAACACTTGATTTTAGCACTTTGTTAATTATCAGTTGGATAGCAAATTATCAGCAGATATAAAGTATGTGTACAGGAATGTAAATATGTTGAAATGTAAATGACACAAGTAAATTTTATAGAGGTTCGAAGATGGGGTAATTCTTCTACTCCTCTCTTCTCCAACTCCTGGAGGAATCCACTAAGTAATGATCAGAGTACAAAGTGGTTATCAGTCTAGAGACAAGTCTTGATCACGCAAATGACTTTCTCCTTAGACTCAGTCTGGAGATGCCTTGGTCACACAGCTGGCTTCTCGTCGACTCGGCCTTCTTCACGCAGGCGCTTTGCTTTGCTACTTGACTTACTTTTCTCAAGCTTCTTGGATTTGATCACGAAGCCCTCCAATAACTTGAGATTGGTTCGACCTTGAACCTTCCTACAATCCTCCTTGGAAAGTAGACCCCTTTTGATTCTTCAAAAGTTTCCTCTTCAACAGTTTGAAGTTGTCTTTCCTTCACAACTTAGTGTTGGATCGATTTCCTTCGATATTTAGGCTTGAGGATTTTGCTTGAATAACTTGAGAATATTTTGCAGGTAACAGTTTGAATGTCGCTTGTTATCTCAGGTATGCAAGGTTCAGGTAACATTTTCTTAAAGTGAATCCTCAGCCTTTTATAGTGAACTTTCAAAAATCTGCCCATTGAAGAGATAGGCTGATTTTCAAAAGTCACTTGTGTTTGTTGGCTTGTCTTGTTGCAGTCCTTGATGTTGACATTTCCTCGTATTTAATGTCTTGCAACATTGCAGCGTCTCTGACACTTGGTGCAGTACTTCCCATTGGTTTGTTCCTTTTGCACACGACTGGAACTAGCACTTTATCTCTGACAACTTTAACAAGTTACTATTCTGAGTAACATTCTTGACTTTTATCAACGGATCTCGTTAATTGTCTTGACTTGATCAGCGATCTTTTATTCCCCAGGTGACTTTGAGTTAGCTTCCAATCAATGGATGACTCATCTGTCACTTCAACTTGAGACTTGGCTTCTTGAGTTGACTTGACTGACTCTTCATACAGCTGTATCACAGCTGATACTCCTTCAGTCGAGTCCTTGATCTTGTTTCTTGGCCATACTTAGTTGTTTCTCAGCGGAGTCTTCACTTCAGTCTTCAGTTGACTTCTTGTATTCCCAGGTATAGCTGACTTAACACAGCTTGTTCGGCCATATCTATTACAATACGAATTACAAGGAAAATGGGGGGCCAACGTTCTAGTCTAAGTTTTACATGGCATTCATCAAAATCTAAACAATAAACTTCCCAACAATTTCCCATACAAACAAAATGCAAACAGCAAAGATACATACAGACAATGCAGTAACAAAGAATGTATGCGTAGAATTAATCTTTTTATTGATCATAACATTCTTGTCCTTTACACAGTTGTTTACAATGTGTATTAGAGCAATCAGAGCGTACATGCATATATATTTACAAAAGTAAAATAGATGAAGGGGTTAGAAGCAACACTTCATCGCCTTCACTGCCTCCTTCTTTCTTCTTCAGCTCTGTCTTCGTCAGCTCTCTTCCTCTTCTTTTCCTCTTTAGCTGTTTTCTTCTTTTCGTAAGCTCTCTTCGCAGCTTCATCTTTTCTTTTTCTTTCTTGTCTTTCTTGCCACAGCTGATCTTGCCTTTTGTTTTCCTCTTCAATCCTCTTCACATATTCAACATTTTTTCCTAGCCACTTCCAGATTGGCTACAACATCATACCCAGCCCAATAGATCCTTCCTTTCTTGCCTGGATCTACATATTCAATATTTTTGGGCAAAGGTATAGGTCAAAAACCTCTTCCTCCACCACTTCTTCCTTTTTCTCTGGGTGTATACTGCACGGGAGCCTTCGGTTTACCAGCTGAATGGCTGTTGGTAGTCTGCTGTCTATCAGCTTCTTCACTATCTTCAGGCCTTTTTCCCAGTACAGATCCCAGGCTTGGCTAATGGCATGTCCTTGAAATAGCCTTCGGATTCAATAGTTTGAAATTCTTCAACCGATCTTGGCTCGTTTCCATCATCTGGGATGGCATCTTGGTCCTTTCCTGCCGGAATGCCACCATAAGCTTTCAAAACTTCTAGTACACGGGCATCCGTCTTCCTTTCAACTTCCTTCATCCTTGCTTCTACGATTTTTCTCTTCTCAGACATAGGTACAGCAGAGTGTTGGAGCGGCATAGTCACCGGAAGTTTGCTAATTATGCTAGCTGTGACATGACCTTGTTGAGGGGTTTCAGCAAGCATTAAGGTCACATCCTTTGACCTTTCCCCCTCAACAGCTTTTCCCTTCTCCTTCCTCTTCTCATCAGCTATCTCTTTCTTCTTCTCTGAAGCTGTCTCCTTCAACATCTTCAGGTATTCCTCTTCCCCTTTATTGGCATCATCAAAGGAGAGAGGAACCCCTGGAAGCATCCCTGCAAGCATGAAGTCCAGACGGCTGATAGCTGAATTATGCTTGGAGTCTGCTGCGGCATGTGCTGTTCGAAATTCTGAGCGGGTGGCTTTGGACTCGGCTGCCACCAGTTTCATTTCATCCATGAGAAGGCTGAATTTGTCATTCATATTCTCCTCAACGCGCAAAAGTTCTTTTTTGTGAAATTCACGCAGCAGCTCCATCTCTGTTGTGTGAGAGGCATGCATTCTGTCAATATTTTCCTGCATCCTCCGCTTTATGTCAGCATTATCAGAGCTCCAGACCAACATTTTGTTGTATAATGCTTTAAAGTATCTGACTTGTTCGTATCGCATTGTACTCTGCTGCTGACACCATTCCCTGATTCTGACCACTATCCCTCGCAAGTCTGCCGTGAGGTTGGCATCCCTGTTGTCCAACAACATATCTAGTGTGGCCTGGTGCCATTCAATCTTCTCAATCTGACCAAGGATTATCTTAAAGACTTCACGTACATCAGCTGCCACCTCGGTTTCAGCTGGCGGCCAAGCAGCATCAAAATCAAAATCTGCTGGAATAATTAAATCGGAGGGAATAACTAGATCAGCTCTTATGTTGAAGCTTCTCTGCTCACGAGCTGTTTCTGCTTCAAGATCGGGCAGCTCAATCGAGAAAGGGAAAGTTTCTTCGAATGCATCATCACGCACATATGGTATTGATTGATCAGTTGTTCGTGCCTGTGATGATTCTGGGTGAGTCGAGCCTGCTGCAGCTTTGGGAGCCTGTGCAGATTACTCGGTCTCAACTGGGCCTTGGTGAGTGGATTGGCCAGCTGACTGAGCCTCAGCTATCTTAACAGCTTCTTCGGCCTCAGTAGATTCTGCTAAATGAATTTGCTTGTCCTCAGTTGCACCATCAGCGTCATCGGAGGATGATGAAGCCTGAGGGCTTGGTTCATCATCAAAATTGAACGATTGACGAGCATCTTTGAATTCTGGCTTACTCGTACTTGGAAGAACATCCTCAGCTGAGTCCTTTACAGCCGGGGTTGACTCAGCTTCGTCTTCAGATCCTAAGAATGTTGTATCAGGATTATCCTGGGAATCATGAAGAGCGCTGATTTCCTCTTCTGAGTCAGCAAAGATGACTTGAGGAATGCTCTTTTCTCCTTGATTTTTACCCAGGGAATTCTCAACCTCCCTTGGGCCTTCATTACCTCCCGCAGTCTCAATCGCAGCAAGTGCCTTGTACATTCCCTTCGACATGACGCACTTGGTTTGCCTTAGGGTCTTCTCGCAACGATGGCATCCACAGAGTCTCAACTCCTTGGATTACACTTTTATTGCCCAGTGTTAACTCCGGAGCATATCCATCACGTGCCTCGATCGCAATGGCGTCCTCACCGCAAAGCTATTGGCACTTCGGGTGCACATGGACTAACCGTCCGAGCCGTTAGTGATAACTTGTTGTTGTTCTTTTTCTTTTTCTTTCTCCACTTCGCCTCCTTCCTTCATTGTGGAGTCATCTACAGCATCCTCCGACTTAGCTGCAGTGGAGTGAGTTTCCCCCTCAACTGAGTGACTGATTGTGGGGTCACTCTGCTCCAGACTCCCGACTACTTCCATTGATTGCTCAGCCGTGAGGGCAAGTGGTAAAGCACCTTCATTAGGGGTTGGCTCAACTTCGGTGCCCAAGTTCCAGTGTCATCGCCAAGTCCTTGGATCCGCTCATCCGAGTGAATCTGGGATGTGGTTGCGGCAATAACTGTGGCAATCTGCTGTACCACTCCCAACGGATCAATCTCCAGGAGAGATTTGGAGGACTCTCCTGGTCCTTCCATCATCTGCTGCTCATACATCAATTTGGATTCCCGCATGGCTTGCTGCATGTCCAACTTCTGCTTTGCAGCAACAGGATCCATGTCCTCATCACTTCCCGAGAGCATATCAATGTGAGGATGAGTATGGTCACTGGTTCAGTGAGAGGGCATATATTTGCCTTTTCACGAGCTTCGGCTTCTTCTGCTAACCTTTCCTTTTCTTTCTCCTTAAGATATGCAGGATGTCCAAGCAGTTATCTTCATCAAGTTCCTGAAGCACGGTGGTCAATCTGAGGAATTTCAACAATTCTTCCTCTTACTCAATGAATTCAGGGCGTTCAAACTGTACCCTCGAGTAACTCAGCTTCCATTTCCTCCACTCTCGCAGACGGTTCTGGATGTCTGGGTATAATGGAGAGTACATAATTATGTCATCATCTTAATCATCTCCTTGTTGCCCTTCCTTTTCAGGAATGGAAGGCAACATACTCTGCTGCTCCTCACCTTTAGCATCATCCGTGGCAATTGGAGACACTGTCCCTTCAACAGGGGATTCTGCTGTCTCCGCCACTTCTTCATCTCGGTTGTTTCGGTCCACAAACTGGTCTTGAATTGCTCTGCTGATTTATCCTCGCCAGACTCGGCTGCTTTTCTTCAATAACTTCTCGAGATCGCACTTCTTCAAAGATTCTCGAGATTTTTCCGGTGAGTGGCAGATCGAGCCTGTCTTCTTAAGCTCTGAGATCTTGGTGAGTCTTCTCCTTCTCTTGGTCCTCACCAGAGGAACTTCTGGTTCGAAGACTTCTTCTTCAGATTCCTTGGCGGCGGGGGCCAGAGCATCTTTCTTTGACTGAGGAGCTGCCTTTTTGGGCTTGGCTAGTCCTCTTCTTTCTGATGATCGGAGAAGGTATTTGGGCTTCCTTCTCTGCCTTGGCTGCGTGGGCAGGCGACTCGGCTGCAGGGGCAGGTGCGTCTTTCTTCTTTGCTGCAGGGGCAACTTTCTTCTTTGCAGCTGCACGGCAGCTCTCTTCATTGGAGGGTAGGAAGCAGATGTATCAATTGGGTGGTGATTCCCCACGTATATCGCCCTCTTGGCATAGGCTCTCTTCGGGCTCCATGGCAGGCCCTAAACATCTTCTTGTTTACATGGAAAGGCTTTCCATGTCTAAGAGGGATTCCCTTTACCTCCATCAAATGGCCAATGACTAGGCCATAGCCAAGTGATCCTCCAAAGGATCCGTCCTCCTTGATGAATTTGTTGCCAATGTTGTGGCAGAGTCTGCTGTAAACGAATTCTGCCCAATTGATCTTCATTTCTTCCATGATCGCAGCCATGACGATCAGCTTGGTTTTTGGACGGTGATTGAAGCTACCAAACTTCATGTCTACACTCTTAGTGACGATATCCATCGAGTTTATGATAATGATCCTTCGCCAGCCTTCTTGCACCGTTTGTGTAGACCACTTTCGCAAAGACACTCGGGTTTGGCCACTTCTTCCATGCAAAGCCAAGTTGACATCGGCTTCATTTATCTCCAACATGCCTTCCGACGGCAGTAAACAGTGCTCCGCAAGGTCCTTAGCAGTGATTAATATGTCCTTGCGGTGGACGGAGGACTTGATTTCCTTCGTCCTGCACCTCGGCATTAACATAGAACTGGGCAACTTCTTCAACGTATGTTATTTTATATTCCATTGTGAGAAAAGGTTTGAGTCCTGATTTCTCGATTTTGTTATGCTATTTCTCCACAGATTGATCTGTGTGGATTTGCTTTGCGAGCTTGGTGAAATCATGTGCTGGAGCCATTTTTAGTGATTTTTACCGAACGAAACTTGGTAAACCGACTTGAGAACTTGTAGGGTTTTCGAGAGAGAAAAGTTTGCTTTGTTTTGCTTGGGAAGATGAAGAGTTTTGGAGAAAGTGAGAGAGAGAGGATTGAAAAACCGTATATAAGGGTTATGAAAGGACGGGCTTTTGGATTTTGAAATTTGATCAAGATCAACGGCTCAGATTTAGCACGTCACATTGCATTTAATTTCTCGCATTTAATGCGGCAGCATTTATATCCAATCATATGTTTACTATGCAGCTTTTGACTGTACCCGTCATTATTACGCTGACGTCCTCCTTAAAAACATTTCCGCTCATTAAAAACGACTGCATTTTTGTCACTTAGCTCATCAATGACTCAGCTTACTCCACAAATGACTCAACTCTTCTTCTTCTCTATTTTCATGGGCCTTGTTCTATTTTCATCTTTTCACATTCCATCTTTTCTCATTGAATCTTCTGAGTGTCAACTCAGCTCAATTAACCCTAGCTCATGCTTAAGTTCTTCAAATCTTGATTCACATAGGGGTTTGGTGAATATGTCAGCTAACTGTTTATCAGTTGAGATATATTCCAAGGTGATGTCTTTATTTTCAACATGATATCTGACATCAATGTGCTTTGTTCTCGAATGCAACATAGGATTCTGAGTGATTGCAATAGCACTTGTGTTATCACACATAATTGGAATCTATTTTTCTTCAATTTCATAATCTCTCAGTTGTTGTCTCATCCATAAGACTTGGGCACAACAAGCGCCCATGATTATGTACTGCTTCATTTGTGGATGTGGCTATTGAATTTTGCTTCTTGCTAAACCAGGAAACCAATCTGTTTCCAAGCATTTGACAAGTTCCTAAAGTACTCTTCCTGTCAACTTTACATCCAGCATAGTCAGAGTCTGAGTAACCAATAAGTTTGAATCCACCTTCATTTGGATACCATAAGCCAACTTCTTGGCATCCCTTCAAATATCTTAGGATTCTCTTAGCTGCAGTCATATGGCTTTCTTTTGGAGCAGATTGGAATCTTGCACATACACCTACTACAAAGGTGATATCTGGCCTGCTTGCTGTTAGATAGAGCAGTGATCCAATAAGTACTCTGTATCTTGTTTGATCCACAGGCTTGCCGTCTGCATCCATGTCCATCTTGAGTGATGTGTTCATTGGTATTTTCACAGAAGACTTCTCTTCCATACCAAATTTCTTCATTAAATCTCTGGTGTACTTTGTTTGACTTATGAAGGTTCCATCCTGTTTACTGCTTAACTTGAAGTCCTAAGAAGAATGTCGACTCTCCCATCATGCTCATTTCAAATTTGCCTTGCATGAGGTTTGAGAACTTATCACACAGCTCTTTGTTTGTGGATCCAAAAATGATATCATCCACATATATTTGAACAAGCAGTATACTCTCCCCATCTTGAATTCTGAAGAGTGTTCTATCCACTTTACCTTTGGTGAATCCATTATCTGTCAGAAATTGAGATAATGTATCATACCAAGCTCTTGGTGCTTGTTTAAAGCCATATAAAGCTTTCTTGAGCTTGTACACCTTATCTCCAATGGTTTTCTGCTCAAAACCTGGAGGTCGCTCAACATAGACTTCTTCTTCCAACAATCCATAGACTTCACATCCATTTGATATACAATGAAGTTTTTGTGAGCATCATAGGCAAGAAACATCCTTATTGCTTCTAATCTTGCAACAGGAGCAAATGTTTCATCAAAATCTATTCTTTCTTCTTCGCAATACCCTTTGGCTACCAATATTGCTTTGTTTCTTACCACAGATTGATGAGAATCCATGGACAAAAGACCCAATAATAGTACCAATTGGTCCGGTGAGGAGGGCGAGGGCAAGGAAGTTCAAGGATGCACTAAATGGGTTGATTCAAGTCATTCAGAACGAGGCCGATAGTGCATTACCGAAGGAGGAAGATGATCGGGTGGTCCAGTTGATTAGCGTCATCAACGGTCCAGAGTCCACCTCAGACTGAGCAACTAAAGGATGCCAAGAATACAAGCCACCTAGCTTCTTGAAGACCTCATAATCCAGTGCTCGATGGTGTTGTATTAATTTATCATAGTTAATTGTAGATTAGTTTTTATTTTGAGTCATGTTAGTGTTTTGGAGGCCAAATAAACCTTTAAGGCCGCGTTTTGATTTGTTATTTTGAGTCTAGGACGAACAGGGGATAAAAGACTGAAGAAATCAATGGAGGCAAAAGTCGTGGAAAGCACGGCCTGGCCGTGCTTAAGTTACACAGCCGTGTTCGGACCCTTTGTCGCGAACGCGGCCTGGCCATGCTTCTGGGCACGGCCATGTGGGAAGAAGAGCTCGTGGGTTCGTGGAAAGCACTGCCTAGCCGTGCTTGGGAACACGGCCGTGTTCGGAAAATCCTTCGCGAACACGGCCTGGCAGTGCTTCCTGGCACGACCGTGTGGGGGCTGGGATTCGGGCGACGTGCGAAACACGGCCTGGCCGTGTTTCTCTGGAACGGGCATGCTTTTTACTGGATTTTCGAAATTTTCATGTTTTTGTTTCCTTTTCAGTTTTAAAGTTGTTTTCTTGGTAGGTTAGGGTTTGGACCCTTTATAAGGGTGAACACTTGTTATTTTTCAATCAGTTATCAATACAATTAATCTTTTACTCTCAAATTGAGTGTTTCTCCAAGTGCTTCAAGATTTACGTTTCTTGTTGCAATTATCGACTTATCAGGCAGTAATCCATAACTGTTTGTGGCGTCTACGCATACCGAGGTTCTTGCTTCGCTAAGCAACGGGTCGAGGTTTCCACCAAATTAACCAAACTAGTGAAGATCTTGGGTTAACAACATATTGTTGTTGGGTCGTATGCACAATTGTTGCTGCGGTTCACATCAGTTGGTAATCAGAGCCATCTAGCAAGGTTAAGTCTATCCTTGTTCTTTAATTTTTGTTATTTTCTAGAATTTCTCATAAACCCTAGTTCTTGAAGGGTACAAAAAAAACGAATAGCACAAAAATCAGCGGGTAAAGAATCGTAAACTACGTGCAAAAAAAAAGAAAGAAAATTCTGGGAAATTCGAAAATTTAAACCCTAGTCTTCAATTTCATCCTTTACGATCCATTGATTGGCTTGGTAATTTTCTTGGTGTGTTGAGGCGTACTTGCGACTGTGTGATTGGTTTATAATCGCGACAAGTACGGGTACTTGGGGATTGTGAGTTGAGTGATACACGAGTGTATACACGTGAGGGAGTGATTTAAACATGACTGAGGAA
This sequence comes from Rehmannia glutinosa, assembly GCA_016081115.2. NCBI lineage: Eukaryota > Viridiplantae > Streptophyta > Magnoliopsida > Lamiales > Orobanchaceae > Rehmannia > Rehmannia glutinosa. The sequence continues at coordinate 75,016,340 of CM071927.1, read as the reverse complement.
AAACGACAACCGACAGATTTAGGTAACAAGTTAGATATGGAGGTGATTGCAGACATGTTAAAGAAATTAATATTGAAGACATAGGGGAATCCCAATGAGGCGCCGCGAATCGAGGAGCCTGCTACTAGGGTACGGAGGCCTAGGAGGTTCGAATTAGAAGAGTGGGCAGACGAGATTGATGATTTTGATTTCGAAAGGGAGCAAAATTATAATCCGGGTAGAGGTCGGCGCGGAGATAGGGGTGATCGGGGACGTGAGGATAGCAATTTGAGTAACATCAAAATGCAAATCCCCTCGTTCCAAGGAAAGAGTGATCCGGACGCCTATTTGGATTGGGAGAGGAAAATTGAGAATGTGTTCGACTGCCAAAATTATTCCGAATTGAAAAAGGTAAAATTGGCATCAACTGAGTTCTCGGATTACGCAAGTGTGTGGTGGGATCAAGTAATGGTCTCAAGGAGGAGAAACGGCGAGCGGCCAGTTTCTACATGGGAGGAGATGAGGAGTCTGGTGAGACGTCGTTTTGTTCCAAATCACTATTATAGGGGCGTCTATCAAAGGTTGCAGAGGTTGACTCAGGGTTCGAAGAGTGTGGAGGACTACCACAAGGAGATGGAGATGCTTATGGCAAGGGCAAATATCGAGGAGGACCCGGAGGTGACTATGGCCAGGTTCATCGCGGGTTTGAGCACGCCCATTGCGGATGCCGTCGACCTATATCACTGTGTCGATCTCGAGGAGATGGTGCATATGGCGGTGAAAGTGGAGCAACAACTCAAGAGGAGGGGTTTCAACCGGCAAGCACCAAACTCTAACTCCAATGCATGGAAGTCAAACACCAACAAAATCGAGGAGCAGAGTTCGAAGGTGGCGGATCAAAGGGGGGGGCACCCGAGCCTAAACCCGCAGGTAAAATCGAACCCTCTACTGCTCGCACAAGGGATATTAAATGTTTTAAATGTCATGGGTTTGGGCATATAGCTAGTCAATGTCCAAATAAGAGGGTGTTGGTGTTGCGTGAGAATGGGGAAATGGAGTCAGAGAGTGAGGGAGAGCAGGATTATTGTGATATGCCAGAGTTGGAGGATATTCCGGAGATGATAGAGACGGCGAAGGGGGATGCATTATCCTTGGTGTCTCGGAGGGCGCTGAGCATTCAACCTAAGTCAGATGAGGGAGTCCAGCGAGAAAACATCTTTCATACAAGGTGTTTTGTCAATGGAAAGGTGTGTAGTATCATCATAGATGGGGGGGAGTTGCACTAATGTGGCAAGTGCAAAGATGGTGGATAGGTTAGGAATCCCAACGATAAAACACCCACAACCGTATAAGTTGTAGTGGTTGAGCGACTGTGGAGAGATCCGGATAAGTAGGCAGGCGAATGTAGCATTTCAAATAGGGGATATAAGGATGAGGTGTTGTGCGATGTGGTGCCGATGCAGGCAGGGCACATCCTGTTGGGAAGGCCGTGGCAGTTTGATAGGAGGGTTCAACATGACAGCTACACTAACCAGTATACTCTTGTTTATAATAAGAGGCGTATTGTACTTCTTCCTCTAACTCGAAAAGAAATCTATGAGGATCAATTGAAATCGAGAGAGAGAGAGGTAAAAGAAAAAGAGAGTTCGGCTAGTGAGCATAAAAATCAAAATAAAGCCGAGAAAAAGGAGAGCTTGAGAGAAAACAAGAGTGAGGGTCCGACTAAGGGTAGAAGTGAGGTTCGAGAGATAGCCGGGAAAAAAGAGAGCAATAATTTTGAGAGGTCCGGAAAACAAAAAGGGGGTTGGGACAACCATGAGGTAAGAAACGAGGGAAAAATAAATTTAATGGCAAAAATGAATGACCTTAGGAAAGCCACCACGAATGGTTGTTCGATGATACTCTTGGTTTACAAGGGCACTTATTTATCTACTGACAGTCTTAACCCTGATTTGCCTAGTTATGTCTTGTCTTTGTTGCAGGAGTTCAAAGATGTATTTCCAGACGAGATGTCGGACGGATTACCACCTATTAGAGGGATTGAGCATCAGATTGATTTCATTCCGGGTGCATAACTGCCTAACCGGCCGACGTACAGAACTAATCCAGAGGAAACAAAAGAGTTGCAGCGGCAGGTTGATGAGTTGCTAAGTAAGAAACTCATCCGGGAAAGCATGAGTCCTTGTGCGGTTCCGGTGTTACTAGTTCCAAAGGAGGATGGGTCTTGGAGGATGTGTGTGGATTGCCGGGCTATTAATAACATCACTATCAAATACCGGCACCCCATACCTCGCTTGGATGATATGTTAGATGAACTCCATGGTTCTAGCATCTTCTCCAAGTCGATTTGAGGAGCAGGTACCACCAGATTCGGATGCGGGAAGGGGATGAATGGAAAGCGGGTTTTAAGACGAAGCATGGTTTGTATGAGTGGTTAGTCATGCCATTTGGGCTAACCAACGCGCCTAGCACGTTCATGAGACTTATGAACCATGTTTTGAGAGCTTTCATTGGTAAGTTTATCGTGGTTTACTTTGATGATATTCTCATTTATAGTAAATCATTGTACGAACACTTGGATCGCTTGAGGGCTTTCTTGGAGGTGTTGAGGAAGGAAAAGTTGTATGCAAACGTCAAGAAGTGCACCTTTTGTTCGGAGCAGTTGATATTCTTGGGGTTTGTAGTGAGCTCGAGGGGAATTACAGTGGATGAGGAGAAGATTAAAGTTATCCAGGACTGGCCTAAACCCATATTGGCCAGTCAAGTGCGTAGCTTTCATGGCTTTGCGAGCTTTTATCGGAGGTTCGTGCGATTTCAGTACTATCGCAGCACCATTGACGGAAACTATTAAAAAAAGTGTTGCGTTTCAGTGGGGCGAGGCCCAAGACAAGGCATTTGAGTTGTTAAAGGAAAGGCTAACACATGCACCTTTGCTAGCACTACCGAATTTTACCAAAGTCTTTGAGATCAAGTGTGACGTGTCGGGGTTGGGATCGGCGCCGTGCTAATGCAAGAGGGGCAGCCGATCGCGTTCTTCAATGAAAAACTGAGTGGTGCGGCCTTGAACTACCCGACATACGACAAGGAGTTGTATTCTTTGGTCCAGGCCTTAAAAACGTGGCAGCACTATTTGTGGCAAAAGGAGTTCATATTCCACACCGATCACGAGTCCCTAAAGTATCTCAAGGGGCAGCAAAAGTTGAACAAGAGACATGCATGGTGGCTCGAATTCATCGAGACATTTCCATACATCATCCGGTACAAGCAAGGTAAAACTAACGTTGTAGCAGACGCACTATCTTGGAGGTACACTCTTCTCTCTACTTTAGATGCTAAAATCCTTGGGTTTGAACATATTAAAGAGTTGTACTTGCATGATCTTGATTTTTCTGAGCCATTTGGTGCGTGCGAAAAGGGGGTCGAGGGTAAGTTTTATAGGCGTGATGGTTTTCTATTTCGGGAGGATAAATTGTGCATTCCTGAATGTTCTTTGAGAGACTTACTAGTGAGAGAATCGCATGGTGGAGGTCTTATGGGACATTTTGGAGTAGCTAAAACTTTAGCCGTCTTGCAAGAGCATTTTTATTGGCCACATATGAAGCGAGATGTTGAGCGCATTTGTAGTAGGTGCATTACTTGTAGGCAAGCTAAATCCTATGTTCAAAACCAGGGACTTTACACGCCCCTACCCATTCCGACGACACCGTGGGTTGATATTTTTATGGACTTTGTTTTAGGACTTCCAAGAACTAAACATGGGTCTGATTCTATATTTGTTGTCGTATATTGTTTTTCAAAGATGGCACATTTCATTCCATGTCATAAAACTGATAATGCATCTTTGATTGCCGATTTATTCTTTAAAGAAGTTGTGAGGTTGCATGGTATGCTTAGAACCATTGTGTCGGATAGAGACTCTAAGTTCTTAAGTTACTTTTGGAAGACCTTGTGGGGGAAGTTGGGAACTAAATTGTTATTTTCTACTACATGTCATCCCCAAACTGACGGTCAAACTGAAGTAGTGAATAGAACATTGTCTATGTTGTTAAGGGCTATCAATAAAAAGAATATTAAAACTTGGGAAGATTATTTACCGCATGTTGAGTTTGCTTATAATCTTGTTGTGCATTCTGCATCAAAGTTTTCACCATTTGAAATTGTTTATGGTTTTAATCCGCTAACCCCATTGGATTTATCACCTTTACCTGTTTCTGAGCATGTTAACTTAGATGGGCAGAAGAAAGCTGATTTTGTGAAACAGTTACATGAGAAAGCGAGATTCAACATCGAACGGCGGACAGAGCAATACACGGCGCAAGCTAACAAACATTGCAAGAAGATGGTGTTCGAACCGAGCGACTGGGTTTGGGTACACATGCAGCCCGAACGATTTCCAGCAGGTCGAAAGTCCAAGTTGCAGCCGCGGGGAGATGGTCCGTTCCAATTGCTGGAGCGGATCAATGACAATGCCTACAAAATCGATTTACCGGGCGACTATGGGGTCAGTGTTTCTTTCAATGTTGAGGATCTTAGTCCATTTGATGTCAATTTGGATTTGAGGACAAATCCTTCTCAAGGAGGGGGAATGATGAGAATCCATGGACAAAAGACCCGAGAATGATACCAATTGGTCCGGTGACGAGGGCGAGGGCAAGGAAGCTCAAGGATGCACTAAATGGGCTGATTCAAGTCATTCAGAATGACGCCGAGAGTGCATTACCGAAGGAGGAAGATGATCGGGTGGTCGATTGAATAAGCGTCGTCAGCGGCCCGCAGTCCACTCGATCGAGCAACTAAAGGATGCCAAGAATACAAGCCACCTAGCTTCTTCAAGACCTCATAATCATGTGCTCGATGGTGTTATATTCATTTATCATAGTTAGTTGTAGTTTAGTTTTTATTTTGAGTCATGTTAGTGTTTTGGAGGCCAAATAAACCTTTAAGGCCGCGTTTTGAGTTGTTATTTCGAGTCTCGGACGAACAGGGGATAAAAGACTGAAGAAATCGAAGGAGGCAAAAGTCGTGGAAAGCACGGCCTGGCCGTGCTTAAGTTACACGACCGTGTTTGGACCCTTTGTCGCGAACGTGGCCTGGCCGTGCTTCTGGGCACGGCCGTGTGGGAAGAAGAGCTCGTGGGTTCGTGGAAAGCACGGCCTAGCCGTGCTTGGGAACACAGTCGTGTTCAGAAAATCCTTCGTGAACACGGCCTGGCCGTGCTTTCCTGGCACGACCGCGTGGGGGCTGGGATCCGGCGTGTTTCTCTAGCACGGGCGTGCTTTTTACCTGATTTTCGAAATTTTCATGTTTTTGTTTCCTTTTCAGTTGTTTTCTTGGTAGGTTAGGGTTTGGACCCTTTATAAGGGTGAATACTTGTTATTTTTTTCAGTCAGTAATCAATACAATTAATCTTTTACTCTCAAATTGAGTGTTTCTCCAAGTGTTTCAAGATTTACGTTTCTTGTTGCAATTATGGACTTATCAGGCAATAATCCATAATTGCTTGTGGCGTCTTCGCATACCGAGGTTCTTGCTTCGCTAAGCAATGGGTCGAGGTTTCCACCAAATTAACCAAACTATTGAAGATCTTGGGTTAACAACATATTGTTGTTGGGTCGTATGCACAATTGTTGCTGCGGTTCACATCACAGACCCTTTCTCATTCATCTTGTTTCTGGAAACCCATTTTGTGCCAATAACATTTTGATGGGTTGGTGTTTGTACCAATTCCCATACCATGTTCCTTTCAAACTGATTCAGCTTTGTTGCATGGCTTGAATTCAATGTGTGTCATCCAATGCTTGGGACACATCTTTTGGCTCTATTTTGGAAATAAAACAAGTGAACATTGCTTCTTGCTGAGCTCTGGATCTGGTTCTTACACCATCTCTCACATCTCCAATGACTAGCTCTGGTGGATGGTCTCTCAGCCATATCACATTAGGTTGAAGCAAATCAGTCCAGTTGGTTCAAATTGCCTCGCATGATTGTGTTGTCTTGAGCAGCTCTTTCATCATCATTTAGCTGCAAATTTTCCAGCTGTCTTTGAGATTCAGCTATCTCATCTTCATCTTGGTTGATTTCTCTTGCTTCAGCCTCTACATAGGGACTCTTCTGCATGGTTGGTGATTCGACTTATCGCCTAACTCTTCAATGTCTTCTCCATTCACATTAGGTTCATCAAAAACCACATGAATAGATTCTTCTGTGACCATAGTTCTCTTGTTCAGCACTCTATAGGCTTTACTTTCAGTTGAGTATCCCAAGAAGATACCTTCATCAGCTTTAGCATCAAAAGCCTTTAGATTGTCTTTGCCATTGTTGTGGATGAAGCATTTACATCCAAATATTCTACAATACCCAACATTTGGCTTTCTCCCTGTCCATATTTCATAGGGAGTCTTTGTTGTGGATGAAGCATTTACATCCAAACATTTCTAAAATACCCAACATTTGGCTTTCTCCCTGTCCATATTTCATAGGGAGTCTTTGTCATCTGTCTATTAATCATGCATCTATTTTAAGTATAACATGCAGTGTTTATGGCTTCAGCCCAAAATCTTTGATCCATCTTGACTAACATGGTCCTTTGACTTCCTTGAGAGTTCTTTTTCTTCTTTCGCTTACTCCATTCTGTTGTGGAGTCTTTGCTGCAGATAATTCATGAGCAATACCATTTTCAACACAATACTGAGTAATTATCCCATTGACAAACTTAGTTCCTCTATCATACCTTTTCTTTATAATGGTTTGACTATTCTCATTTTGAACTCTTCTCATCAGTTGAGGTAACTTCTGCAAGGTTTCTTTCTTTTTGCACATAAAGATTGTCCATGTATATCTTGAATAATCATCCACCACCACTAAAGTGTATTTCTTTCCACTTATGCTGGCTGGTTCAACAGGACCAAATAAATCCATATGCAACAGATGCAATATTCTTGTTGAAGATGGACTAGACTTCTCTTTGAATGATGATTTGATCTGTTTTCCCATCGGCATGCATCAAAAACACTTTCCTTCTTGTATATTGAGTCTGGCAGTCCTTCTACGAGATGACTCCTTGCAAGCTTGTTGATTGTCTTGAAGTTCAGATGACTCAGCTTCTTGTGCCACAACCAACTTGATTCAGCTGTACTTTTTGCTAACAGACAAGTGCTTCGTGTGGCAGTCGACCAGTCTACCACATACATGTTCTTTTGTCTGGCTCCTTGCAACACTACTTCATTTGATTCAGTGTCTTTAATTTGCCACACTCCCATATTGAATCCGACATTATAGCCCTTGTCACAGAGTTGGCTGATGCTTAACAGATTGAAGTTGAGGCCTTCAACATATGCAACATCTGTGATTTCTAATCCATTTTTGTTGATGGATCCAGTGCCTCTTATTTCCCCTGGAGCTTCATTTCCTCCAAATATAACTTTTGCGCCTCTAATCTCCTTGAATTTTGACAGATTTTTCTTGTTTCCTGTCATGTGTCTGGCACAGCCACTATCCATGTACCAGGTTCCTTGGCACTCATTGTTCCTTGAACTCGCAATCAAGGAAATTAGTTTTTAGGTACCCATGCTTGTCCGGGTCCGAGGGGTTAGTCTTTGTAAGATGATCCAACCAACCTATAGCCAAATGACTTGACTCTAAGAGGTTGCCATCTATCTGTGCGAAAATCATAACTCACTTTGGCAAATTGCTTGGGGGCTTTAGGTTCATACAACTGTCTCTTTTGTCTGTATGCCTGTGTGTGTGTTTTAGCAATTGCCTTCTTTGGGTAGTTGTGATATTTCGAGTGTAGTGCCTGGGTGCATATGTGTGTCGATGATAGCTCTTTTGCCTTTGGAATGACCTTTGCTGAGTTCTAGGCCTTTGCCATTTGGCCTTATATTCCATAGGTCTTTGCGGATATTTCACATTATTCCAATCAGCTTGGCTTGGGTAGTTTCTATCATTCCCATCATATGTGTTTCTTTGATAAAACTTCTGGGGTTTTTGGTAGCTCTGCTTATTCTTCACAAAGTACTTCCTATTTGGAGTTTACTGAGGAACTCTGCTGGATTTCTTCTCAGTTGTCCTCTCAGCATACTCAACAGGTTGTTTTCCTTTTTCCTTTATATCCAAGGCCAGTTTGTTTGTGATTGTGCTTTGGAGTGAATATGGGTGCAACATTTGGTGTCTTGGATTTTTGAGATGTTTCATTACTTGAAGATCCTTTTTCCAAAACCACTCTGGGAGTTTGACTGTGCACAAAGGAATTGAATCCTATGCTTGTCTTATCTCCACACTCTTTTTGGCTCATAATAAGGTCATTCAATGATTTGGATGCCTTTGTAAATGATGCAATCACATTTTTGAGATCATTTTCTCTCTTTTCTATAGCAGCTATCTCTGCTATTAGTTTAGCATTTTCAGCCTTCAGCTCTTTGTTCTCATCAGCTATGTGACTAAGAGTACTCAGCTCCTTAGTCAGCTGTGAGTTTTAGCTTTTGAGTTGGCTGTTTTCCTCGTTTAATAGTGTGTGTGAGGATTTAATGTGCTCAAAGTCTTTCATCATTTTTCCTAATGAATCATAAAGATCAGTGGGTGATGAAGTGTGTGTGTCACAATCACTATCACTAGAATCTGAGTGAGATGAGTTAGAGTGATCTTGTTGGTAAGGTTGATCTTGTTCTTTAGCCATTAGACAGATCATTGCTTCTTCTTCAGAATCACTTGAGTAGTCAGCTTCACTACTCTCTGAGTCTGCTGCTTCTTTAGACTTAGCTGCATTTGTCTCGGCGCCTCTCGCAGCCCAACATAGCCCTTTTCTTTTCCTGTCTTCTTTCTCTCAAGACTCTTTTTTTCTTTCTTCATTCCTGTATTTATTGACTCATCGGATATGGGATCAATAGCAAAGTGTCCTGGTTGTCTACAATTCCAACACAGGTTCTCAGCTATTTGATCAGCTCTTTCCATTCTTGGGTTATCAGCTCTCTGATATTCAACCTTTTGATGCTCAAATTTCTTGGGTGGCCTATCTTACCTTGACTTGGAGGGAGCTGAATGTCTCCTGGAGGATTCACCCTTGTTTCTTTTATAGTTCTTGTTGAAGAACTTGTTGAATATTTTAACCATCAGGGCAATTTCTTACTGGTCAATGGCTTCCTTGACCTCAGCTCTCTTCCCATCCTTGACTATAAGTGCAGCTGTTTTGGGTACAGCTGTCTCCTCTTGATCTTTTCTTCTCAGTTCAAATTCATACGCTTTGAGGTCTGAGAATAGCTCATGATTGGATGTTGTTGTGAGGTTCATTGAATGTCTCAGGGCCATGACCTTCATTTCCTATTCAGCTGGGAGGCTTCTCAGAATTTTCATACACATTTCCTTCTGTGTATTTTCTTTCCCAAGTGTTGATAGTTCATTTGTGATTTCAGTGAATCGAGCATCCAGCTGATCCAAGGTTTCACCTGCAAGCATTTTAAAATTTTCAAATTTTTGTACAGCAACGGACAATTTGTTTTCTTTAATTTGCTCAGATCCTTCACAAATTAAAGTTTATCCCAAATTTGTTTTGCAGTTTGACAAGATTTGACTTTGTTGAACATTGCTTTGTCCAAGGTTTTGTAAAGTATGTCCTTGGCCATATTGTTCAAGTTGTATCTTTTTCTGTCCTCGTTTGTCCATTCAGTCCTTGGTTTCTCAACCAGGGCTGGTTTTCTTCAAAGACGGCTTCTTCTCCTTGCGGCTCGCTCTCTCCCATCTTGGTGTGTTTCCTTTTCAGTATTTGCAGTGGCCCATCCTCTATCACTATCCACATTTCATCATGTAAAGCAGATAGATGAGCCTGCATACGAATTTTCCAGTCATCAAATTCCTCAATAGTGAACATAGGAATGTGTGTCAAATTTGCTTCCATGATAATAACTTTGCTGAATAAAAATAGCTTTTGAAAGATCAAGTGTTAAAAATTTCTTTGAAAGATTGGAGATCTAGTTCATTAACCAGTGCGGAAGGCTCAATGAACCAATCGCTCTGATACCACTTGTAGGTCCCAAGGGGTGTGAGTAAGGTTTAGAAGGGGGGGGTTGAATAAACCTTACCAACTTTTCGATTTTTGTCCTTTTCAAATATTACAGAGTTAATTACATAGCTAAGTCCTTGAGGGACAACTAAGTTAGTTAATCAGCAGAGTTAGCCACTCAACAGACTCGATAGAGCTGTTGATAGAATAACTCAGCTGTTTAGACTAAACGTTAACTTGGTTGTGATGAGTTTTTCAGCGGAAGACTTAACACCCTTGAATTTGATTTAACTTTATTTTAACACTTGGTTTTAGCACTTTGTTAGTTATCAGTTGGATAGCAAATTATCAGCAGATATAAAGTATGTGTGCAGGAATCTATATATGCTGAAATGTAAATGACACAAGTAAATTTTATAGAGGTTCGAAGATGGGGTAATACTTCTACTCCTCTCTTCTCCAACTCCTGGAGGAATCCACTAAGTAATGATCAGAGTACAAAGTGGTTATCAATCTAGAGACAAGTCTTGATCACGCAGCTGACTTGCTCCTTAGACTTAGTCTGGAGATGCCTTGGTCACTGGTGGCTTCTCGTCGACTCGGAACTTCTTCACAGGGCGGCTGCCTTGCTACTTCAACTTACTTTCTCAAGCTTCTTGGATTTGATCACGAAGCCCTCCAATAACTTGAGATTGGTTCGACCTTGAACCTTCCTACAATCCTCCTTGGAAAGTAGACCCCTTTTGATTCTTCAAAAGTTTCCTCTTCAGCAGTTTGAAGTTGTCTTTCCTTCACAGCTTAGTGTTGGATCGATTTCCTTCGAGATTTAGGCTTGAGGATTTTGCTTGAATAACTTGAGAATATTTTGCAGGTTACAGTTTGAATGTCGCTTGTTATCTCAGGTGTGCAAGGTTCAGGTAACCTTTTCTCAAAGTGATTCCTCAGCCTTTTATAGTGAACTTTCAAAAATTTGCCCGTTGAAGAGATAGGCTGATTTCAAAAGTCACTTGTGTTCGTTGGCTTGTCTTGTTGCAGTCCTTGATGTTGACATTTCCTCGTATTTAATGTCTTGCAGCATTGCAGCATCTTTGACACTTGGTGCAATGCTTCCCATTGGTTTGTTCCTTTTGCACACGACTGGGTCTAACATTTTATCTCTGACAACTTTAACAGGTTACTATTCTGAGAAACATTCTTGACTTTTATCAACGGATCTCGTTCAGTTGTCTTGACTTGACTATAGTCTTCTATTCCCCAGGTGACTTGACTGACTCTTCATACAACTGTATCACAGCTGATACTCCTTCAGTCAAGTCCTTGATCTTCTTTCTTGGCCATACTCAGTTGTTTCTCAGCGGAGTCTTCACTTCAGTCTTCAGTTGACTTCTTGTATTCCTAGGTATAGCTGACTTAACACAGCTTGTCCAGCCCTATCTATTACAATACGAATTATAAGGAAAATGGGGTGCTAACTTTCTAGTCTATGTTTTACATGGCATTCATCAAAATCTAAATAATAAATTTCCCAACAATCTTGACGGTGGCAACTGATAAAATAACGATTAGTCGTTGAGCAAGACATCTCTTACCACCTTGAAATTATAATCGGGCTTAATCAAGCTTTGAATCACATCTTGTTCCTGCCATAAGACATCTTTCACAGTAGAATCGGTAGAGTCAATAATAAAATTATCATACAAGACACATGCAGAACTACAAGCTATATCAAAAATTAAAAACGTCAAAGTTTTTCCCTAAACATTCATACTAAGTTTTCTATTTTTGACATCAATCAAATTGTTAGTGATATCCATGAATGGTCTACCCAACAATATTGTATGATCTTTAAATTACCTTTATCCTTTTCCATATCGAAGATAACAAAATCAGTGAGAATTTTAAGACCACCTACTTGGACTAAAATATCTTTAACAATGTCTATAGGACACCTAATGGACCTATCACAAATGTAACCCAGTGAACTTCAATTCCCCTAAATCTAATTGTTTAAATATAGAGCAAGGCATAAGGTTAATTCCAACTCCAAGATCATGCATACCTGTGACTTTCTCTCCATTCCCAAAAAAGTATTAACAATTAAACTACATGGATCTTGTTGTTTTGTTAGGGATGGAATATGAGGTTTGTGGGGATTATCAGTTTCGTGTAAGGACGGTCCCTTGCTCTGTATTCGCGTTTCTTCACTTGCATCAACTTTTTTTTGCTTTCACGATACCTGCGGGGTTAGACGAGACCATAGACTAAGGAATCTCAATTTAATAATCATAAATCTCACCAATTTTTAAGAACGGTGATGTCTTGAGCTTGCGCCGATTGACTAGGTAATATGTCCTTGAAGACATGTCGAGCTATCTCACCAACTTGAGTAGCCAATTGGCCGACTTGAGTCTCAAATAGCTTAACACAGGCTTCCAAGGAATCGAACCTGCTATTGTTATCCTCTTGTGTTTGCTGACCAACTTGAATAAATGAATTCAAACTCTCTTCTAATGTAGGTCATGGTGGTTGCTGGGGCCACTGAACTTGTGGAATAGAATTTGCCCAACCCAAATTAGGGTGATTTTGCCAACATAATTATATGTTTGCGAGAAGAGGTCATTCATTGGCCATTGTTGGAATCCTTGAATGGCATTATCTCGTGTTTGCCCATCCATCGAATGCTCAAGAACAACATTACAAACATTGGCACCATGCCCATAACCACCACAAACTCCACAGACTCAGTAATGGGGTGTTTGGAGATCCACGAACTGCAAGTAATTGGACCTGCTTCGTGAGTTCTGCTAAGTGTTTGGTGATCTCCTATGATGGAGTCATCTCATTTGTTGTAGCATGTCTACTCCTAGCGCTCTTTTGCTGCGAATTACTGTCCATCATCTAGAAGAGGTTATAAATCTCTTGCGTCATGTGTGCACCCATATCACCTCTCGCTGCATTTTCAACCATGTATTGATAATTATGTGCCAATCCACGGTAGAAAAATTGATTCAAGAACTCTAAGGGATAAATTTGGTGTGGGATCCGAATCTATAAGTCCTTAAAGCGATCCCAAGCATCCTGAAAGGGTTCACCATCCGATTGGCTAAAAGTAGCGATTTTACGTTGTAGATCTACCATCTTTTGCTAAGAATAATATCTCCCCATAAATTTATCGTATACTGCCTCCAAATTAGTCAGAGAATTGGGAGACAAAGACATAAGCCACGACTTGGATCGATCTTTTAGTGTGTCAGAAAAACATCTCTTTTGCAACTGATCTTCGTTCAACCCTTGTAGAGGAAAGGTTCGAATGACTGCATAAAATTCATGGATGAAGTTGAGGGGATCTTCATTTGGCATCCTATTAAAAGATAGCAACTGATTGAAGTGGATCGTTTTGAGCTCGTAATTTTGTGTTGTCTCGCCCAATTGGATACCCGAAGTTGCCGTCCCAATGACGGGTCTATTAATTTTGTGTTGTCTCGTAATTTTGTGTTGTCTCACCCAATTGGATCCCTCATCAAACATTGTGGTTGCTCTGGATTATTAATCATTCCTTGTGCTTATTCTTTGGGTTCTTTCTTTGGAACTTGTTCTTGGTATTTGATAGTGCTCTCGCTACTTTCGGAAGAATCGTCGACTTCATCCCTTGTACGCTTTGCAACTAGATGGATTTCGTCCCTGTATGGCACTAGATCCAGTCTAAGATTTTTGCGTCCTTCCATTAACTACACGAGAAAACAGACCAAACACACCTGTGGAAAAAATTGTGAACTAAAAGAAAAAAAAATCCTAATCTAGAAACACAAAAAATAGACACAATAATTATTAAGCCTAAAGCCTTCCCCGGCAATGGCGCCAAAATTTTGTTCTATCGCTAAACACCTAAAATAAATCTAGTGATGTTGGCAAGAGCACGAGATCAATTGTAGGATAGCAAATTGACCAAAGTCGTCCCTCGCGGAAGACTTAGCCAACAAATAATTATTATGCATCACAGTTAACAAAAAATAAAACCTAAATACTTAATCCAATTTTAAGGTTTGTAAATAACTAAATTAATTATTAAAGTGAATATTCAAGATTTGGATTGAAAAAATGAATGATAAAAATGTCTACGGATTCAAGTTTGTTTCCTCAAATTACCAAGCAAAAGATCAAGCAATTGATAATGCAATTAAATAATTAAGAAAGCCGATATAAAATAGGCCTGGATCTGCTAACTTTCGCATTTGTTAGGGCGTATTTTTGCGCCCAAGTAATTTCCTAAACTGAAAGATTGTGTTTTAATTGTTTTACCTTTCTAGACTTATGGTAAGATTGAGTTGGAAATAGATTAGGAAAGATATTATATTGATATGGTATAGATATATTAGGACTCCTTGATTCTTATCTTATTTCCTAACGTAAGTGATATACTTGTCATATATTTGTATATATCTTTTTTTCTTGTTTATTATGACTCTTGGAAGGACTTGGACGCCTATATAAAGAGAGGAAGACGTGCATAATGTTGACACAAGAAATGCACTAGAAATACAAGAGTATTGAGTGAGTTTAGAGTCATTCAGACACGAGAAACCTCACTGTACTGAATGCGATCTCGAATGTGACTATATCAGAGATAACATTCAGTCCTGCAATTGTGTTTGTTAGCTTTTTCATCCATAGCCTTTTTGTATTGTGATAAATGAGTCCATACATGTCTATTGTTGGATGAGTTGTATTACATTGTTCAGATTCACTCTAGATATGAGTTTTCATTGATTTGGAAGAAGCCTATAACATCGCCACTTTAGGTCTGGAAAAACTTGTAGGTATTCTACAAACCTATGAGATGAATATAGCTCAACAAATGGAGAGCATGGGTCAAAAGGTTGCTTACCAAATTGAGTCCAAAGTTACTGATGACTTTGCTGAACTCAACAATGATATTGAAAATTCTGATTTAGGTTATGAGTCAATGGCCATGTATTCGAAAAAATTTGACCCAAAATAATATCTGATTCGTATCTAACCTCATAATTTGGATTTACATTACTGATTCATATCTAACCTCCTAATTGAATTTAGTCCGAAAATAATATCTTCTCTTGATATCAATTTCCCTCGAAATAATCAAAAGTTGGTCAAACAATCAATTATAATAAAAAGCAATTCAATTAGGAAAAGCATAATCAATTACTCAATACTCATGCTTGTTTATTTGTTCAACTCATCCTAACCCTAGAACAAAAAAATTAGCTCATGGAAAATTCATCAATTCAATTAAACAAGAGATAATAATCACAAACATTCTCATGAAGCAATTAATATCAAAAGAAAATCAAATAGATAAATAAAAGTGGAAAAGAATTACACTTTTTCAAGTTGTAAAGAGATCCCCAAAGAAAACTTCAAAACTCACGTGAAAGAGAAGAGCGAGAGAGAAGAGGGAAATTCAAATCATGTATCTGGCTTGAATGAATAAAAATTTAAAGCCTAGACTCCCCTTTAATAGCCCAAAGGCCTTAAAAATTTGGGAGAGTCCAAATCCTAAAAGAAATCTAATAAAATGGATGGTTTACGTAAAAGTCTTCATTTCTTGAATCGAACAACTAGGGAACGACCACCGAATGGCCATGGAACGGCCACCCTTCAGAGGGTGCATTTTGGGAACGCTAAGGGAACGACCGTTCCCAACTTCAACTGAATGAACAATCATCTTATTTTCTAGGAACGGTCGTTCCTTAGTTTTTGTTCCAATGCGAACGTCCATTGAACGGTTGTTCGTTGTTCGTTCGCCTAATTTAATTCTTCTTCGTTCACGTTCTCTTAGCCCACTTTTCTTACCGTCCTCATTCTACCTACACTTTTCCAACAAAAACAAGCATAACACACACAAAAATAGACTCAACTACAAAACACGCAAGCATAACACGAAATACACTATGAAAATTATTGAAAAGAACTCAAAATTACCGCACAAAATACTAACAAAAACACACAAAACAGTAAGTTTAACAATTCGACTTAAATTATTTTATACTTTATTTTAAAAAAATATATGCTTGATCTACTTATTTTCAAAATTATTTCATCTTAAAAAATTCATTGGACATTATAATTTAAGGAAACATGTTTGATTTTACTTATTTTCAAATATATAACAAAGAATGCTTTCTCAAAATAAAGAGGTAATGTTAATTTGCTCCCCAAGCTATGCGAGTTTTTCTACTTTGCCCACTTTTTTTATTTTAAAAAGTTCGGCTCCATTATTGCAAGTACTCGAACCAGAGCTTCGTCGTTGCGAGTAATACCCGTGGCCACTGCGCTAACACCAGTGGATTCTACTTTTTCCACTTAACTTTGAATAATTTACTTTACACCCTGAACTTTGCAACTTTGTTGGACTTCGCCTATAATTTCTAAATTTATCCCGTAGCCTTTATGGTTATTTTATTTTATGATCTCTGAAAACTGATCCCTTTATGATTATTTTATTTTATGATCTCTGAAAAATGGTATCATAGCTTAGATATATTAATGGGATTCACTATTATTTAATATTATTTGCATGTTAACTAAATATGAGGAGATTTTGTGATAAAACTGATATAAATAATTGTTCAAGATGTAATAGCTACAAGCAATCAACTAACAGTGAGAGGTAAATTTGGAAATTATTTGCTAAGTGTAATAATTTGCATGTTCAGGGAGTAAAGTAGAATAATTCAAAGGTAAGTGAAAAACGTAGAAAAATATGCATAGTTTGGAGGACAAATTAAAATTACTTACTAAAACCAAAATAAATGTAAAGTTGAAATGATGGTGTAAACTTTGAGAATAGGGTTTAGTCATTAGTGTAAATGACATTAGGGGATTTAGACCGACTTTATTTAGCAAAACAGAATGGGGAAGATTATTGCCCTTGTTGGCTTTGTAATGGTGTAATTTGTTACCTCAACAAAAAAAAAAATGGTGTAATTTGTTTCTTGTATATGGGTGAACAACATTGGGAGGATGCCATGCCATGGCTGGCTTTGTAGCTGTATGATTGGCTCTTATGTGTTGTCAGTGTGCTGCATTAGTTTTTTCTTTCTTCGTTTTATTGAAACTTGACTTTGGTGCAATGTGCTAGGCATCAAATTTATTTAAAAATTTCCAAATAATTGCCTAAAAATGTTTATGAGTGTTCATTTCTCTAATAATTTAAAAGTGCTACTTTAGTGGATTGATAAAGATAGTGATCACGTTCTTTAGTAGAATTGTTCAATCTAGTGGGGAAAAAAATTCCAAATCACATTTGAATTTTAACTATGATCTATCGAAACACTTGAAATTTCGCTCCCTTGTACGGATTATTGGCAGCCCCAGCGTTGGATGTGATTGAAGTTGTGATTACCACTAATTAGTTTAGGGGTTAATTAGGGGTTATTTTAGGGGACTTAGGGGTTAGTTATTTTAGGGGTTATTTTAGGGTTAGGGGTTAGAATTAACTAGTATAAATATGTATAATTTCATACACAATTTTACACCACATTTCTAATAATTATAAGGTATTTTTTTCTACTTCAATATTTTTCACAAATTCTTTCATTAATTATTTTGATTTATTAAAATCACATATTAATTATAATTTTATTTAATGTAGAAAATGAAGGGGTCGAGGATTAGGACTTCTATTGTTCATTTTTCTACATCGAATATCTGCGATTATTAAAGTAGGGATTTTTATAGTATTTGTCTTTATTTAATGTTCCATGATTATACTTCATTAATTGCAATGTCAAGAGAAAATAAAATCATATAAGCTAGGAGCCATGAAAAGGGTCCGACATCAAACGTATATTCGGGGTGAACCCGCAATGCTATATGTAGTAACTGGCCAGTTAGAGGAAAAAGAGAAAATTAATGAATTTATTGTTTTAGTTATGTGAATGCTTTTCATGTTATATTAAATATTGACAGATATATCCCTACTGAGCGAGATGAAGCACACCCCTATTATTATCATAACTTTCAGGTTGAGAAATCTGGCTGAAGATATGATGTTGTGCATGGTGGAATAAATCATGTTATATTTATATTTTAAATAATTATGATCGGACTAAATTTTGGATTTATGTCTTTAATTTTTCCGATTTATGCTTGGAATAATTGTTGGATATTTAATTTAGAAGATGTATTATTATTATTATTATTATTATTATTATTATCATTATATTTTTTTCCTTGAGAATTAAAAATTCTAAATAAACTTTTTGATAGTTATTGGGATCACTTTAATTTATAAATTTGTGTTTTCTTAATAATATTTTAGAGTACTTTAATTTCATAAAATTGGGCGTTACAAGTGCTATCAGAGCAGGTCTACGTTTCTGTAGGCTTGTTAAAAAAAACTTAAAATTAAAATGTATAGTTTTTTTTAAGAAAACAATAAAAAAATACAATAAAAGTCAAACTTTTTATAAGATAAAATGGTGTAATAAAATCCACCTCCGTCATATCTTGCCTGTCTCCTCAAGGTAAGAGAATTATTAATGCGAGTTATATTATACAATTATATCAATATGCTCATTTATGTCATGATGTATTTTATTATGATTCCATGTTATTATATTCTTCTTTAAAAATATAATATCAGTTTAAATGTTAGATGAATAGAAATCTTGTATTTCTTTAAAAAAAATGTAAAAAAATAGACTTATGGTTACAAATGCACATATATATAGATGGCAGGAGCTCGCACTCGCCACACTACAAGAAAGAATAATATTAATAATAATTGGGGTCCGAACCATCCAATTAACCGACTCAATCATTATTTCAACTATTAAAGTGAGGATAGGGATAGTATTGGAGAATATATAGTTAAAATTCACCAGTTGTAGTACAATGTGAGGAATGTCATCGGGGCTCCAAACGAACGCGTTGCCTCCCGTAGTGTGATTGATAGCTTACCCTCGTTTTGGAACGTCATGGCTGAAAAACTTTATGCCTCATTATTGGAGTATGACAGGCATGACGACCGACCAAAAATCAACTACGGGACATTCACTGCTAGGTTATACGGTAAATGGATTGAGTTTTTGAACAATGACGCTATGGCAGAAGATGATGAACTGGAAGGAAACCTGGAAGAAGAGCTAGAAGAAGACCCAGAAGAAGATCCGGAAGAAGATCCGGAGGAAGATGAAGGCATGGATCAGTAGAGATAGATGGGTCTATGTATTGCAATAATTGATAAATAATTCCTTATTATATATAAAGTTTAATTGTCCTTTAAATGATACTAATTTATTTGATCATTATATTATGATATTTAGAGTTTAAGTTAGATATTTCATCAAAATCCATTAATAACTTGGGATAAATAATAATAATAATAATACATTACGTATGGCCTTAGGAATATGGCTCCCCGTCGGGGAAATCAAGTCAACAGTGAGAACTCTACTAACACAGAAAATCAAACCACTGCTACTGCTGGAGATATAATTGTTGAGTTCCTCGGGGTGTGCAAAACAACGGGGACAACAACAACAACAACGCACGAGTTGTGGAACAATTCCTCCACTATCGTCCACCCACATTCAACGGACGTGATGGCAGCTGTACAAGAATGGTTTCGATCGCTAGAGAGGATTTTTTGACTTATTTGCTGCACAGACGAACAGAGAGTCGTATGTGCTGCCTTCCAACTCACTGAAGACGCTGATCATTGGTGGGAAGGGTATTGGAGGACTACGACCGAGGAATAGCGGAATGCTTTAACATGGGATGAGTTCAAAGTGATCGTAATGGAAAAGTTTTTCCCACAATCATATCGGGACAAGAAGGAGACAGAATTCCTTAACTTTAAACAAAGAAACATGACTGTCACAGAGTATGAGAGACAGTTCAATCAACTAAGTTGGTTTGCTCCACACCTAGTGGATACTAATTTTAGAAAGGCTCTGAGATTCACTAGGGGACTTCGAGCACAACTATCAGGAATACTATCTGCTCAAGGAGATTTGGAGTACTCGATGATGGTGAGAAGGGTTTATGAGGTGGAGGCAAGTTTTACTGGGGACGAAGAGGAGCAAAAGTTGGTCGTTTTACCTGAGAAAAGAAAATGGGACGGGGCAAAACATAATAAAAATGAAAATCAAAATAAACAGGTAAAGACTAATGGAAATGCACGCCCAACTACGCAAGCAGACATGCCAACTTGCCCAAATTGCAAGAAGAATCATTTTGGAGAAAGTTTAGCGAGACAAGAAAAATGCTTCAAGTGTAAGAAGCTAGGGCATGGAGTCTCTAATTGTTTTTTCTTGAAAGCTGAGCGGGAAAGAAGAGAACAAAAATCTGGAGGTAGAGCTCGAATGTATACTATGACTCAGGAAGAAGCTGATTAGAACCCGGGTACAATGTCAGGTATGCTAACCATCTCTGGAATACCTGCTCTTGTACTTTTCGATACTGGTGCCACACATTCATTTTCATCTGCCAAATTTCATGTTTTATTAGGACATAAGAGTGCTAGAGTAAGTGAACCCCTTGAGGTTGGCTTGCTATCTGGAAATTCGATAACAACTGACTCAGTAAATAAGGATGTTGAAGTGAATATAGGGGGAAAATATCTTAAAGTTGATCTATATATTATTAAGATGAAGGATTTTGGCGTAATCTTAGGTATGAATTGGCTTAGTAGATATCATGTAGACATTAAGTGTCACGAGAAACAGATAATATTCAAACTGCCAAAAAATAATGAGATAAAATTCTATGGGATTAAGTCTAAGGCAGTACCACGAGTGATATCGGTAATGAAGGCAAAAAAGATGTTGAAAAAGAAAAATTGTCAAGGATATCTAATGAGTTTAGTAGATACCTCAACAGCCGAAGTGACACCTAATTACGTACCAATTGTGGAAGAATTTTTTTATGTATTCCCAAAAGACTTGCCAGGAATTCCTCCAGATCGCCAGGTTGAATTTGAAATAGATTTGATACTTGGGACAGCACCTATATCTAAGGCACCGTATAGGATGGCGCCACAGGAGTTACAAGAGTTAAAGGCACAAATACAATAACTTTTGGATTTGGGATTCATTAGACCTAGTGTATCACCGTAGGGAGCATCGGTTCTGTTTGTAAAGAAAAAAGACAGGTCACTTAGAATGTGTATCGATTATAGAGAACTTAATCGACTCACAGTGAAGAACAAGTACCCGTTGCCGAGGATTGAAGACTTGTTCGATCAATTGAGAGGTGCCAGCACCTTCTCTAAGATTGACTTGAGATCTGGATATCAACAGTTAAAAATTAAAGAGAGTGATATCCCAAAAATGGCATTTAGAACCCGATATGGGCATTATGAGTTTGTAGTAATGCCATTTGGGTTAAGTAATGCACCAGCAGTATTCATGGACTTGATGAATAGAGTGTTTCATCTGTATCTAGACCAATTCGTCATAGTCTTTATAGATGATATACTTGTATATTCAAAGAATAGGGAGCAACATAATGAGCATTTAAGAATATTGCTAGAAACACTTCGCAAGGAGAAGTTATACGTGAAATTCAAGAAATGTGAGTTTTGGCTAGATCGAGTTGTGTTTCTTGGACATGTAATCACTGCTCAAGGAATTGAAGTAGACCCGTCTAAAGTTGAAGCGGTTAATCAATCGAGTGCACCTACGAATGTAAATGAAGTTTGCAGTTATGTTTGGCAGGCAATTATCGGAGATTTATTGAAGGATTCTCAAAGATAGTTGCGCCTATGACTCGACTGACAAGAAAAGGGGAGAAGTTCCAATGGAATGAGAAATGCGAAGAAAGCTTTCAGGAGTTGTAGCAAACACTAACTTCTGCATTAGTATTAACAATTCTTGACCCCACTAAAGATTTGGTTATTTATAGTGATGCATCAAAACAAGGCTTGGGATGCGTGCCAATGCAACATGGTAAAGTGGTTGCCTACACCTCAAGACAACTAAAGCCACATTAGTTAAGTTATCCTACTCATGACCTAGAGTTAGCTGCTATAGTGCATGCATTAAAGATCTGGCGCCATTACCTATATGGAGGGAAATGTGAAATCTTCACCGACCACAAAAGCTTGAAATATATGTTTACTCAGAAAGAGCTAAACATGAGGCAAAGAAGGTGGTTGGAACTGGTGAATGACTACGGTTGCACTATTAGCTATCATCCGGGTAAAGCTAATGTTGTAGCCGATGCATTAAGTCGTAAAACAAAAGGAGAAATGTCAAGCTTGATATATGAACAAGAACATCTTGTGAGAGAATTCGCCAGGATGAGAATTGAAGTAGTGGTACCACCAAAAAGCACAGAGATAGTACTAGCATCTTTGGTGGTGTAACCTACTCTGAGAGAGAAGATAAAAGAAGCTCAACCTCGAGATAAATTTTTTGAGCAAAATCAAAGAAAAAGCTCGTGAAGGGAATGTAAAAGGATTTGTTATAACAAATGATAGTATTTTGACTTATGAAGGGAGATTATGTGTTCCTAAAGAAGAAGGCCTTAGAGAAGAAATTCTCGAAGAAGCTCACTGTACGCCATACACAGCTTACCCTGGAGGTTCAAAAATGTATCGAGATTTAAGAGAAGTATTTTGGTGGCAAAGTGTTAGGAAATTTATTTGTTAGATTTTGATGATACCATGTAAAACTTAAACTAGGAAGTTCGCACCCCATTTTCCTTGTAATTTGTATTGTAATAGATAGGACTGGAAGAGCTGAGTTAAGTTAGCTATGTCAAAGATTACAAGAAGTTAACTGCGGACTGGGATGAAAACTTTGATGTGTGTCAGCTGAGTATGGCCTAGAAGGAAGTCAAGGACTCGACTGAAGGAGAGTCAGCTGAGGTACACTGTGAGAAATGTCAGTCAAGTTAACTCAAGAAGCCAAGTCTATCAGTTGAAGTGATAGTTGAGTCAATCCCATGATTGGAGCTGACTCAAGTCACCTGGGGTAAAGACAGTAGTCAAGTCAAGACAACTGACTTAGATCCGTTGAATAAAGTCAAGAATATTACTTGATATAGTAATATGTCAAGATGCCAGGTCTTATAGTGTTTGGCCCAGAATTGTGCAAAAGGAATGAGCGAATGGGAAACATTGCACCTTGTGTCAAAAACCTGCAATGCTGGAATGCCATTTAATATGAGGAAAGGTCAACATCACCAAGGCTGCAGACTAAGAAAAAGCAAGCCAACGAACACAAAGTGACATTTAAAACTAGCCTATCTCTTCAACGGGCAAATTTCAAATGTGCACTATAAAAATGTTGAGGAAGCTATTGAGAAAAGGTTACCAGGACCCAGCAAGAGCAAGCATTTTTCTGAGCAATTAACCTGCAAATTTCTCATAGCAATTCAAGCAATTCCTCAAGCTTTAAACTCGAAGAAACTCAATCCAACACAAGCTGTGAAGGAAAGATAACTTCAACCCGTTGAAGAGGAAACTTTTGAAGAAACAAAGGGGTCTACTTTCCAAGTCAGGATTGTAGAAAGGTTAAAGGTCGAACAATTATCAAGTTTGTTGGAGGGCTTCGTGATCAAATCCAAGAACTTGAGAAGTGAGCTGAAGTAGCAAGGCATCTGCCCTGTGAAGAAGCTGAGTCGCAAAAGAAGCCAACTGTGTGATCAAGGCTATCTCCAGACTGATAACCGCTTTGTAAACTGATATGTTACATAGCTGATTACTCCAGGAGTTAGAGAAGAGAGGATTAGAATAATTACCCCATCTTCGAACCTCTATAAAATATTTTTGTCATTTACTTTCAGCAATTTACATTCCTGCATATTTACTTATATATGTTGTTAGTATACATTTGCTATCCAACTGATAATAAACTAAGGGCTAAACATCAAGTGTTTAAAACAAGTTTAAATCAAATCAAAGGGTTTTAAGTCTTCCGCTGTTAAAACCAAATCAGCCAAGTTAAGTATTTGGCTTAAGCAGTCGAGTTATACTATCAACAGCACTATCGAGTCTGTTGAGTGGGTGACTTAGCTGAATAGCCAACTTAGGTGTCCCTCAAGGACACAGCTGATTTGAGTCAACTCTGTTGAATTATTTAAAAGGTCTAAAATCAAATATTTGGTAAGGTTTATTTAATCTTCCCCTTCTAAACCTTACACCGCACCCCTTGGGACATACACGAAGTATGAAAAGAGATATTAGAACTTTTGTGGAAAAATGTTTAACTTGTCAGCAAGTTAAAGCCGAACACCAAAGACCATCTGGTTTGCTCAAACCACTTGACATCCCAAAATGGAAATGGGAGCACATAACTATGGATTTTGTGGTAGGGCTTCCACCATCAGTCAAGAGAAACAAGTTTGTTTGGGTTGTAGTAGATCAGTTAACAAAGTCAACTCATTTCTTACCCATTAAGATGACATTCAGTATGGAGCGATATTGAGGAGATAGTGAGACTTCATGGAGTTCCCGTGTCAATTGTTTCAGACAGAGATACACGTTTTACTTCTAAGTTTTGGAAAAGTCTACAAAGTGCCTTGGGAACAAAGCTAAACTTTAGTACGGCTTATCACCCGCAAACAGATGGACAATCTGAAAGGACTATACAAATATTGGAAGATATGTTGAGAGCATGTGTGCTCGACCTAGGAAGTAATTGGGAAATATTATTACCCTTAGTACAATTCGCTTATAACGACAGTTATCAAGCGACTATTGGGATGGCTCCATACAAGGCGTTGTATGGAGGAAGGTGTAGATAACCATTATATTGGAGCGAAGTTGGTGAAAGAAATATTTTGAGGCCTGAACTAATTCGGCAAATTGTTGAGAAGATAGCTATGATACAAGATCGAATAAAGATAGCTCAAGATAGACAAAAGTCGTATGCTGATAGATGGAGAAAACATATACAGTTTGATGAAGGAGAAAAAGTATTTCTGAAAGTAGCTCCTATGAAAGGTGTTATTCGATTTGGCGAAAAGGGAAAGTTGAAACCAAGATATATTGGACCATTTGAAATCCTTACACGAGTTGGAGATTTAGCTTATCAGCTACCATTACCACCGAGTCTATCAAGTGTGCACAATATTTTTCACGTCTCTATGCTACGAAAGTATATTTATGATCCAGGCCACGTCGTCAATTATATGGATCTAACAATCAACAATGATTTAACTTATGAGAAAGCACCAGAAGCTATTTTGGAATGCAAGATTCACCATTTGAGAAATCAAGATATTGCTCTGATCAAAGTACAGTGGAGACGTCATGGCAGAAATGAAGCTACTTGGGAGCGTGAAGATGAGATTCGTGTCAATTACCCAAGTTTTGCAATTCCAGGTAAGATATATGTAGGTCCCATGGGGTGTAAGTAAGGTTTAGAAGGGGGTTGAATAAACCTTACCAACTTTTTCGATTTTAGTCCTTTTAAAATATTACAGAGTTAACACAAACAACTGAGTCCTTGAGGGACAACTAAGTTGGTTATTCAAATAGAGTTAGCCACCAACGGACTCGATAGAGTTGTTGATAGAATAACTCATTTTTGCTTAACTGAACCTTAACTTAGTTGTGTTGGTTTTATCAGCGGAAGACTTAACACCCTTTGATTTGTTTTAAACTTGTTTTAACACTTGTTTTTCGCACTTGGTTATTAATCAGGTGGATAGCAAATAAGTTTATCAGCAGATATAATGTAAGTATGCAGAAATGTAAATGTGCTGAAAAATAAATGACACAGATGATTTTTATAGAGGTTCGAAGATGGGGTAATTCTTCTAATCCTCTCTTCTCCAACTCCTGGAGGAATCCACTATGTAAAAGATCTGTTTGCAAAGTGGTCAACAGTCTAGAGACAGCCTTGGTCACACAGTTGGCTTCTCTTCCGACTCAGTTTCTTTACAGGGCAGCTGCCTTGCTACTTCAGCTCACTTTCTCAAGTTCTTGGATTTGATCACGAATCCCTCCAATAACTTGATACTGGTTCGACCTTGAACCTTCCTACAATCCTCCTTGGAAAGTAGACCCCTTTTGATTCTTCAAAAGTTTCCTCTTCAACAGATTTGAAGTTGTCTTTCCTTCAAAACTTGTGTTGGATCGATTTCCTTCGAGTTTTAGGCTTGAGGATTTGTTTGAATATACTTGAGAATATTTGCAGGTTAATCGCTTGAATATTGCTTGCTTGTTCGTGGTTCAGGTAACCTTTTATCAATGAATTTCCTCAGCCTTTTATAGTGAACTTTCGAAAATCGCCCGTTGAAGAGATATGCTGATTTCAAAAATTCACTTGTGTTTGTTAGCTTGTCTTTTCTTGGTCCTCAATCTTGAGATGTAGACCCTTCCTCGTATTAAATGAATTTCCAGCTTTTCAGGTTCTGACACAAGGTGCAGTGCTTCCCATTGGTTTATTTCTCTTGCACGCTTCTAGGATAAGCACTTTAAGACCTGGCAGCATGAAAGTATTACTTATTTAAGTAATGTTCTTGACTTTTGTGCAACGGATTCATTTCAGTTAAGTCCTCTTGGTTGCTGCCTTTTTCCCCAGGTGACTTGAGTCTGCTTCAACCATTGGATGACTCATCTGTCACTTCAACTTGAGAGTTGGCTTCTTAAGTTGACTTTGACTGACTCTTCACACAGCTGTTCCTCAGCTGATACATCTTCAGTCGAGTTCTTGATCTTCTATTTTGGCCATACTCAGTTGTTCCACAGAGGAGTCTTCACTTCAGTCCTCAGTTGACTTCTTGTATTTCCAGGCGTAGCTGACTTGACTCAGCTTTTCCAGCCCTATCTATTGCAATGTAAATTACAAGGAAAATTGGGTGCCAACTTTCTAGTTTAAGTTTTACATGGCATTCATCAAAATCTATAAAATAAATTTCCCAACAATTTCCCCCTTTTTGATGATGCCAAAACTTAAAAAAAAACAACATGTAAACAGTAAAGATACACACAGACAATGTAGTAACAAAGAATGTATGCGTAGAATCATCGTTTTATTGATCATAACATTATTGTCCTTTACACAGCTGTTTACATTTGGTATCAGAGCATCCTATATCAAAGCAACAATACAGACATCTATGCTAGGATACTAATACAAAGTGAAAAATTACAAAAAAAAAAAAATAAAACTTCACTAAGTATACAGATGACTTACAAAAGTGTATTTACACAAGTAAAATACATGAAGGGTTCACAGAAACACTTCATCGCCTTTGTTGCCTCCTTCTTTCCTCTTCAGCTCTATCGAAGTCATCAGCTCTTTTTCTCTTTTTATCTTCTTCTTCTTTCTTTTTCCTTTCTTCTTCATTCTTCTTCTTTTCGTAAGCTCTTTTTGCAGCAGGGTCATCCCTTATCTGCCTTTCTTCCCATTCGCGTGTGGCTTTGGCACTTTTTGCTGCCATTCTTCTTTTGGCTTCTTCAATTTTGCGTTGATCTTCTAAATTCGCCAAGTGGTCGTGCCCAGTCCAATACTTGATATCCCTTTTTCGCTCTTTTCCTGACTCAGCTCCTCTTTCTCTTAGAGTGTACTGCATAGGAGCTTTGGATTTTCGGACTGAGTGTCTGCTAGAGTTTTGTTGTTTCTCAGCTGTTTTGCACACATCCAGTCCTTTTTCCCAGTAGAGATCCCATGCTTTGGTTAGAGACAGTCCCTTGAAGTAGCCTTCAGCTTCTAGTGTTTTGAATTCTTCCATGGATCTAGGCTCGATCCAACTTGTCGCATTAATTCACCGGGAGGGTCAATAAGAGCTTTGCTTAATTTAGTCAGGAGTCCACCATGCCGTTGTAAGATCTTTTGAACGCGAGCTTCCTGCTTTTTGAGAACTCCTCAATATCCGCTTCAATGATCTTTCTTCTTTCTCGCTATAGGCACAACAGAGTGTCCCATTGGTAGGGTTACGGGAGTTTGCTCATGATGGAGGCAGTAACATGACCTTGTTGGGGGGGGGGGTTTCACTATCATCAAAGTTAAATCTTTCGAACGTTCCCCTCACCGCTTTTCCTTTCTTCTCAGATTCTTTCAATTTTTCTTCTTTTAAACTCATTAGGGACTCCTCTTCCCCCTTTTTGGAATCATCAAAGGAAAGAGGGACCCTAGGGAACATGTCTGCGAGCATAAAGTCGAGTAAGCTGAGAGCGGAATTCTGTTTGGAGTCTACGGCTACATAAGTTGTCCAGAATTCTGAGCAAGTGGCTTTAGACTCGGCCGCCACCAATTTCATTTTAGCCATGAGGAGGCTGAATTTTGCATTCATGGTCTCCTCAAGGCGCATAACTTCTTTTCTCTGAAATTCACGCAGAAGCTTCATTTCTGTTTTGTGAGATGCATGCAACCTTTCTATGTATTCCTGCAGCAGGGTCATCCCTTATCTGCCTTTCTTCCCATTCGCGTGTGGCTTTGGCACTTTTTGCTGCCATTCTTCTTTTGGCTTCTTCAATTTTGCGTTGATCTTCTAAATTCGCCAAGTGGTCGTGCCCAGTCCAATACATGATATCCCTTTTTCGCTCTTTTCCTGACTCAGCTCCTCTTTCTCTTAGAGTGTACTGCACAGGAGCTTTGGATTTTCGGACTGAGTGTCTGCTAGAGTTTTGTTGTTTCTCAGCTGTTTTGCACACATCCAGTCCTTTTTCCCAGTAGAGATCCCATGCTTTGGTTAGAGACAGTCCCTTGAAGTAGCCTTCAGCTTCTAGTGTTTTGAATTCTTCCATGGATCTAGGCTCAGATCCAACTTGCTGCATTAATTCACTGGGAGGGTCAATAAGAGCTTTGCTTAATTTAGCTGGGAGTCCACCATGCTGTTGTAAGATCTTTTGAACGCGAGCTTCCTGTTTTTCAGAGAACTCCTCAATATCTGCTTCAATGATCTTTCTTCTTTCTGCTATAGGCACAACAGAGTGTCCCATTGGTAGGGTTACAGGGAGTTTGCTCATGATGGAGGAAGTAACATGACCTTGTTGGGGGGTTTCAGCTATCATCAAAGTTAAATCTTTCGAACGTTCCCCCTCACCGCTTTTCCTTTCTTCTCAGATTCTTTCAATTTTTCTTCTTTTAAACTCATTAGGGACTCCTCTTCCCCCTTTTTGGAATCATCAAAGGAAAGAGGGACCCCAGGGAACATGCCTGCGAGCATAAAGTCGAGTAAGCTGAGAGCGGAATTCTGTTTGGAGTCTACGGCTACATAAGTTGTCCAGAATTCTGAGCAAGTGGCTTTAGACTCGGCTGCCACCAATTTCATTTCAGCCATGAGGAGGCTGAATTTTGCATTCATGGTCTCCTCAAGGCGCATAACTTCTTTTCTCTCGAAATTCACGCGAAGCTTCATTTTACATTTTTGTGAGATGCATGCAACCTTTCTATGTATTCTCGCATTTTGTGCCTCGATCAAAGTGTTGTCGGCGCTCAGGATGTTGGGAAATTATTTTTAGATTTTGATGAATGCCATGTGAAACTTAGAATAGAAAGTTGGCACCCCATTTTTCTTGTAAATTGCATTGTAATAGATAGGGTGGTCGATTGAGTCAAGTCACTATGCCTGAACATGCAAGAAGACAATCGGAGACTAGAAGGAAGACTCCACCGCGAGGCGATTGAGTGTGGCAAAGAAGAGAAGACAAGAACTCGATCAAGGTGCGGTGAGATTGATTGAGTGAAGTATCGGTCAAGTCAACTCAAGACGGCCAAGTCTCAAGTTGAAGTGCTTTGAGAAAGAGTCATCCAATGATTGGAAGTCGACTCAAGTCACTTGGGGAAGTCAAGGAAATACGGTCAAGTCGAGATAATCGAAAGAGATCATTTACGTAAGTCAAGAAAATAACTTAAACAAGTAATAACTCCATACGCTTTCTTAAAGTGCTAAGTCCTAGATGCGTGCAAAAGGAATAAACCAATGGGAAGATTGCACTGTGTCGAACTCGAAAAGTCAAGAATCATTCATACGAGGAAATGTCAATTCCAAGGACTGCAACAAGACAAGCCAACGACCACAAGTGTCTTTTGAAAATAAGCCTATCTCTTCAACGGGCAGATTTTTGAAAGATCACTATAAAAGGCTGAGGAATCACTCTGAGAGAAGGTGACCTGAACCACGAACATTCAAGCTAACATTCAAACTGTAACCAAAAATTACTCTCAAGTCATTCCAATTCAATCCTCAAGCCTACATTACGAAGGAAATCAATCCAACGCTCACTGTGAAGAAAAGACTACTTCAATCAGTTGAAGAGGAAACATTTGAAGAATCAAGGGGTCTACATTCCACGGAGGATTGTAGGAAGGTTCAAGGTCGAACCGGTCTCAACTTTTGGAGGGCTTCGTGATCAAATCCAAGAACCTTGAGCAAGTGGGTCTGTAGTAGCAAGGCGGTTGCCCTGTGAAGAAGCCGAGTCGTCACGAGAAGCTTGATTTGTGTGACAAGGCATCTCCGGTGATCGAGTCCCAAAGGATCAAGTCGATTGTGTGATCAAGACTTTGTATCGGACTGTTAACCACTTTGTATATTGATCAATACTTAGTGGATTCCTCCAGGAGTTGGAGAAGAGAGGAGTAGAAGAATTACCCCATCTTGAACCTCTATAAAAACTTATTGTGTCATTTACACAAAGACTTTAATTTCTCGTGCATATTACCTTAATATCACGATAAATTTACTATCCAATTGATAATCAACAAAGTGCTAAAACCAAGTATTAAAACAAATTTAACCAAATTCAAGGGTGTTAAGTCTTCGCTGAAAATATATCACAATCGAGTTAAGTTTTTAGTCAAAACAAAGTGAGTTATTCTATCAACAAAGTGAGTCGAGTCCGTTGAGTGACTAGCTCATTGATTAACTAACTTAGCTGTCCATCAAGGACTCAGCTGTGAAATATTAACTCTGAACATTTTAAAAGGACTAAATCGAAAAGTTGGTAAGGTTTATTCAACCCCCTCCCCTCTAAACCTTACACTCACACCCCTTGGGACCTACAAGTGGTATCGAGCGGTTGGTTCATTGAGCCTTTCCGCTTTGACGGTCACTGAACTAGATCTCCAAATTTTACAAAGGTTGTTTTAGCACTTGATCTTCCAAAACTCTTTTATTCAGCAAAGTTATTATCATGGAAGCAAATTTGACACGCATCCATATGTTCACAATTGAAGAATTTGATGATTGGAAAATTCGTATGCAGGCTCATCTATCAGCATTACACGATGAAATGTGGATAGTAATAGAAGATGGGCCACTCCAAATCTTAAAAGTGAACACGGCTACAAGGAGAAGCGCACAATTTGAAGGAGAAGAGGATGTTGCTCCTGCCAATGATGGTTGAAAAACCAAGAGTGAATGGACAAATGATGACAGGAAAAGATATAACTTGGAGAATGTGGCCAAGGACATTCTTTACAAAACTTTAGACAAAGCCATGTTCAACAGAGTCAAATCATGTAAAACGGCAAAAGAAATCTGGGACAAGCTAACCTTGATTTGTGAAGGCTCAGAGCAAATCAAGGAAAATAAACTATATGTTGTTGTACAAAAATTTGAAAATTTTAAGATGTATGCAGGAGAAACCTTGGATCAATTGGAAGGTCGGTTCACAGAAATTACCAATGAGCTATCTGCACTTGGAAAAGAATATACACAAAAGAAAATGTGTATGAAGATTCTAAGAAGTCTCCCAACTGAGTGGGATATGAAAGTCATGGCCATGAGACATTCCATGGACTTATCAAAGACATCCAACCATGAGCTATTCTCGGATCTCAAAGCCTACGAATTTTAGCGAGAAGAAAAGACCAAGAGGAAACAGTTGTGCCCAAAACAATTTGCTTCTAATTGTTAAGGATGGCAAAAAGAGTGAGGTCAAAGAAGTCATTGACCAAGAGGAGATCGATCGATGGTTAAAAGGTTTAACAATTTCTTCAATAAGAATTACAAAAGAAGCAAAGGTGAATCCTCGAGGAAGACACTCACTCTCCCTCCAAGTCAAGGGAAGAAAGACCACCCAAGAGAGCGAGCATCAAAAAGTTGAATATCAAAGAGCCGACAATCCAAGGATGGAAAGAATGATCAAAACGTTGAAAATCTATGTTGAACTGCAGCAACCCGATCACTATGCCATTGAATGCCCATATCCTGTAGTCAACAAATACGGGGAATGAAGAGGAAAGAAAAGTCTTGAGAGAAAGAAGAGGGGAAAAGAGAAAGGCAATGTTGGTGCGAAACCATCAAACAACCAAGTCAAAAGACACAACAGGACTCGGAGAGTAGTGAAGTCGACTACTCAAGTGACTCGAAGAAGAAGCCTTGATCCTGTCTAATGGCTAAAGAACAAACCCAACCTGACCAAGAAGATGAGGTACACTCTAACTCATCACACTCAGATACTAGTGATAGTTATTGTGACACACACACTTCATCACCCACTGATCTTTATGATTCATTAGGCAAAATGATGAAAGACTTTGAATACATTAAATCCTCACACACACTACTAAATGAGGAAAGCAACCTACTCAAGAGCCAAAACTCACAGCTGACTAAGGAGCTGAGTACTCTAAGTCAAATAGCTGATGAGAATAAAAGTCTAAAGGCTGAAAATGCTAAGTTAATAGCAGAGATAGTTGCTATAGAAAAGAGGGAGAATGACCTCAAAAATGTGATTGCCTCATTCACTAAGGCATCTAAATCCTTGGATGATCTTATTATGAGTCAAAAAGAATGCGGAGATAAGACAGGCTTAGGATTTAACTCCTCTATACTATGTCAATCTCTAAAAGTGATTTTGGAAAAAGGATCTTCAAGTAATGAACCATCTCCAAAAACCAAAACTCCAAATGGTTCACACACATTTACTCCAAAGCACAATCACAAGCGAACTGGCCTTGGTTATAAAGGAAAAGGAAAATGACCAATTGAGTGTCTTTGAGAGGACAAATGAGAAGAAATCGGCCGAGTTCCTCAAAGAAACTCCAAATGAAGATACTCAGTAAAGAAGAAACAGAGCTACCAAAAGCCCCAGGAAGGTCTATAAAAGAAACACATATGATGGGAATGGTAGAAAGTACCCAAGCCAAGTGATTGGAATAATGTGAACTATCAAAGCAAAGATCTATGGAATATAAGCTCCTAAGTGGCAAAGGCACAGAACTCAAGAAAGGCCATTTCAAAGGCATAAGAGCTATCATCAAAGACACATATGAACCTAGGCACTACACTTAAAGATATCACGACTACCCAAAGAAGACAATTGCTAAAACACATGCACAGCATGGAGACAAAAGAGACAGGTTGTATGAACCTAGAACCCGAAGCAATTTGCCAAAATTAATTATGATTATGGCAATCGATAGATGGCAACCTCTTAGAGTCAAATCATGTGGCTATAGGTTGGTTGGATCATCTTACAATACTAACCCCTCGAGGACCAGGAAAGTATGGGTATCTAAAACCTAATTTCCTTGATTGCAGGTTCAAGGAGCAGCTGAGTGCCAAGGAACCTGGTACATGGATAGTGGCTGCTCCAGACACATGACAGGAAACAAGAAAAATCTATCAAAATTCAAAGAGGTTAGAGGTGCAAAAGTCATATTTGGAGGAAATGAAGCTCTAAGAGAAATAAGAGGCATTGGTTCCATCAAGAAAAATGGATTAGAAATTACAGATGTTGCATATGTTGAAGGCCTCAATTTCAACTTGCTAAGCATAAGTCAACTCTGTGACAAAAGCTACAATGTTGGATTCAATATGGGTGTATGCCAAATCAAGGACACTGAAACTAATGAAATGGTGTTGCAAGGATGCAGACAAAAGAACATGTATGTGGTAGATTGGTCAACTGCAACCCCGAGCACTTGTCTGCTAGCAAAGAGCACAGCTGAATCAAGTTGGCTGTGGCACAAGAAGCTATGTCACCTGAACTTCAAAACTATTAACAAACTTGCAAGAAGTAATCTTGTGGAAGGACTTCCAGACTCAGATACAAGAAAGAGAGTATATGTGATGCATGCCGGATGGGAAAAAGATCAAATCATCATTCAAAGAAAAGACATGTCCATCTTCAACAAGAATATTTTTGCTACATATGGATCTATTTGGTCGATTGAACCACCAAAGATAAGTGGGAAGAAATACACCTTGGTGGTAGTAGATGACTACTCAAGATATACATGGACAATATTCATGTGTAAGAAGAAAGAAACTCTAAAGAAACTACCCCAGCTGATGAAGAGAATCCAAAATGAGAAGAGTCAAACCATTATCAAAATGAATTATCCAAAGAAGGACTCCCACGTGAGAATGGAGTTGCGAGAAAGAAGGAATAGAACTCTCAAAAAAGAAGAAGGACCATGTTAGCAAGCAGGGTCGCCTAAAAGATTTTGGGTCAAGCAATAAATACAACATGCTATACTCAAAATAGATGCATGATAAACAGACGGTGACAAAGACTCCTATGAAAATTGGACGGGGGAGAAAGCCAAATGTTGCATATTTTAGAATATTTGGATGCAAATGCTTCATCCATAACAATGGCAAAGATAATTTAAAGGGTTTTGATGCTAAAGTGATGAAGGTATCTTCTTAGGATACTCACCAAAGCAAAGCCTACAGAAGAGTGCTCAACAAGAGAACAATGGTTACTGAGAAGAATCCATCCATGTGGTGTTTGATGAACCAAATGTAAATGGAGAAGACATTGAAGAGTCGGTGATAAGTTTGAATCAACCAACGATGCGAGAAGAGTCCCTATGTTGAAGAATTTCCGGAATTATAAGTCCGGATGAAGATGAGATAGCCGAGTCTCAAAGACAGTGGAAAATCGCTAAGTGATGATGAGAGAGTCGATCAAAATAACACAAACCGCAAGACGATGAATCACCTAACTTACTCCAACCTGATGTAAGATGGCTGAGAGACCATCCACTAGAACTAATAATTGGATATGTAAGAGAAGGTTTAAAAACTAGATCCAGAACTCAACAAGAAGCTATGTTCACCTGCTTTATTTCACAAAAAGAGCCAAAAAATGTGTCACAAGCTTTGGATGACACACATTGGATTCAAGCCATGCAAGAAGAGCTGAATCAGTTTGAAAGGAATAAAGTATGGGAATAGGTTCAAAGACCTACCCATCAAAATGTTATTGGCACTAAATGGGTGTTCAGAAACAAGATGAATGAGGAAGGTTCTGTGGTGAGAAACAAAGCAAGATTGGTAGCCAAAGGGTATTGGAAAGAAGAAGGATAGATTTTGATGAAACTTTTGCTCCTGTAGCAAGATTGGAATCTATAAGGATGTTTCTTGCCTATGCAGCTCACAAGAACTTTATTGCATATCAAATGGATGTAAAAAGTGCATTCCTTAATGGATTATTGGAAGAAGAAGTATATGTTGAACAACCTCCAGGATTTGAGCAGAAGACTCTTGGAGATAAGGTATACAAACTCAAGAAAGCTTTATATGGACTGAAACAGGCACCCAGAGCATGGTATAATACATTATCACAATTCCTGACTGAGAACGGATTCACAAAAGGCAAAGTGGATAGAACACTCTTCAGAGTTTAAGATGGGAAGAGCATACTGCTTGTTCAAATATATGTGGATGACATCATCTTTGGATCCACAAACAAAGAGCTGTGTGATAAATTCTCAAATCTTATGCAAAGCAAATTTGAAATAAGCATGATGGGAGAGTCGACATTCTTCCTTGGACTCCAAGTGAAACTTGGTGAAGGATGGAACCTTCATAAGTCGGACAAAATACACGAGAGATTTAATGAAGAAATTTGGTATGGAAGAGAAGTCTTACGTGAAAATACCAATGAATACATCGTCAAAATGGACATGGATGCGGATGGCAAAACGTAGATCAAACCAGATCTGAGCACTTATTGGATCATTGCTCTATCTCACAAAGAAGCGGCCGGACATCACCTTTCTTTGTAGGTGTATGTGCAAGATTTCAATCTGCACCAAAGAAAGTCACTTGACTACGAAGCCAAGAGAATCTTGAGATATTTGAAAAAAGCCAAGAAGTTGGCTTATGGTATCCAAAGGAAGGTGGATTCAAGCTAATTGGTTACTCGGACTACGGACAGAAAAGTACCTCGAGGCACATGTCAAATGCTTGGAAATAGGCTAATTTCTGGTTTAGCAAGAAGCAAAATTCAATAGCTACCTCCACGGTGAAGTTATAGAATACATAGGCTGGGGCAATTGTTGTTGTGCCCAAGTCTTATGGATGAGGCAATGAGATGAGAGACTATGAGGTTGAAGAAAAGGAAATTCCAATTATGTGTGATAACACAAGTGCAATTGCAATAACTCAAAATGCTATGTTGCATTCAAGAACAAAGCACATTGATGTCGGATATCACTTTATAAGAGATCATGTTGAAAAGAAGGACATCACCTTGGAATATATCTCAACCGATAAGCAATTAGCCGACATATTCACAAAACCATTATGTGAATCAAGATTTGAAGAACTCAAACATGAATTGGGGTTAATTGGTGAGTTGACACTCGAGAGACTCAAAGAAAAGAGATGAAGCATTTAAAAGAAGAAAAAGAGTGAACTCTTAAATCCTAAGTAAATCACCAGATCGGAGAATTTGCATTGAGTTAATGACAATTTAGTATTTATGTGCAAAGAGAGAAGAGTTAAATCAGCTAAGGAATAAGCTGAGTCATTTATGAGCAAAGTGACAAAAATGCAGTCGTTTTTACTAAGCGGGAATGTTTTTAAGAATGACGTCAGCATAATTATGACGTGTATAGTCAAAAGCTGCACACAAAGCTTATGATTGGATATAAATGCTGCCGCATTAAATACGAGAGATTAAGTGTAAATTGGCGTGCAAAATCTGAACCGTTGATCTTGATCAAATTTCAAAAACCACCCGCACGTCCTTTCATAACCCATACTTATACCATTTCGTCCGATTTTCTCTCACTTTACCAAAACTATTCATCTCTCTCGAAGGCAAAGAAGAAATTTTCTCTCAAAACCCTAACAAACTCTCAAGTTCATTTTCAAAGTTTCGTTCGGTAAAACATCGAGAAATGGCATCTACTCATGACTTCGTCAAGTTGGGAAAGCAAATCCACACTGGGTCTACTGTGGACTTCGACGGAATGATCAAACAGGTCCGACGACACCCTTGTGAAGAAGATAGCACGAGAAGTTGGAAAAGTCCGGTGAAACCGTTTTTGACGATGGAGTTTCCGATGACCTACGTGGAAGAGGTCGCACGGTTCACGTGACGCGAAGTTCACGATGAGGGCATCAAGTCCTCTATTCACGGAAATGCTTTCACCATTGCTTGCCAAGGATCAGCGAGAACACTTTTTGTTGCGGCGTAAGGAGTGTCGGAGATTTATGAAAGCGATGTAAACCATTCTTTGCTTGGAAGGAATTAGCCAAGTCCCATTGTCTTTGCGAAGGTGGTCTACACATGACTAACAAGAAGTCTGTTGAAAGAGGACTACCACAAATTCTTTGGACATTGTTGCCAAGCGCATAGACATCAAATTTTGGAAGTTTGACGGTGTCTAAAGCTAAGGCGATCGTAATGGCTGCGATCATTGAAGAAAAGAAGGAAGGTAACCAGGCTGAGTTTGTATACGAGACTCGCGAGAATATTGGGAATAAATCCTTCAAGAAGATGGTACGTTTGGAGGTTCCGGGTGCGGCCTGGTAATTGGCGGATGATGGAAGTAAAAGAAGTTCATCTTCGACATGTAAAGGCGTTCCATGTAAATAAGAAGATGTTCCGATCTAACCTTTTAGAGCACGTAAGAGAGCATATGCAAAGAGAGTCGATCACGAGTGAGGGGGAATCGGTGGTCTGAAGAAACAGGTTGTCTCCTCCTCTCCCCAAAGAAGGCTGCCCCTGCGTTTTGCTAAGAAGAAGCTATTGCCCCTGCGGTGCTAAGAAGAAGCTGTTGCCCCTGCAAAGAAGAAGAGAACAAAAGATGCTCCGCCCCCGCAGTCGAGTCACCCGCCCCCGCAGCCGTGTCTCCGCCCCTGCAGCCGCAGTGAGAAGGAACCTCAAATACCTTCTCACGGTTGTCAAGAAAAGGAGAAGCGATAAGCAAGACGGCCGACTCCTCGAGAAGAAAGAGGCCGACGGCCCCCGCCGCCCAGGACTCGAAGAAACCATATCCGAGCGAGAAATCCCTCACGGTAAGGACTAAAAAGAAGAATCTTCAAGCGTTCGAGCTTGAGAAACCGGTTGAGTCCGCCACTCACGGTGAAATAAATACCAGGAGGCTGGAAGAAGTAGAGTCTCCGGAAATTATAGATGAAACGACCCAAGTCTGCTGGCCCGATCAATGAGGCAAATCAAGACACACAATTTGTAGTCGAACAATTTGAGACACAAAAGGCGGTGAGAAAGCAAACTCTCCTATTGACAGGGGTTGTATCCCCTCCTACAAGACGCCTGCGAGGGTGTGGAGCACCAAAGTTTGCTACCCTCAATCCCTAAGAAAGCAAACATTTAAATTTGATGATGCGCTACCCATGGAAATCTCATCATCGTCCGATGGACGCTCGATATGGCCGAGGACGATCAACTCATGTGGAACAACCGGTGAGACCGAAGAGGCATTAAGACAGTGAGGCTCGGCAAAAGTCGGGTCAACTTCACAAATGGACCACGGTGAAACAGTCAATGCGCGGGCTCCCAAGCTACTGCGGCAGGATCAACTCCACTGGGAACTTCACGAGCACAAGTTGTCATTGAGCGATTCCGTTGCCGTGATGATCCTTTTGTAGAATCATTTCCCTTCTCTCTGGAAGTACGACCTTCACGAAGAAGAGCTAGAGATCAAGAACGCTTCCATAAAACGATCCTGTTATTCCAACGAGACACCATCATCAATGAGACTTTGACTTTGACATTTTGCTTAGCGCCTTGGTGAGACAAAAGTGACGGTGAGGTTCGGGAAGTTTTAAGGCCATATTTGCGAGAGATAGAAAAGATGGAGAGGCACCAGGCCTCACTTTGGACATGAGGTTTGGATAGACGCAAACCTTGCTGCCGTCTGCGAGGCATAATTGTCGGGATCTAGGAATGGTGGCAACAACAAGGACCATGCGCCTAGAACAAGCTCGATATTTCAGGACAATATTCAATAAATTGCTAGTACGGCGGGCTGAGAATGCTGATGCAAAGACAAGAATGCAAGAGCACATCGAACGAATGCATGAATCTCACACCAAAGAGATCATTCTTTGTGTGAATATAATAAGAAAGAGCTCATTCGCGTAGAGGAGAACATGGATCGGAAGTTTAGCCTCCTCATGGCTGAAATGAAGCGGTAATTTGAATCCAACACCACCCACTCGAATTCCATGCAAAGCATACTCCCGTGCCATTGAGCATAACTCGGCTATCACCGCTTAGACTTCATGATTACTAGCTTGTTTCAGGAGTTCCTCTCTCCTTTGATGATGCCAAAAAGGGGGAAGAGGAATACCTAAAGGCGTTGAAAGGATCGAAGAAAGGTGAAAAGGAGGAGGCCTTGTTGTGAAGGAAAGACAGTGAGGAAGAGAAGATAGAAGAATGGAAAATCATTCGGGGGAAGGTTCGAAAGATATGACAATGATGATTGCTAAAACCCCCAACAAGGTCTTGTCACGGTGATATCATCATCAAACTCCCAGTACCTCCGCCACTCCAACACTTTCTTTGTACCCATGGTGAAAAGAGAAAGATAGTTGAAGCGGGGATGAAGGAAGTGGAAGGAAAGATGGATGCCCGAGTTATAGATATTACGGAAACAACATGAAGGCATTCCAATGACAGAGACACCTATGCTATTTCGGATGTCGGAACCGAGGCAAGATCTGTTGATGAATTCAAGACGCTCGCATCGAAGGTTACTTCGCAAATATGTCCATGGCTCAAGCACGGGATTTATCTTGGGAAAAAGGTCTCAAACTATGTGAAGAAGTTGTGAGGACGGCCAGAATCGCGGTCGCTCTGCTTTGGTCACTCTGCTAGTCACTCATTTGGGAAAAAAAGGCCCCGATACAATACACGCCCGGAGGAAGAGGAAGAAGCGTGGTGGAGGAAGAGGTTTGGGACCAGACCTCGCCCAAAAACATTGAGTACATAGATCCAGGCAAGAAAGGAGGGATCTATTGGGATTTGATTGTGAAGTAGCTAACCTACAAGTGGCTAAAAACAATCTTGAGTATGTGAAGAGGATTGAAGAAGAAAATAGAAGACAAACTCAGCTATGGGAGGAAAGACAAGAAAGAAAAAGAAGAGATGAAGCCGCGAGAAAGGCTTATGAGAAAAGAAGGCGGTGAAGATGAGAAGAAGAGAAAAAGGTCGAAGAAGATGACGGAGTGAAAAAGAGGAAAAGAAGGAGGAGCGGCGAAGGAGATGAAGTGTTGTTGTCCACCCCTTCATGTATTTTATTATGTAAATACATCTTTATGTAAGTCTTACGTACATCGAATAAAAATTGCACAATTTCCATACTTGCGTAGATATAGAACAACATGATTACCTTAAGTTACATTTAGCAATGATACACTCGTAAAGCAATTTTGTGTAAAGAACAAGAATGTTATGATCAATAAAAGATTGATTATACGCATACATGCCGTGATTCTACATTGCCTATCGTATCTCTTTCTTTGTTTAATTATTGTATGAATGTTTTAAGTTTTGGCATCATCAAAAAGGGAAATTGTTGGGAAATTATTTTTAGATTTTGATTAATGCCATGTAAAACTTAGAATAGAAAGTTGGCACCCCATTTTTGTTGTAAATTGCATTGTAATAGATAGGGTGGTCGGTGAGTGAAGTCGAGTTATGCTGAACATGCAAGAAGACAATGGAGACTAGAAGGAAGACTCTGCGAGGCGCGGTGAGTGCAAAGAAGAGAAGACAGGAACTCGATGAAGGTGCGGCTAAGATTCAGGTGAGTGAAGTATCGATCAAGTCAACTCAAGACAGCCAAGTCTCAAGTTGAAGTGAGAAGAGTCATCCGATGATTGGAAGCGACTCGAAGTCACTGGGGAAGTCAAGGAAATACGATCAAGTCGAGATAATCGAAAGAGATCCGTTGCGACGAAGTCAAGAAAATTACTTAAACAAGTAATACCTCCATCTGCGTTTCTTAAAGTCTCTTAAGTCCCAGGAAGCGTGCAAAAGGAATAAACCAATGGGAAGCACTTTTGTGTCGAACTACGAAAAGTGAAGAATCATTCATACGAGGAAATGTCAATTCCAAGGATCGCAACAAGACAAGCCAACGACCACAAGTGTCTTTTGAATATAAGCATATCTCTTCAACGGGCAGATTTTTGAAAGATCACTATAAAAGGCCGAGGAATCACTCACGAGAGAAGGTGACTGAACCACGAACATTCAAGCTAACATTATTTGTACCCAAAAATTACTCTCAAGTCATTCCAATTCAATCCTCAAGCCTACATTACGAAGGAAATCAATCCAACACTCACCTGTGAAGGAAAGACGACTTCAATCGGTTGAAGAGGAAACATTTGAAGAATCAAGGGTCTACATTCCACGGAGGATTGTAGGAAGGTTCAGGTCGAACCCGGTCTCAAGTTTTGGAGGGCTTCGTGATCAAATCCAAGAAGCTTGAGCAAGTGGGTTTGTAGTAGTAAAGCAATTTTGCCTTGTGAAGAAGCCGAGTCGTCACGAGAAGCCATTTGTGTGACCAAGGCATCTCGGATCGAGTCCCAAAGGATCAAGTCGGTTGTGTGATCAAGACTTTTATACGGATTTGTTAACCACTTTGTATATTGATCAATACTTAGTGGATTCCTCCAGGAGTTAGAGAAGAGAGGAGTAGAAGAATTACCCCATCTTCGAACCTCTATAAAAACTTATTGTGCCATTTACACTTCAGCACTTTAATTTCTGCATATTACCTTAATATATGCTGATAAATTTGCTATCCAATTGATAATCAACAAAGTGCTAAAACCAAGTATTAAAACAAACTTAACCAAATTCAAGGGTGTTAAGTCTTCCGCTGAAAATATATCACAGTCGAGTTAAGCCTTTAGTCAAAACAGTTGAGTTATTCTATCAACAGCTTAGTCGAGTCTGTTGAGTGACTAACTCTGCTGATTAACTAACTTAGTTGTCCATCAAGGACTCAGCTGTGAAATATTAACTCTAAACATTTTAAAAGGACTAAATCAAAAAGTTGGTAAGGTTTATTCAACCCCCCCTCTAAACCTTACACTCACACCCCTTGGGACCTACACCAGACAAGCATTTTATTGTATAGTGCCTTGAAATAGCGAACTTGCTCGAATCGCATGGCACTTTGTTGTTGAGACCACTCCCTGATCCGTACCACTATCCCTCTCAAATCTGTTATGAGGGTGGCATCTCTATTGTCCAGCCTTAAGTCTAGGGAGGCTTGGTGTCGTTCGATCTTCTCAATCTCCTCACAGATCTTCTTGAAGACTTCACGAAACTTAGTTGTCTCACTTGATTCAGCTGCCGGCCATTCCGCATTGAAGTTAAAGTCTGCTGGTACAATGAAGTTAAATTTTTTGAGCAGCTTTATCACTTGGCTGGCTTGTAGTCTTGAGAACATCCTCAGCTGGGTCTCTTTGATCTGCAATGGGGGTAGACTCATCTTCATCTTCAGACTCCAAGAATGATGTATCAAGGTTCTTCTGGGAGTCATGAAGTGCGCTTATCTCCTCTTCTATTTCAGCACTTTGAATAGGAGGGATGTTCTGAGGCTCTTGAACTTTACCCAGGGAAGTCTCAACCTCCATTGGGCCTTCAATACCTCCA
This sequence comes from Rehmannia glutinosa, assembly GCA_016081115.2. Lineage (NCBI taxonomy): Eukaryota > Viridiplantae > Streptophyta > Magnoliopsida > Lamiales > Orobanchaceae > Rehmannia > Rehmannia glutinosa. Next base: position 74,973,597 of record CM071927.1, on the reverse strand, counting down.
GCAGTCTCAACTGCAGTGAGGCCTTCAATATTCCCTTCGACAGTCGCAGTTGTCTTAGGGTCTTGGACCATGGCATCCATAGGAGTCTTAACCCCTAGGATTGCACTTTCACTGCCCAGAGTGTTAACTCCCGGGGCATTTCCATCCTGTTCCTCGACTGTAACAACAGTGTCATCAGCCTTCAAAGTAGCTGACATTTCAGATGGGACAGACTCAACTGTCCGAGCTTCGTCAATATCAATCTGTTGTGGTTCTTTCTGAGTTTCCACTTCGCCTTCTTTCTTCAAATTGGAGTCTTCTACAGCATCCTCCGACCCTGCTGCAGTGGAGAGAGTTTCCCCCTCAGCTGGCACACCAGCTGAGTGACTGATGATGGGGTCACTCTGCTCTTGACTCGTGGCTTTTTCTTTTGAATGCTCAGCCGCTGGGGCAGGTGGTAAAACACCTTCTTCAAGGGTTGGCTCAACTTGGGTGCCCAAAGTCCTAGTTTCATTGCCAATTCCCTTGGACCCATCCTCCGAAAGTACCGAGGACGTGGCTGCAGCGATGTCTGTGGCAATCTGCTGCACCACTCCCAAAGGATCGATCTGCAGGAGAGATTGAGACGACTCTCCTGGTCCTTCAAATAATTGTTGCTCATGCAACTCCCTGGATTCCCTCATTGCTTGTTGCATGTCCGCTTCTCTCTGCAAAGAATGGGATCCATATCCTCGTCACTTTGCATGTACTCAACTAGATTTTCATGAGTATGCTCGTGAGTTCGGTGAACGTGCACATCTTTGCTTTCTCAAGAGCTTGTGCTTCCTCGACTGCTTTGGCTTTTTCCTTCTCCTTGAAGATGTGGAGAATATCCATGCAGTTATCTTCATTCAGGGCCTGAAGCACAGTAGTGACTCCAATAAATCGCAGCAATTCTTCCTCTTCCTCAATGTACTCAGGGTGAGCGAACTGCTCCCTTGAGTGATCTAGCTTCCATGCTCTCCATTCTCTAAGACAGCGCTGAATGTCTGGGTATACTAGAGAATACATGATAATATCATCGTCATCATCTTCTTTCTTTTCCTTCCTTTTCCGAGGATTGAAGGCAAGATACTATGTTGCTCCTCTCCTTCGACATCGATGGCGGTGGAGAGACAACTTTTTCAATAGGATGTTCGATTGTCTCAATCGCTTTGCTTCCTCGGTTTGACGCCTTGGTGAGTCTTCATCGGGACTCTCTTTGATGCCTTCAGCCGATCTTGTTAGATTCATCAATTACTTGAGACGCAATTCTGAGTTTGTGATCTCGGATGCTTTCTCGGTGAGTGGTAGATTCATTTGTCTTTTCAAGCTCGAGTGCTTGAAAAGTCTTCTTTTTAGTCCGAACTAGAGGAATTTGGTTCTTCTTCTTCTTTCGATTCTTAGTTGGGGTAGGCATCCTTCTTGGAGGGAGTTGCCTTCCTTGACTTGGAGTCATTTTCTTTCGTATGGTGGAGAAGCGATTTGGGATTTCTTCTCGGCCGACAGTGCGGGAGCGACGCTGCGGGCGGCGTGCATCCTTTTCTTAGGCTGCGCAGGGGCGACTTTCTTCTTCACATTTGCTTGGGTAGCTTTCTTCTTGATGGAGGGTAGCGATTTGTGTCCTCAGTTCAATGATTCCCCCTCACTTGTTTCCGCCTTCTTGGCGTGGGCTCTCTTCTCGGGCTCCGAGAGAGGTTCGCCTACGAACATCTTCTTGTTGACATGGAAGGGTTTTCCATGTCGAAGGGAATACCCTTCACTTCCATCAAGTGGCCAATCACAAGGCCATATCCAAGAGATCCTCCAAAGGATTTGTCATCCTTGAACGTCTTATTCAGTACATTCAGGCAGAGTCTGTTGTACACGAACTCAGCCCAGTTTACTTTCTTGCCCTGCATGATCGCAGCCATGACGATCAGCTTAGTCTTTGACTGCTGGTTGAAGCTGCAAAACTTCATGTCTACACACTTGGAGACGACATCCATCAACTTATGATAGTCGTCCTTCAGCAGCTTTTTATCAGTTGTGTCGACCACCTTAGCAGCGCACTCCGGTTTGGCTAACTCTTTCCATGCAGCAGCCATATCAACATCAGCTTGATTAACCTCTTTCATGCCTTCCGACGGTAACAAGCAGTGCTCCGCAAGGTCCTTAACATTTATCATTATGTCCTTGCGGTGGACAGAAGACTTGATTCCTTCATCCTGCACCTCCGCGTTTACGTAGAACTGAGCTACCTCCTCGAGATAGGTATGCGAGTACTCCAAAGTCAGAAAAGCCTTGAGACCTGACTTTTCTAGCATTTCAGCGATTTTCTTGACAAGGGTTTCATCAGAACCCTGCTTCACCATTCCTTCAAAGTCCATTGACGTCCTGAGTGGATTTGCGTAGAGAGTTTAACGAAATCAAACTTTGGTGCCATTTTCAGAGATTTTCACCGATTAAAACTTGACGAACTTGCTTGAGGACACTTAGGGTTTTTGAGAAAGAAATGGCTTGCTTTCTTTTTGCTTGAAGATGAACAGTTTCCGAATGTGAGAGAGAAAGCTGGAAAATGTATATATAAGGGTTATGAAAGGACAAGTTTTTGGTTTTTGAAATTTTGATCGAGATCAACGGTTCAGATTTAGCACGTCAAACCGCATTTAATTCCTTGCAGTTAATGCGGCAGCATTTATATCCAGTCATATTCTTATTGTGCAGCTCTTTACTGTACCCGTCATTATTACGATGATGTCATCCTTAAAAACATTCCTGCTCATTAAAAACGACTGCATTTTTGTCACTTAGCTCATAAATGACTCAGCTTATATCAAATATGACTCAACTCTACTTCTCTCCCTTCATTTAAGTGATTCAGCTGTCAGCTAACTCGATACAGCTGACTTTTCGACATAGCTGTTTCACTTGGCTGATTCGTGAAGCTTGTTTAATTTTTATCTTCTCATCTTCCATCTCTGCTGATTGAGTCTTCTGAGTGTTAACTCAGCTCAATTAGCCCTAGCTCATGCTTAAGCTCTTCAAATCTTGATTCACATAAAGGCTTAGTGAATATGTCAGCTAACTGCTTATCAGTTCAGATATATTCCAAAGTGATGTCTTTGTTCTTGAGTGCAACACAGGATTCTGAGTGATTGCAATAGCACTTGTGTTATCACACATAATTGGAATTTCTTTTTCTTCAATCTCATAATCTCAATTTGTTGTCTCATCCATAAGACTTGAGCACTTGACTACCTTTGACTATGTACTCGCCTCACTTTGTGGATGTGGCTATTAAGTTTTGCTTCTTGCTAAACCAGGAAACCAATCTATTTCCAAGCATTTGACATGTACCTGAAGTACTTTTCTTGTCAACTCTGCATCCAGCATAGTCAGAGTCTGAATAACCAATAAGCTTGAATCCACCTTCCTTTGGATACCATAAGCCAACTTCCTGGCATCCCTTCAAATATCTTAGGATTCTCTTTGTTGTAGTCATGTGGCTCTCTTTTGGTGCAGATTGGAATCTTGCACATACACCTACTGCAAAAGTGATGTCTGGTCTGCTGGCTGTTAAGTAGAGCAATGATCCAATGAGTGCTCTATATCTGGTTTGATCTATAGCCTTGCCATCTGCATCCATGTCCATCTTGATTGATGTGTTCATTGGTATTTTCACAGAAGACTTCTCTTCCATACCAAATTTTTTCATTAAATCTCTGGTGTACTTTGTTTGACTTATGAAATTTCCATCCATCAATTTCTTGACTTGAAGTCCTAGGAAGAAGGTTAACTCTCCCATCATGCTCATTTTAAATTTGCCTTGCAAGAGGTTTGAGAACTTATCACACAGCTCTTTATCTGTGGATCTAAAAATGATGTCATCCACATATATTTGAACAAGCAATATACTCTCTCCATCTTGAATTCTGAAGAGTGTTCTGTCCACTTTGCCTTTGGTGAATCCATTGTCAGTCAGAAATTGAGACAATGTATCATACCATGCATTTGGTGCCTGTTTCAATCCATATAATGCTTTCTTGAGCTTGTACACCTTATCTCCAATAGTCTTCTGCTCAAAACCTGGAGGTTGTTCAACATAGACTTCTTCCTGTAGTAGTCCATTCAGAAATGCCCTTTTCACATCCATTTGATATACGGTGAAGTTCTTATGTGCAACATAGGCAAGAAACATCCTTATTGCTTCTAATCTTGCAACAGGAGCAAAAGTTTCATCAAAATCTATTCTCTCTTCTTGGCATTACCCTTTGGCTACAAATGTTACTTTGTTTCTTACCACGGATCATTCCTCATTCATCTTGTTTCTGAAAACCCATTTTGTGCCAATAACATTTTGATGGGTTGGTCTCTGCACCAATTCCCATACTTTGTTTCTTTCAAACTGATTCAACTCTTCTTGCATGGCTTGAATCCAATGTGTGTCATCCAATGCTTGAGACACATCTTTTGGCTCTATTTGGGAAATAAAACAAGTAAACATTGCTTCTTGCTGTGCTCTGGATCTGGTTCTTACACTATCTCTAACATCTCCAATTACTAACTCTGGTGGATGGTCTCTCAACCATCTCACATCAGGTTGGAGCAAGTTAGCTAGGTTCAGCCGTCTCGCAGCTAAGTTGTCTTGAACAGCTCTTTCCTCTTCATTTAACTATAGACTTTCCAGTTGTCATTGAGATTCATCTATCTCATCTTCATCTTGGTTGATTGCTCTTACTTCAGCTTCAACATAGGGACTCTTCTGCATAGTTGGTTGATTCAGCTTGTCAGCTAACTCTTCAATGTCTTCTCCATTCACATTAGGTTCATCAAAAACCACATGGATAGACTCTTCTGTGACCATAGTCCTCTTGTTCAGCACTCTATAGGCTTTGCTCTCAACTGAGTATCCCAAAAAAATACCTTCATCAGCTTTAGCATCAAAAGCCTTCAAATTATCCTTGCCATTGTTATGGATGAAACATTTACATCCAAATATCTTGAAGTACCCAACGTTTGGCTTTCTCCCTGTCCAGATCTCATAGGGAGTCTTGGTTAGTTGTCTGTTTATCATGCATCTATTTTGAGTGTAGCATGTTGTGTTAATGGCTTCAGCCCAAAATCTCTTAGGCAATCCAGCTTCAGCTAACATGGTCCTTGCAGTTTCCTTGAGAGTTTTGTTCCTTCTTTCAGCTACTTCATTCTGCTGCGGAGTCCTTGCTGCAGATAACTCATGAGCAATACCATTTTTAACATAATACTGAGTTATTATCCCATTGACAAACTCAGTTCCTCTATCAGATCTTATCTTTATAATGGTTTGGCTCTTTTCATTTTGAACTCTTTTCATCAGCTGAGGTAATTTCTGCAAAGTTTCCTTCTTTTTGCCCATGAAGATTGTCCATGTATATCTTGAATAATCATCCACCATCACTGAGGTGTATTTCTTTCCACTTATGCTGGCTGGTTCAACTGGACCAAATAGATCCATATGCAACAGATGCAATATCCTTGTTAAAGAAGGACTAGGTTTATCCTTGAATGAAGATTTGATTTGCTTTCCCATCTGGCATGCATAACATACACTCTCCTTTTTGTACACTAAGTCTGGCAATCCTTCCGCAAGGTGAATCCTTGCAAGCTTGTTGATTGTCTTGAAATTCAGATGACTCGGCTTCTTGTGCCACAGTCAACTTGATTCGGTTGTACTCTTTGCTAACAGACAAGTGGTTGGTGTGGCAGTAGACCAATCTACCACATACATGTTCTTCTGTCTTGATCCTTGTAGCACTATTTCATTTGATTCAGTATCTTTGATCTGGAACACTCCCATATTGAATCCAACATTGTAGCCCTTGTCACAGAGTTGGCTGATGCTTGACAGGTTGAAGTTGAGGCCTTCAACATATGCAACGTCAGTGATTTCCAATCCATTTTTCTTGATGGATCATGTGCCTTTGATTTCCCCTAGAGCTTCATTTCCTCCAAATATGACTTTTGCACCTCTAACTTTCTTGAATCTTGACAGCTTTTTCTTGTTCCCTGTCTTATGTCTGGAACAGCCACTATCTATGTACCAGGTTCCTTGGCACTCAGCTTTTCCTTGAACCTGCAATCAAGGAAATTAGTTTTTAGGTACCCATACTTGCCTAGGTCCTGAGGGGTTAGTACTGTAAGATGATCCAACCAACCTATAGCCAAATGACTTGACTCTAATAGGTTGCCATCTATCTGTGGCATAATCATAGTGCACATTAGCAAATTGCTTGGGGGATTTTGGTTCATACAGCTGTCTCTTTTGTCTGTAAGCATGTGTGTGTGTTTTAGCAATTTCCTTCTTGGGGTAGTTGTGATATTTCTGAGTGTAGTGCATGGGTGCATATTTGTGCTGATAATGGCTCTTTTGCCTTTGGAATGACCTTTGCTGAGGTTTAGGTCTTTGCCATCTAGGCTTGTGATCCATTGGTCTTTGTTGATATTTCACATTGTTCAATCAGCTTGGCTTGGGTAGTTTCTACCATTCCCAACATGTGTGTTTCTCTGATGAAACTTCTGAGGTTTTTGGTAGCTCTGTTTGTTCTTCACAGAGTACTTTCTATTTGGAGTTTGCTGAGAAACTTGGCTGGATTTCTTCTCAGCTATCCTCTCAGCATACTCAACTGGCTGTTTTTCTTTTCCTTTGTATCCAAGGCCAGTTTGTTTGTGATTGTGTTTAGGAGTGAATGTGGGTGCAACATTTGGTGTTTTGGATTTTTGAGATACTTCATTGCTTGAAGATCCTTTTTCCAAAATCACTCTTGGAGTTTGATTATGCACAAAGGAATTGAATCATATGCCTGTCTTATCTCCACATTTTTTTTGACTCATGATAAGATCATCCAATGATTTGGATGCCTTTGTAAATGAGGCAATCACATTTTTAAGATCATTTTCTCTCTTTTCTACAGCAGTTATCTTTGCTAATAGTTTAGCATTCTCAGCCTTCAGCTCTTTGTTCTCATCAGCTATGTGACTTAGAGTACTCAGCTCCTTAGTCAGCTGTGAGTTTTGGCTTTTGAGCTGATTGTTTTCCTCATTTAGAAATGTGTGTGAGGATTTAATGTGCTCAAAGTCTTTCATCATTTTGCCTAATGAATCATAAAGATCAGTGGGTGATGAAGTGTGTGTATCACAATCACTATCACCTGAATCTAAATGAGATGAGTTAGAGTGTACCTCATCTTCTTGGTCTGGTTGATCTTGTTCTTTAGCCATAAGACATATCATGGCTTCTTCTTCAGAATCACTAGAGTAGTCAGCTTCACTACTTTCTGAGTCTGCTGCTTCTTTAGACTTAGCTGTCTCAGCAGTCTCTGCAGCCAACATGGCTTTCTTCTTTTCTTGTATTCTTTCTCTAAAGACTTTTCTTTCTTCTTCATTCCTATATTTATTGACTAGTGGATAGGAAAAATCAACTGCAAAATGTCCTGGTTGTCTGCAGTTCCAACACAGGTTCTCAGCTCTTTCTGTCCTTGGGTTATCAACTCTCTGATATTCAACCCTTTGATGCTCAGCTCTCTTGGGTGGCCTATCTTCCCTTGACTTAGAGGGAGTTGAATGTCTCTTGGAGGTTTCACCCTTGTTTATTTTATAGTTCTTATTGAAGAACTTGTTGAATCTTTTAACCTTAGAGCAATCTCCTCCTGGTCTATGGCTTCCTTAGGTTCAGCTTTCTTTCCATCCTTGACTATCAATACAGCTGTCCTGGGTACAACTGTCTCCTCTTGATCTTTTCTTCTCAGCTCAAACTCATGGGCTTTGAGGTCTGAGAATAGCTCATGATTGGATGTTTTTGAGAGGTCCATTGAATGTCTTAGAGCCATAGTCTTCATTTCCCATTCAGTTGGGAGGCTCCTCATGATCTTCATACACATCTCCTTTTGTGTGTATTCCTTTCCAATAGCTGAAAGCTCATTTGTGATCTCAGTGAATCTTGCATCAAGCTGATCCATAGATTCTCCTGCAAACATTTTGAAATTTTCAAATTTTTGAACAGCAACATATAATTTATTTTTTTTAATTTGCTCTGATCCTTCACAAATTAAAGTTAGTTTATCCCAGACTTCTTTTGCTGTTTTGTAGGATTTGACTTTGTTGAACATTGCTTTGTCCAAAGTCTTGTAAAGTATGTCCTTGGCCACATCGTCCAAGTTGTATCTTTTCCTATCATCATTTGTCCATTCAATCCTTGGTTTTTCAACCATGGCTGGTTTTTCTTCTACAGCAGCAGCTTCTTCTCCTTCTGCTGCAGTTGTTCTCCTTATAGCCGTGTTCACTTTCAATATTTGCAGTGGCCCATCCTCTATCACAAGCCACATTTCATCGTGTAGAGCAGATAGATGAGCCTGCATACGAATTTTCCAGTCATCAAATTCCTCAACAGTGAACATAGGAATGCGTGTCAAATTTGCTTCCATGATAATAACTTTGCTAAAGATGAAAGATTTTGAAAATACAAGTGTTTGAAACCTTTTTGAAAAGATAGAGATCTAGTTCAGTAACCAGTGCGGAAGGATCAATGAACCAACCTCTCTCATACCACTTGTAGGTCCCAAGGGGTGTAAGTAAGGTTTAGAAGGGGGGGTTGAATAAACCTTACCAACTTTTTCGATTTTAGTCCTTTTAAAATATTACAGAGTTAACACAAACAGCTGAGTCCTTGAGGGACAGCTAAGTTAGTTATTCAGCAGAGTTAGCCACTCAACAGACTCGATAGAGTTGTTGATAGAATAACTCAGCTGTTTAACCTGAACCTTAACTTAGCTGTGTTGGTTTTATCAGCGAAAGACTTAACACCCTTTGATTTGTTTTAAACTTGTTTTAACACTTGTTTTTAGCACTTGGTTATTAATCAGGTGGATAGCAAATAAGTTTATCAGCAGATATAATGTAAGTATGCAGAAATGTAAATGTGTTGAAAAATAAATGACACGGATGATTTTTATAGAGGTTCGAAGATGGGGTAATTCTTCTAATCCTCTCTTCTCCAACTCCTGGAGGAATCCACCATGTAAAATATCTGTTTACAAAGTGGTCAACAGTCTAGAGACAACCTTGTTCACACAGCTGGCTTCTCTTCCGACTCAGCTTCTTCACAGGCATTTTGCGCTTGCTACTTGACTCACTTTCTCAAGCTCTTGGATTTGATCACGAAGCCCTCCAATAACTTGATACTGGTTCAACCTTGAACCTTCCTACAATCCTCCTTGGAAAGTAGACCGCTTTTGATTCTTCAAAAGTTTCCTCTTCAACAGATTTGAAGTTGTCTTTCCTTCACAACTTGTGTTGGATCGATTTTCTTTGAGTTTCAGGCTTGAGGATTTGTTTGAATATACTTGAGAATATTTGCAGGTTAATAGCTTGAATATTGCTTGCTTGTTCGTGGTTGGAGTAACCTTTTCTCAATGAATTTACTTTCGAAAATCTGCCCATTGAAGAGATAGGCTGATTTCAAAAATTCACTTGTGTTCGTTGGCTTGTCTTTTCTTGGTCCTCAATCTTTAGATGTAGAACCTTCCTCGTATTAAATGAATTTGCAGCTTTTCAGGTTCTGACACAAGGTGCAGTGCTTTCCATTGGTTTATTCCTTTTGCACGCTTTTGGGATGAGCACTTTAAGACTTGACAGCATGGAAGTATTACTTATTTAAGTATTGTTCTTGACTTCTGTGCAACGGATTCATTTCAGTTAACTCCTCTTGGCTGCAGCCTTTTTCCCCAGGTGACTTGAGTCTGCTTCAAGCATTGGATGACTCATCTATCACTTCAACTTTAGACTTGGCTTCTTGAGTTGACTTTGACTGACTCTTCACACAACTGTTCCTCAAAATCTGTAAAATAAATTTCATCAAAATCTGTAAAATAAATTTCCCAACAATATCGAATTTCGAGGATGAAATTATATTTAAGAAGAGAAGAATGTCATAACCATTAATTAGTTTAGGGGTTAATTAGGGGTTATTGTAGGGGTCTTAGGGGTTAGTTATTTTAGGGGCTAATTTAGGTTTAGGGGTTAGGGGTTAGGGGTTAGAATTAACTAGTATAAATATGTATAATTTCATACACAATTTTACGCCACATTTCTAATAATTATAAGGTATAGATATTTTTTCTACTTCAAGTTTCATATATATATATATATATATTCACAATTCACAAGCCCTCTTTCAATATTTTTCACAAATTCTTTCATTAATTAGTTTGATTTATTAAAATCACATATTAATTATAATTTATTTAATGTAGAAAACGAAGGGGTCGAGGATTAGGACTTTTACTGTTCATTTTTCTACATCGAATATCTGCGATTATTAAGGTAGGGATTTTTATAGTATTTGTCTGTATTTAATGTTCCATGATTATACTTCATTGATTGCAATATATGTCAAGAGAAAATAAATTCATATACAGGGTCCGAGATTAAACGTGTCTTCGGGGTGAACCCGCAATGCTTTATGCAGTAACTGACCAGTTAGAGGAAAAAGAGGAAATTAATGAATTTATTGTTGTAATTATGTGAATGCTTTTCATGTTATATTAAATATTGACAGATATATCCCGACTGAGCGAGATGAAGCTCACCCCTATTATTATCATGATTTTCAAGTTGAGAAATTCGGCTGAAGATGTGATGTTGTGGATGGTGGAATAAATCATGTTATATTTTTATTTTAAACAATTATGATCGGACTAAATTTCGGATTTATGTCTTTAATTTTTTCGGTTTATGCTTGGAATAATTGTTGGATATTTAATTTGGAAGATGTATTATTATTATTATTATTATTATTATTATTATTATTATTATTATTATTATTATTATTATATTTTTTTCCTTAAGATTTAAAAATTCTAAATAAACTTTTTGATAATTATTAGGATCACTTTAATTTATAAATTTGTGTTTTCTTAATAATATTTTTTAGAGTACTTTAATTTCATAAAATTGGGTTGTTACAAGTGGTATCAGAGCAGGTCTATGTTTCTGTAGGCTTGTTACAAAAAATTAAAATTAAAATGTATAGTTTTTTTTTAAATTAAAAAAAATAATAAAAGTCAAACTTTGTATAAGATAAAATGGTGTAATAACATCCACCTCCATCATATCTTGTCTGTCTCCTCAAGGTAAGAGAATTATTAGTGCGAGTTATATTATACAATTATATCAATATGTTCATTTATGTCATGATGTATTTTATTATGATTCCATGTTATTGTATTCTGCTTTAGAAATATAATACCATTTTAAATGTTAGATGAATAGAAATATTGTATTTCTTTAAAAAAAATATAAAAAATAGACTTATGGTTGCAAATGCATGCACATATATATAGATGGCAGGAACTCGCACTCACTACACTGCAAGAAAGAATAATAATAATAATAATAATTGGGGTCCGAACCATCCAATTAACCGACTCAATCATTATTTCAACTATCAAATTGAGGAAGGGGATAGTATTGGAAAATATATAGTTAAAATTACCTAGTTGTGGTACAATGTGAGAATGTCATCGGGGCTCCTAACGAACGTGCTGCCTCCCATAGAGTGATTGATAGCTTACCCTAGTTTTGGAACGTCAAGGCTGAAAAGCTTTATGCCGCATTATTAGAGTATGACAGGCATGGCGACCGACCAAAAATCAACTACGGGACATTCACTGCCAGGTTATACGGTAAATGGATTGAGTTTTTGAACCATGAGGCTATGGAAGAAGATGATGAACCGGAAGAAAACGTGGAAGAAGACCCAGAAGAAGATCTGGAAGAAGATCCGGAGGAAGATGAAGACATGGATCAGTAGAGAGAGATGGGTCTATGTATTGCAATAATTGATAAATAATTCCTTATTATATATAAAGCTTAGTTGTCCTTTAATTGATACTAATTTATTTGACCATTATATTATGATATTTAGATTTTAAGTTAGATATTTCATGCAAAATCCATTAATAACTTGGGATATATAATAATAGTAATACATTATGTATGGCCTTAGGAATATGGCTCCCCGTCGTGGAAATCAAGTCAACGGTGAGAACTCTACTTGCACAGGAAATCAAACCACTGCTACTTTTCTTAGTTATGAATTGCATTATATACCTAGATCCCTTAATGCTCTTGTATACAGTGGCAGACGCAAGATTTTACAGTTGGGGAAGGGAATTGGGGGAAAAATTATTATGTCTTTTTGTAGATGGTGATCCCTATTTTTATATAAAACACATTTATGAATAATTTTGGGAAATTGAATACTAAGTATTTTTATAAATAGTTTTAAAATGTAAAAAGATATCTAGTAAAACAATTACCACAAATTTTGTGGGGGCGGCAGGCCCGCTTGGTCCATCACTGCTTGCAGATGTTTTAGCTAAGAGTGTTGTCGTTGAATGATTGTGAAGGGCTTGTTTGGCCTTTCTAAACTCTTTTGTATCCTTCATTTTATGATGATATGATATTCATTTAAAAAGACCACCATTTGTTCTTTGGGCAAAAGGACAATGTTTACGTTCAGTTGACTTCCGTATGCTCCCAATTGACTTTTTTTTTACCTTTTTATGCTTCGGCATATTTTTGCACATTTTTACGCATTTTTCGCTTTTTTTTTTATTCTTGTATTGTTTTATATAATATTTAGGTTGTTTCGATATTGTTTATATTTATTTCTTCGTTGTTTCTATGTGGTTTCGATGTTTCAATATAATTTTTACCAATTTTTTACGCTTTTTTGGGTTCATATGTTGTTTTATATTTGTTTCTGTTGTTTTTGATTGTTTTCTATGATGCTTTTAATGTTATTATGATGTTTCTCTGTTATTTCATGTAGTTTTCCATGTCTCAATTCAGTTTTTACCTAGTTTAAGCTCTTTTTGTTCATGTGGTGTTTTCTATTATTTATGTTGTTTCTGGATTGTTTATATACTGTTTTTTATTTTGTTCTGGTGTTTCTTTGTTATTTACATGTAATTTTCAATGTTTCAATACAGTTTTTACCTATTTTTAAGCTCTTTTTGTTCATGTTGTGTTTTCTACATTGTGGATGGGTTGTTTCTATACAGTTTAATTAGTTTTCAATGATGTTCTATTGTTTCTTGGTTGTTTCCATGCTTTTTACGTTTTCAATGCATTGGTTTCTATTTAGTATAATTGTGTTTTTTTATTGATGTGTTGTTACTATATTATATTCAATTTGTTTGGTTAGTATGTGTTGTTTCATATGTATATTTCCTGATTTTTTTTAAAAGATTTCGAGTATAAAAAGATTATTTAATAGGGCAGAAATTATTTTTCACTGGAAATTTGTTAGATGAAACGTGTTCGAAATATGTTCAAAACAGCCTTGAAACAACAATGTAAAAATATTAGGAAAAATTGGCGGGAGAGTAAAAATGTCCGAAAAAAGCATGGGAGCATAAAAAAGTCCGGAAAAAATCTGGGAGCGTAAAAAGATGTCCTTGCTCTGGAATGCGGGGCAAAGGTGTCTTTCACCCTTGTTTTACAGGGGAAATTACACAGAATACGCTGTTTTTTGTACCATTACCACACAATACGCTCCTATTACTCTTGTGCCTATTTTTTTACTTTTGTACTTAATTTTTTTTTTTACGTTCCTTGCTATTTTTTGATTATTTTTACTTTTTTTTTTTTTTTTTGTTCCTGCATTGTTTTATATGTTATATAAGTTGTTTTGAGGTTGTTTAAATTTGTTTCATTATTGTTTCTATGTTGTTTCTTTGTTGTTTCGATGTTTCAAAATAACTGTAACCTATTTTTTATGTTGTTTTTATTCATATATTATTTTGTACATTGTTTCTATTGTTTCAGTGTTGTTTTTATAATATTTTTAATGTTGTTCTAATAATTTTTTTTGTTGTTTTCATGTAGTATTCAATATGTAAATACAATTTTACCTATTTTTAAGCTCTTTTTATTCCTGTTGTGTTTTAAATATTTTTTACGTTGTTTCTGGGTTGTTTCCATACCCTTTTTAATGTTGTTCTGATATTTCTTTTTTGTTTTAATGAAGTTTTCGATGTTTAAATATATTTTTTTTACCTATTTTTATTAAAGAAACATGTTTGAAACAATGTTGAAACACAGAAACATTTTGAAACAATGTTGAAACAAAACGTAAAATTTTCCGAGAATTTTTTGCTGGAGCGTATTGTTGTGTAAAAAAAGAGGGGGAGCGTAAATTTAGGTAAATTTGCACCGGAAAGCGTAAATTTAAGTAAAATTGCATAGAGAATCGTAAAAGGCTGACATTGACTTAAAAAATGTGGGTATTTTTGTCATAAACCCTTTTTTCTTTCCACAAAGTAGTTATTAGTATAATAATTCACTTGGGTTGAGAACTACAACTTGGGCTCATAAAGAAGCAATTGGGCCGGCCTAATTCCTAACGTTAGTAGTCGTGTAGTAGTTCCAGTCCCACTTAAGTTTATCAGTAGCATCTATTTGTGTCCTTTGTATAATAATACACTAACCATGTTTACTTTTACAAATTAGCCCAGATTGGGCCATATAACATTAAGCTTTTGCAAGTACCTCCTAGGCTCCTAATTCTGTCTTATTTTGAAATTTGAGTTGAATGGTTGATCCAATAATAAAGAAAGCCCAAGCCCCAAACTTAAGGTGAAATGTCTTGATGAAATTACTGAAGTCACCCTCAAATTTGGAAATCCTCCTTTCATATGAAAGAGCTATTTCTCCATGGCTGTAAGCCTGTAAGAGACGTTTTGAAACATGTTGAAAATATCCCTTAACTGTTCTCTTCATTAATTCATTTTAATTTGTTATCCACAGATATCAATTGCATACAAAACTCATTTGAAGGTTGCAATTTCCATCAGGACTCATTATTTCCTATGGCATTTCTGATTTCACAAATGTCATGTGTTCATTAATGACATTAATTGATACGTGACATTCACTTAATGTACTGAAACATCAAATGAAATGATAGGAAATAGAAATTATGTATGCTAACAAGTATACTATGATTGATGAAGGAAAATAGTAATATGATGACAAATGAACAGGATTCCGACACGTTACTAGCATACAAGATCTCATATTCCTTATGATGTTTCAATTCTCCACACGAGTGCTACGTGTATAAAATAATGGTATTATTATACAGTTGACGTTCACAAGCTGCATTGAAACACCAAATGAAATACCACTAAAAAACCGGACAGCTTTCCTAGGGTTTGAAGCACCAGATCCATTATGCACAGCAGTATTATCAGCAAAATAAATGCTATTCTACTTCCTATGGCACAAAATTTTCAGTCACAAGTTGCCAATAATGGTCAGAATGTTATTCTGCAATCTGGAAAATAAATATTCATATCTATCCAAGTGTACAAATCGTTCAAACACGCCAAGTTTTTTCACCTTTCCCCCATGGAATCTGATTCCTTCAATCGTGTGATTGAAAGAGAACTTTGAAGATGCTCGCCACTAGTATAGATTTTTCTATCGATAACTGTAAGTATAACCCTAAGGGAATATTACAAAAAGCCCCCTAAGGTTTGGGCTAATTTCAATAAATAAGAAAAACAATAGGCTTTTGAAAATACTTGAGGTTTGATTGTTAACTTTAAAGGGGTAACTTTGATATTTTGATAAATGCAAGAGGAACTTTTGAAATGTGTTTTGAATATGAATGGGGAGAATGTAAGACAAATCAAACCTAATTACACAAAGGTTTTTTTTTTTACAATTTCGGATAATTCCTGGGTTCATTTGTAATTAGCCCCTACCAACATGGTTTTCCTTTTTTTTTTTTCCGTATTTATCCCTAACCCCGAAAGCCCTATATAAGCAGTACCATGTAAGAATTAATCCTCAACACACAATACAGAAACTCTTAGTTTCACTACATTACATTCAAGAAACATGGCTTTGTTTGATGCCAATAGAAATAGAAACTACAAGCCCTATATCAGCACAGAACCGGTCTACGGTGGGATTACTTATCCCGACAACGTGCACCACCCGTTTGTAGGCTACTCCGAGACTCAAAACTCTAGCTATGTCACCACAACCGAACAAGTTGTCGAATTTAGGCGTTTCGGAGCTATTGCTGATGATCACAAGCATAGCCCTACAAGAAAGACTGTGTACAAGGACCATGGAGTAGCGGATAAATCCCCTCTATCGCCTTGGAGCTCAAGCTCGCCTAAAAAAACCGACGATTTCTCTCCCAAATTCCACAATCAATTTGTCTATAGCCAGAGCAAAGGTTCACCACGGAACGACAAAAGCCCTCCATCGAGAGAATATCACTATTACACTACTCAGGATCACAATGCTAAGTATAACAACCTTAGTAGTGATCATGATTATGATGAAAATGAAGATGATCATGAAATTTCATACAATGAGAAGCACAAAGGATCATTAGGCTACGTCCCTCCTTTGGTGATGAATAGTCTTCGACCGATCAAAACAAGAACCGACACTGAGTTTCAAAGAGAAAACACGAGAAGTTCCCCTGTTTCGGTTGTATTAAAGAAGCCAAATTTCAATGCATCACCAAAGAAAGAATACAGCTATCAAGATATCATCGACAGCGCAGAGGCACGTAGACGATATAGCAGGGCGTCTCCTCGGGCTGCAGAGGAGAAGTATATGGGAACTATTGACAGCAGAGAGGCTGCAAGAAAATATAATGGCGTCTTTATGTCTAATTGGTGAGTGCAAAACATGCAGGGGTATTATGAGCTTGCAATAATAAACTTAGAGTTAGTCTCCTGTCAGACGGTATAAGGGCATCCACTGTAGCACCCTTTCTAGCTTACTTGAATTTTAATGCGAAAATAACAATTAAATAAAATAAATACTTTAATAGAGTGCTTAAAAATACGGAATAATAAAAATCCTACTTCGTTTGAAAACTTTGCAGCGGAAATAAATACTGATAACTATTATTCCAAAGCACTTGTACTAAAAATAAAACGACATTCGACATTTAATAAATTAAAAAGTCAAAACTTTGACAATAAAAAGAATTCCATTGACATGGGTTCCCCGAGTCATTGCGCCCGGCCATCTCCTTCCTCTTCTGCATTCTCATCTAAAAAATTTAACATACGTGGAATGAGCTAAAAGAGCTCAACAAGTAATCTCATGCATGAATGCATGCCTAATGCAATATCTTACGTTTAACTTAAAAAGACTTTACGTTTTCTTGCTTAAAAACCTTCATTTCATTGCTTAAAACTTTGCCTCTCGTTGCATAAAACATTCTTAGAACGCGAGCTCACTTGGTAACACATTGTTCTAATCAGGGTCGCAGTGGGCCTTTTTATTTGGAACCCGTGATTTTGCCCGAAGGCCCATTTCCATTCGTTTTGCCCGAAGGCCCTTTTCCTTTAACATTAACATTACATGATCGGAACGCCGGTCCCCCGCGCCCATTTCCCACTCACTCCAGCATCATAGAACAATGTGCACCCATTGTTTTTTGAAAAATATTATACTTTATGACTTTACTTAATATGAGATGCTCGTGAAATGCTATGAACATACATTAACATGATGCATGAACCTAGGTGATGCAACTTTTCATTAAAAACGAGAATAAACGTAAGCACATATCATAAGAATTAAATCACATTGATTAGCAAATATATTAAAAGTAAATATGACATCAAATAGGTAAATGAGGATAAACATACATTCACATACTCAACATTAATTAGGAAATTAAACCTTACATTCAGCTACTTGGGGAAAAACCCTACTTTCTACTAGTTAAAGGAAAGTCTTACATTCAATTAGTCAAGGGAAAACCCTAAATTCAATTAGTTGGGAAAAAACTCTTCATTCAACTAATTAAGCTAAGAGAAAACCATATATCCAATTAGTTAGGGGGAAACCCTACATTCAATTACTCAAACTTCTTTAGGAAAAAACCCTACATTCAATTAGTTAAGGGAAAACCATACATTCAATTAGTTAAGGGAAAACCCTACATTCAATTAGTTAAGGAAAAAC
The DNA here is from genome assembly GCA_016081115.2 of Rehmannia glutinosa. Taxonomy (NCBI): domain Eukaryota; kingdom Viridiplantae; phylum Streptophyta; class Magnoliopsida; order Lamiales; family Orobanchaceae; genus Rehmannia; species Rehmannia glutinosa. Next base: position 74,955,573 of record CM071927.1, on the reverse strand, counting down.
TCTATATTCAATTATTCAGGGGAAAACCCTACATTCAATTAGTCAAACTATAATATCCAATCCAGGAAATAAATATATATATACACGCACAATTATATAACTTGAATAAAAATAGTTGAAAGAATTACTACAGTACAATCATTTACAGTAATATGTAATTAAGTTGGCTAATTCAATTTGCCTACAATTTGTATATCTTATACTTGGATGATGAAGTCAACCTGTATTACTTCATGTTTCTTAGTTTAAAAGAAAAAGAGACAACCAACATATAATAAGGATAATGTCAGAAGGCATGCAGAAGTAGAATTAATGACATGAAATTTCATCCTGTTCAAGTTATGGAACGGCCATTAGTATCTAATGATATCAACACCCAAATTGATTATTTGTGCTTCTAAACTATTTACAGAGCAACATTTCGGAAACACCTAAATACCTATTTACAATTCCGAAATCAAATTCGAGACCGACAATAACATATCTAATTAAAACACACAATTTCGATTATCATCGGCGACAAGCATCCCAATTAGTTACTGTAATAATCTAAATCCTAATTTTATATGAAACTAAAGAGATTACTTGCCTGATTAATTTAGGGGTAGTAAAATCCGTTTCAGGCCTCTTGCAAATCAATTTTGTTGGGGAAGTCACCTCTTTTACTTCTCTTTTCTCTTCCTCTTCTCTCTGTGGTCGATCTCTCTCCCTCACCGCCGTGTTCTTCTTCTCTCTAGTTAACGTGTGTTTTTGTAATCTCTGTGTGTGTTTTGCGTATCTTATATCTATGTTTTTTAACCTACTTCAAATAGGGCTAGGTTTAGAGTACATGGACTTATAATTAACTTACTAATAATGTGGGCCTGATTCAAAATCTATACTAATTAAAAGTCCAATCATTCATTATAAGGCCCAAATTAAATAATTCACTAGTCTAATTAAAAATACTCTCTTATTATTCGTAATTTAACAAATTAACTATTTCGTAAAATCATTAATGAATTTCTAATTAACCATTATTATTCCATAAAATAAACAAATATCATGATTAATAAAATTCTTATAAGGCATAAAAATCCGGTCGTTACATTCTCCCCACCTTTTAAAAAGTTTCGTCCTCGAAACTTGTTAAATATAAGAAACATAATATGTTAAAGCGTGAAAACAACTCTCATATTCAGTGGAGCATAAGCATTAAATGCACAATTAAATCAATAACAAAGCACGTAATATATTATGGGTGTATCAAATAATCAATACTATCTCAAACACATTCACATAAGCATACATTTCATAGTGACATGAACATAAAAATTCGTAAGGACAATAAATGTAAAGCTTACCGAGTTGCGAAGGGAGATGCTCGAAGAGCGACTCAGAACCCATTACTCGTTGACTTTAAACTTGTCATAAATTAAATCATTTTAAAGTCTACAGAATTGATTTGAAAACCAGGGCTCTGATACCACTAAATGTAGCACCCTTTCTAGCTTACTTGAATTTTAATGCGAAAATAACAATTAAATAAAAGAAATACTTTAATAGAGTGCTTAAAAATACGGAATAATAAAAATCCTACTTCGTTTGAAAACTTTGCAGCGGAATAAATACTGATAACTATTATTCCAAAGCACTTGTACTAAAAATAAAACGACATTCGACATTTAATAAATTAAAAAGTCAAAACTTTGACAATAAAAATAATTCCATTGACATGGGTTCCCCGAGTCACTGCGCCCGGCCATCTCCTTCCTCTTCTGCATTCTCATCTAAAAAATTTAACATACGTGGAATGAGCTAAAGGAGCTCAACAAGTAATCTCATGCATGAATGCATGCCTAATGCAATATCTTACGTTTAACTTAAAAAGACTTTACGTTTTCTTGCTTAAAAACCTTCATTTCATTGCTTAAAACTTTGCCTCTCGTTGCATAAAACATTCTTAGGACGCGAGCTCACTTGGTAACACATTGTTCTAATCAGGGTCGCAGTGGGCCTTGTTATTTGGAACCCGTGATTTTGCCCGAAGGCCCATTTCCATTCGTTTTGCCCGAAGGCCCTTTTCCTTTAACATTAACATTACATGGTCGGAACGCAGGTCCCCCGCGCCCATTTCCCACTCACTCCAGCATCATAGAACAATGTGCACCCATTTTCTTTTGAAAAATATTATACTTTATGACTTTACTTAATATGAGATGCTCGTGAAATGCTATGAACATACATTAACATGATGCATGAACCTAGGTGATGCAACTTTTCATTAAAAACGAGAATAAACGTAAGCGCATATCATAAGAATTAAATCACATTGATTAGCAAACATATTAAAAGTAAATATGACATCAAATAGGTAAATGAGGATAAACATACATTCACATACTCAACATTAATTAGGAAATTAAACCTTACATTCAGTTAGTTGGGGAAAAACCCTACTTTCTACTAGTTAAGGGAAAGCCTTACATTCAATTAGTCAAGGGAAAACCATATATTCATATAGTCAACGGAAAACCCTAAATTCAATTAGTTGGGAAAAAACTCTTTATTCAACTAATTAAGGGAAACCCTATATTCAATTAGCTAAGAGAAAACCATATATCCATTTAGTTAGGGGGAAACCCTACATTCAATTACTCAAACTTCTTTAGGGAAAAACCCTACATTCAATTAGTTAAGGAAAACCATACATTCAATTAGTTAAGGGAAAACCCTACATTCAGTTAGTCAAACTATATTATCCAATCCAGGAAATAAATATATATATATACACGCACAATTATATAACTTGAAAAAAAATAGTTGAAAGAATTACTACAGTACAATCATTTACAGTAATATGTCATTAAGTTGGCTAATTCAATTTGCCTACAATTTGTATATCTTATACTTGGAGTAATATGTCATTAAGTTGGCTAATTCAATTTGCCTACAATTTGTATATCTTATACTTGGATGATGAAGTCAACCTGTATTACTTCATGTTTCTTAGTTTAAAAGAAAAAGAGACAACCAACATATAATAAGGATAATGTCAGAAGGCATGCAGAAGTAGAATTAATGACATGAAATTTCATCCTGTTCAAGTTATGGAACGACCATTAGTATCTAATGATATCAACACCCAAATTGATTATTTGTGCTTCTAAACTATTTACAGAGCAACATTTCGGAAACACCTAAATACCTATTTACAATTCCGAAATCAAATTCGAGACCGACAATAACATATCTAATTAAAACACACAATTTCGATTATCATCGGCGACAAGCATCCCAATTAGATACTGTAATAATCTAAATCCTAATTTTATATGAAACTAAAGAGATTACTTGCCTGATTAATTTAGGGGTAGTAAAATCCGTTTCAGGCCTCTTGCAAATCAATTTTGTTGGGGAAGTCACCTCTTTTACTTCTCTTTTCTCTTCCTCTTCTCTCTCTGGTCGATCTCTCTCCCTAACCGCCGTCTTCTTCTTCTCTCTAGTTAACGTGTGCTTTTATAATCTCTGTATGTGTTTTGCGTGTCTTATATCTATGTTTTTTAACCTACTTCAAATAGGGCTAGGTTTAGAGTACATGGACTTATAATTAACTTACTAATAATGTGGGCCTCATTCAAAACTCTATACTAATTAAAAGTCTAATCATTCATTATAAGGCCCAAATTAAATAATTCACTAGTCTAATTAAAAATACTCTCTTATTATTCGTAATTTAACAAATTAACTATTTCGTAAAATCATTAATGAATTTCTAATTAACCATTATTATTCCATAAAATAAACAAATATCATGATTAATAAAATTCTTATAAGGCATAAAAATCCGGGTCGTTACATCCACAGTGTTAAACCACATAAGCACAGTTTTTTATGTGCCACATCAAAAGTAAAAACCATACACATTTTATAAAACCTTTCTCCACAATCTATAAACCTCTTCAACCACTTTTTATGGACCCCACTATCAATTTACAATTAATATTTAAAAAGCCATGTGTAAGGTGATGTGCAAATATAATTTGGTTTATATCAGTTTCATAAACATTAATCAGATTTTTCCATGTCATCATAAACCAATTACCCACAATGGGATGTGGTTTAAACAAACCAGTTTTACCTTAAACACTTCAACATAAAACCATGCATTGGAGATGCTCTAACAGATCTAATTCGTTAGACGAATCCAAATATCCGACGGGTTAGCCCATCAACAACCGCAAAACCACCAACACCACAACAACCGCATCTGTTGGCCGTTGATAATACATTTTAGGAGGGCTACTAATCCTTTTTGGTAAGACTACTAATACTTTTCAGAGGGAAGACTAATATTTTTAGGGGGACTACAAAATATTTTTCAGGATGACTACTGATACATTGGGGGGGGAAGTAATACTTTTTTAGGAAACTACTAATACCTTTTATGAAAAAACTAGTATTTGTCAAAAGAAACACTAAAATACCTATAATCAGAAAATCTAATATTTTTCAATGAGATTATTAATACGTTTTAGGGAAAATACTAATATGTTTTAGGGGAAAAATCAATATTTTTCATGAAAATTACTAAAAATATTGTTCAAGAGGATTACTAATACTTTTAGTAGATTTCACGATACTTTTTGGGAGGATTATTAATACCTTACAGATAAAAAACTAATATTTTTAGGAGGGCTATTATATATTTTTTAGGATGACAAATGATACTTTTGGGGGAAAGAACTTCTACTTTTATGAGGTACTACTAATACTTTTCATGAGAAATACTAAAATACCTTTAATTAATCAGAAAACATAATACTTTTCAATAAGACTATTAATACATTTTAGTAGGAATACTAATACTTTTGATGAAAAAAATCAATACTTTTCATGAGGATTACTAAAAAAATTGCTCAAAGGGATTAGTAACACTTTTCGGCGGTACTACTAATACTTTGAAAGGAAAAAGTAAATACTTTTAATGGTACTGCGTCACTGCCTAATATTACAAAAATGTCACTTTTCGAATGATACTATGTCACTGCTCCCATAATATTACAAAAATACCATCGCGTTCAAAATCATAAAAATGTCACCGCCTCTTCAAAATTACAAAAATACCACTGATGCATGAAACTACAAAAAACCACTGGTCAGGTTGGGTCTGTCTAGCGGAACAGACCCGTTGGACGGTCTGACCAGAGTTTTTATCATAAACTTATGTTTTGAGGAGCATACTTTTTTGCCAGCCTCCGTTACTGGCGTGGGAGTGGACTCCTCGCTTAGCTAGGCACTAGGGCTCGACCTGCTGACATTAAAAATAAAAATGAATCGAAACGCGGGCAAGGGTTAACATGGCGCCATTTGAATTAAAACCCCTAACCTTTTAGGTGTTATATGTTGCTTTTTCCATCAAGCCACTTATAGTTTTTGTTATTGTTGGTGGCACATACTTGTTTTATATAGAAGTTGAACAATACATGTTTTCTCGTATGATGATGTACATGGTAGTTATATTTTTGCGCACTGGGAAACTTGAAAAATTAACTTTATGCATTATTATTTTTTGTTATAGTCTTAATGCATGTAAAAATATTTTGTGAATTGAGTAGTGCATGGAAATATTATTTTGCGCATTCAAGTACTTGCAAAAATTATTTTTTGTGCATGAGAATGCTGGCTAATTATTATTGAGAAAAATTACTTTTTATGTCCTCTAAGTAGACGCACTCGGAGATTTGGTCCTTTTCTATTTTCGATTGGATTCGGTCCTATAAATGAGGAAACAATTAGAGATTTGGTCTTGTGACCTCCTATAGCAGGTAAGAATTACCTAGTACACTGATTTGGAATTTTCGTTCTATAAAACTTAATATTTCAATACCAATTAATAATGTGGCATCTATTTGGCAATACACTTAGCAAATGGGCAAATTGAACAGCCAAAAAAAAGACAGAATTCCGACTTGGCATTTTAGGTTAAAATAGAATAAACTAATATATATTATATGCATCTATAAAAAAAAACTTTATTTAATTTGTTTGACATAATATTTAAAATAAACTGTTTGAAGAAATATATATAATAAAATTGATAGTTTACATACTATATTCAGATGGAAAAGAAATGCAAACTTAAGCAAATTAGGGCATGACTTCGTCTTTCTTCCAATTTTGGTGTGTAGGCCAGCAAACCACCAAGCAATCATTCATCGTTGTCGCCCCCACACCTTCTCCCTTTTTTTCTTATGCTTGTTCTCCTTCTCACTTTCCTTCTCCTTCTACTTCTTATTCATCCGCTACCCCTTCTTATCTATTTGGATTCCATGTCGCCGTGGCTCTGCCATGAGCAAGTGGCTCCTCTGATCAAGTTCCGCCAATATCCGTCATGGCCTCTATATTAGCTTGCTTGGACATAAATTGATATGGTGGTGTCTAAGAAGAATTGGGGGAGCTGGGTTGGGGTGGGGATGACGGACGGTGGTTGGGAGGGAGGAGATATCTTTTTTTTTCTTATTTGCTTTTCTTTATTAAAATACAGGTATTGAATGTATAATATGTATTTATATTTAAATATAGTTTTTTTATTGCTATTAATTTAAATTTATGATAAATACAACTTACATTTTTCAAAGAAAAAGTTAAAGAAGTTAAAAAAATTATCTTATGATAAATAATACGTATCTTTAAAGATTAAGATATTTAAAAATATAATTTTAGTATGCTTTCACTTATAAATAAAGTTTTTGATATTTTATAATAGTTTTTTATTTTTGGAGTTATGAAATTATTTAATATTGTAAACTATTATTATTGTATCATAGTTGAATTAAATATATTTTCTAATACTTAAATATGACTTTTTATTAACTTTATTTTATGAATTCATGAAGTAATTTAGACTAAATTTAAAATTTTGTTGAATTTTAAATGTGGTTCTAATTGCACTACTTTAAATTTTATTAAACATTTTCAGCAATTTTTCTAAATTCTTTATGTTTTTTTTTAAATTAAGAAGTATATTAAATATCTTATGTAAAATGTCAAGCTGAATTTCTAAATATATTAAATATAGTTTTTTATTGTTGTATATGACATGTAGTGTTATTTTTCTTTTTATTTTTTTGCCTCAATTTACCTATTTGCTAAGTACCAAGTAAGATGCCACATAATTCATTTGTATTAAAATATTAAGTTTTACAAAAAAAAAATTCCACATCAGCTTACCATGTAACTTTTACTTGTCGTAGAAGGTCACATGACCAAATCGCTGATTTTTTTCATTTACAGAACTGAATCCAAAGTTGAAAATAAAAAAGGACCAAATCTCCAAGTGTGTTCACTTAGAGGACTAAAAAAATAATTATGTCTTATTGTCGTGCAATGTGATGCATGGAAGAATTATTTTTTTCACATAGGATGCATGAGAATGTTTTTTCCGCATTAGGTTCATGAAAGAAAAATTATTTTTGCCCATTAAGATGCTTGCAACAGAAAAATTAATATTTTTAGGTTTATTGTGATGCATGCGGAAGTTATTATTGCACATTGGTCCATGGAAAATATTTTCTTTGCATAAAATACTTGAGATAAATTATATTTTTGCACATTAAGGTGCAAGCAAAAGTATTTCATGTGATTTATGTATTATCTGAGTTGCATGTTTTATTAATTGCACATGTGTATGTAACTAGTTTTTTGTGATGCAATTAATTTAGTTGGTGTAAAATGAATTATTGTACGTTTTGAATGAATGGACATTGACATACAGATACTCATATTTGAGTGTCACCTGTTTTTATTTTAATATTATTGTTGGAAGATAATTTATGACAATGGAGGTAATTCGGTATCCTCATTTTTTTACAGATTGATGTAGTAGACCTTGAAAATATTGTAGGTTCCAAGGGGTGATGTGTAAGGTTTAGAAGGGGGGCTTGAATAAATCTTACCAACTTTTCGAATTAGTCCTTTTAAAATATTCTCAGAGTTAACTCAAATCAGCTTAGTCCTTGAGGGAAAGCTAGGTTGGCTTACACAGCAAAATTACCCACTCAACAGACTCGACTGAGCTTTTGATAGTATAACTTAGTTCTTCACCTAACACTTTAATTACATTCTGATTGATTTGGTTTTGTCATCTGAAGACTTTTCACCCTTATGATTTTAAACTTGTTTTTCAACATTTGTTTTAGCAATAGTTATTATCAACAGAGTTTAGCAATTTTAGCTTAGTAGCAGATATAAAATTAATGCAAGAAATAAATGTGTTGAAAAGTAAATAAGACACAAGCAATTTTTATAGTGGTTCGAGGATGGGGTAATTTCTTAATCCACTCTTCTCGAACTCCTGGAGGAATCCACTATGTAACTTGATCTTTTCTTTCTTTTTTAACTGAAATTGATAAACTATATTAAGAAAATCAAAACATTATCAAAAGATAAATAAACAGTTTTGGTTTAACCGGAATTGGAACTGTAGAGGGAACTGGGTTCAAAACCAGACTGGAACCGTCGGTTTCGGTTCTTCCAAAATGAGGAGCTGGAACCGGCATTTTTGCAACCAGAACCGAGGGTTCTGGAACCGTGGCCACCTCTAGTGTGAACTAGAACCTCACTATTTCTGCTTCAACCTTGGAGAGTAGACCCATTTGTTCTTGAAAACAATTTTCCTCTTCAACTTGATGAAGTAATCTTTCCTTCACTGAGTGTGTTGGATTGAATTCCTTCGAAATTAGGCTTGAAGATTTCTTTGAAAAGCTTGAGAGAATTTGCAGGTTATTGCTTGATTGCTTGTATGCTTGTAATGAACTCGGTAACGTTCTCTCACTTGCTTCCTCAGTCTTTTATAGTGCACATTTGAAATTATGTTAGTTGAAGAGATAGATGCAAATTTCAAATCACACTCGTAGGTTGTTGACTTATCTTGTCTTGCAGCATTTATGTGGATCGTACCATGAATTAAATGTTCTGCAGCCCTTCCTTAATCTCTGCAGGTTTTCAGGTACATTTCATTGGTTCCTTGCTTTTTGTACTCTTTCAGCAAAACAACTTTATTGTTGGCAGTCTGACACTTGCCTATTCCGAGCAAAACCTTGACTTGTCTTGACAACACATCTCTTTCAGCTTTCTTCAAGTCATATATGTTGCATACCCCTTTGACATTCGATTCCAATTATTTTGGAATGACTTTGCTGTCTGTCAGCTGACTGGGGCAGCTTTTTTGTCATTTGATTGGCACTTCTCTTCACTTCACTCAGTTGCCACACGGCTGGGTCTTCTCTTCGAACTTCACTTGAGTCTTGTAATCTTCAACTTAGTTGACTTCAACTCAGCTTATACAACTCTATTTATTACAAGTTGAATTACATAGAAAATGAGGTGCCAGCTTCCTAATTTAAGTTTTACATGGTATCATCAAAATCTAAACATAAAATTTCCCAACAATTTCCCCTTTTTTGATGATGCCAAAGCTTAAATAAATACAGCAAAGTAAATAGTGCAGTAACAAAGAGTGTATGTGTAGAATATGTCAATTTTATTTGAACATATCATTCTTGTACTTGAAAAACGCACTTTACAAAACTTTTACAAAGTATAAACTATACATTGTATCAGTGCTATACAATATCTATACAAATGTATCAGAGCCTTTACAATTTTCACAACTGGTATTTAGAGCAAGTGCTTACAACTTTGTATTTACAGCGAAGTAAAATACAATGAAGAGGTTCAACCGTCTTCAATGCCTCGGTTACTTCTTTATTCTCTTTTCATCCTCAGCTCTCCTCATTTTTTCTGTCTTCTTCTTCCCGCTTGCTTTTCTCATAAGCTCGTTTAGCAGCAGGGTCCTCTCTTCTCTGCCTTTCTTCCCATTCCCTCTTGAGCCTTTCATTCTCAGCTTCTTGCCTTCTCTTAGCTTCTTCATTCCTCCTCTCTACTTCAATATTGTCAAGAGTATCTAGGCTAGCCCAGTGGTTAATCCCCTTTTTCTGCGGATCAACATATCAAACATCCTTAGGTTTTGGCTGTGATGGAGTTCCTCTGCCTCTTACACCACTGCCAAACCTTTCCCTTCCTCGCTGTGACTCAACTCTTCCTTTTGGAGTGTACTGTACGGGTGCTTTTCCAATCAACTCTCTGCTCAAACTCTGCTGCCTATCAAATGATTTACATAAGTCAAGTCCTTTCTCCCAATACAGATCCCACGCCTGGGGTAGAGTCATGTTCTTGAAGAATCGTTCTGCAGTTAGAGTTTTGAACTCCTCTAGGGATCTCTGCTCAGATCATGCATCAGGCAATGTAAGCTCATGAGGGGGTCTTACAACTGGGGAATCTTTTATCAATCCTGCTGGGAGGCCAACAAAGTTTGCTTTTAGATTTTCAATTCTTCAATGATGTTTCTCAACTATCTTTTCAAATTCAGCTTCAATAGCTTTTCTGGACTTCTTGTATGCCAAATCGGCTTTTTCTTCAATAGACAGATTCTGTGGTAGCTAGCTGAGGATTGAGGCTGTTAGTTCACCTTGTTGAGGGGTCTTAGCAAGCATAATCTTCAAGGGTGGTTTCTTCACATCACTCCTTTCCCCCTTGCTGCTTGTTTCCCCATTACTTCCACCCTTATCACTCCTTTGCTACTTACTTTCATCTTTCCATTTTTTGGCATCACCACCAAGCGGTAGAGCCAGTTGAGGGAACACTCTTCCAAGGAGTAGATCAATATTGTTGTTGGTCATGTCCATCTTTTCAGGACTCTTGGAGTATGCTGCTTGAATTCGGATCACAGAGCCTTTGTCTCAGCTGCCATCAGGTGCATTTCAGTTTGGAGCTTCATTACCTCCTCATGCATATTGGCCTCTGTTTTCTGAAGTTCTGCCTTGTGTTGTGCTTTGAGAAAATCCATATCACTTTTATGAGACTGATCTATCCTGAAGACATGGTCCCGTTGACGCTGCTGAAAGTTGGCGTTATCGGAGCTGCATATCACTATTTTAGCAAAGAGAGATTTGAAGAATGTGACCTGCTCACGCCTTAGTCCTTGTGTCTGCCCAATCCATTCCTTGATTCTCAAAAATTGTGTCTCCTATGATGTTTGCATCTTTGTTATCAAGCCGTTGGTTGAGTGTTGTGAATCCATGTTCCATGTTTTCAATTTCAGTACAAATGGCCTTGAAGGCTTTGCGAAAGTCAGTTGCATCAGCGGACTACTCTTCGGGCCACACAACATCGAAATCAAATCCAATCGGCACCATTGTTGTATCAGCAGGAGTTCCACGTTCCTCATCTGCGATTTGGATATTGTACTTCGCACTTTCAGTAGCTGACTCTGTTTCCAAGGGTACATGAGCCTTGAAAGGAATGAAGTCAGCAAATAGATCCTCTACAAAAAATAGGAATTTCCACATCCTCGACCTGTGGAGTCTTTCCCTTGTCCTTCAAAATTTCTTCAGCTATGTGTGCCTCAGTTGTTTCAGCATCATCGACATCTTGTGCAGCTGTGGTATCCTGTGGAGCTGACTGATCCTCAGTTGTCTTAACAGCTTCATTGGCGTTAGTGTTGTCTTCCTTTTGAGTAGTCTTATCCTAAGCTGACTTATCAGTTTCATCGGAAGGTGATGGAACCATGGGAGGTGGGCCATCAACCAAAGTGAAATTTATTGGAGCAGCTTTGTAACTTGCTGGCCTCCATTTTGCCAGTGCCTCCTCAGCAGCTTTGTCCTCAGATGATTTTGCAAAAGGATTGGAGTTAGCTTCGTCGTCTGTTACAAAGAATTCAACATCTACATGCTCTTGGGAATCATGAAGAGCACTTATTTCCACTTCTTCCATGAATTCTTCCTGAGGGGCTGGCACTTGTTCATCAACTTTCTTACCTAGGGAAGTCTCAACCTCCTTTAGGCCTTCATTACCCTCAGCAGTCTCAACCGTTGATGGGCCTTCAACAATCCCTTTTGCAGTCTCAACTGCAACAGGGTCTTCGATAGATATCCCTTCAGCAGACTGGGCTATTTTGGGGTCTTCGGTGGCATCCTTCGGAGTCTCAGTTCCTTAGATTGCACTTTCATGGCCAAGAGTCTCAACTCCCGTGGCCTTATTTCTATCATTTGCCTTAGCTGCAGCAGCAGTTTCATCGGCCACCATGGAAGCTGAAATTTCAGATGAGACAGTCGAAACTGTCTGAGCCTCGTCAACCTCAGTTTGTTGTACCTTTAAGGTCTCACATTCGCCTCCTAACTTCTCTTTTGTGTTGTCTCTCACAGCCTTCTCCGACCTGGCTGTGGTGGTTTGAGTTTTCCCCTCAGCTGGAGCACCAGCTGAGTCTCGAGTTGTGGGGTCACTCGAAACCTGAGACATAGCTGTGATTCCTTTTGAGTTATCAGTCATTGGGGCAGGTGTCTCAACACCTTCTTCAAGGAGTGTCTTGGCTAAAGTGCCCTCTTCTACACCATCTTTAGCTTCATCGCCAAACTTCTTGGTAGTTTCATCCTCGGGGTGCACGGGAGATGTGGTGGCATCAATTGTTCTCACCATCTCCATGATATCTGGGCTAGGAGTAATCATTATAGAAGAAGACTCTCCTGGGCCCTTTTGCAATCTCTGCTCGTGCAACTCTTTGGATTCTTTTAGTGCTTGTTGCAGCTCAACTTTTTCTATTGGATCAGCAGATTCCATCTCATCGTTGCTGCTGCTCGCAGGCACAAAGGCACTTTTAGTTACTCTTTTAAAGGGGCAGGGTTGAGGTTCCCTTGCCTCCTAAATTGCCTTAGCCTTCGCTCTTCTCTTCTTCTCGTCTTTCTTGTTAAAGAGAATAGACATGCAGAAATCATGGTCCAAGGTAGGCCGAACTGGAATATCCCCTAGGAAACTTAGGAGTTCCTCTCCTTCTTCTATGAATTCCGGGTATTCGAATTGAGCTCGCATAGCCCAATTACTAGTTCCTCCAAATTTTTAGCCTCTCTTTTACATCCGGGTACACAGGAGATAGCATTATCACATCATCATCCTCATCTTCGACATTTGGCACGAGAGGAGCCTTTTCCTCCTCAACAATTCAAGAATCAGTTAGAGGGGAATCAACAGCCAACTCCTCAGGCTGGTCAGCTGTCTCTACTTCTTTTCCTTTAGTTGTTTCTCGTACAACTGTCTCATCTGCAATCTGTTGATCTCTGTCAGCAGACTCTTCTATATCACCAGTGGTTTCCTCACCATCTTTTGTTGCCTTAGACTGCTGCTCCTCTACATCAGCAGTCTCTTTCACAATCTCAGTGCCAGAATCGGCTGGCTTTTCCAATGTTGATTGCTTCACCAATCGCCTTCTCTTTTTCTTAACCAAAGGAACTTTGGGTTCCACGTCCTCAGGTTTCTCAAAAGTAAAAGCTGATTCACCCGTCTTCAGCTTTTGATGTAGCTGTCTTCCTAGGCACAGTTGTGCACCTCTTCCTTACGACTGGAGAAGGTACTATATCATCCTTCTCAGTCTTGGCTGCTGGGGTAGGTTCTTGGTCTTTGGCGGCTGTGGGGGCAGGGGTAGGCTTTGTTGCAGCAACTCTCTTCTTCTTCTGCACAGACTTTGGAGAAGGAGCCTTGGCAGTTGTAGCAGTGTCCTTGGGGAAAGGGTCAGCTGACTTACCTTCACTAGTGTCAGCCTTTTGTGCATGGGCTTGCCTCTGAGCAGCTGAGAGGTTCGCCTTGAACATCTTCTTGTTGGCATGGAAGGGTTTTCCATGCCTGAGGGGAATACCCTTCACCACCATCAAATGGCCAATCAAAGGCCATACCCCTGCAAACTAATGAACAAGCCATCATCAGAAATCGTCTTGTCCGTTACGTTCTGGCAGATTCGACTGAAGATGAACTCAGCCCAGTTCATCTTCTTTTCCTTCATTATAGCAACCATGACAGTCAGCTTCATTCCAGACAACTGATTGAGGCTGCCAAATTTCATGTCCACACACTTGGACACAACATCCATTAACTTATGATAGTCGTCCTTAATGAGCAATTTCTTTGCTCTGTAAACAACCTTTGCAGTTGACTCTGGCTTGGTGATCTTCTTCCACGCCACAGCCAGGTTGATATTTTTTTCACCAATCTCTTTCAGACCACTCGAAGGAAGGTGGCAATGAGCAGCCAAATCCGCATCGTAATCTTTATCTCTTTGTTGTCGATGGAAGACCTAATTTCTCCATCATGAACCTTGGCGTTCACGTAGAACATAGCGACCTCTTCAAGGTACGTGAGAGAGAACTCCATGGTGAGAAATCTCATGAGTCCAGATTTCTCCAGTTTCTCAGCCCCTTACTTCACCAGTCCATCAAAATCCATCGTAGAACCAGAGTGGATCTTCTTAGCCATCTTCACGAAGTCGTAACTTGAAGCCATTTCAGAAAATGAAACTTGGAAACACGAACTTTGAACACTGTACGAACTATGGTTTTGTTTTGTTTGCAGAGAAAAACTTTTCCTTTGCTTGAGAGAGATAAGTGTATAGTGAGGAGAGAGAAATTTGATTTTGGGTATATATGGGATGTCAGGGGATGGTTTTTAGAATTTGAAAAGGTTGATCATTATCAACGGTGGAGATTAAAGGCTTGAAACCACATTAATTTTCCCGCATTAAATGCAGCAGTATTTATATCCAATCATAGGCTAAATGTGTACAGGTTTTATTCTGACACCATAATTGCGCTGACGTAATGCCCAAAAATATTCCCGCTCGCAGAAAACGATTGCGTTTTATCACTTAGCTCATAAACAACTTAGCTATCTTCCAAAAGTGATTTAACTCTGCTTCTCCCTTCACATGATGATCACTCAGCTGTCAACTAACTCGATATAGCTGACTAGCCATCTTGACTGTTTCACTTGGCTGGAAAATGAAACTTTACTGATTTCCAATTCTCTCTTCTTTAACTCTGCTGATTGAGTCTTCTCACCCTCCTAACTCAGCTCAATTCATCCTAGCTCATTTTTAAGCTCTTCAAACCTTGATTCACATAATGGCTTAGTGAATATATCAGCTAACTGCTTATCAGTTGATATGTATTCCCAAGTGATGTCTTTCTTCTCAACATGATCCCTTATGAAATGGTATCTAACATGAATGTGCATGGTTCTTGAATGCAATACAGGATTATGAGTTATTGCAATAGCACTTGTGTTATCACACATAATTGGATCTCCTTTTCTTCTATATCATAATCCTTTCGCTTGTTGCCTCATCCATAACACTTGGGCACTACAAATTTACCGCGCTATGTACTCTGCTTCAACTGTGGATGTAGCAATTGAATTTTATTTCTTACTGAACCAAGAAACTGATCTATTTCCAAGCATTTGACATGTACCTGATGTACTTTTTTGGTCTACTCTACATCCAACATAGTCTGAGTCTGAGTAGCCAACTAACATGAATCCTCCATCCTTTGGATACCATCAGCCAACTTCATGGTATCCCTTTGAATACCTTAGGATTCTCTTGGTTGAAGTCATATGACTCTCTTTTGGTGTAGATTGAAATCTATCACATACACCTACATCAAAAGGTGATGTCTGGCTTACTTGTTGTCAAATAGAGCAATGATCCAATAAGGGCTCTATATCTGGTTTGATCAATAGCTTTGCCATCTGCATCCATATCCATCTTGACTGATGTGTTCATGGTAATCTTCACAGATGACTTTTCTTCCATACCAAATTTCTTCTTTAAATCTCTGGTATACTTGGTTTGACTTATGAAGGTTCCATTCTTCATTTGTTTAACTTGAAGACCTAGAAAGAAAGTCAGCTCTCCCATCATGCTCATTTCAAACTTCCCTTACATGAGGTTTGAAAACTTGTCACACAACTCTTTATTTGTGGATCCAAATATGATATCATCCACATAAATTTGAACAAGCAATATACTCTCTCCATCTTGAATACTGAAGAGTGTTCTATTAACCTTGCCTTTGGTAAATCCATTGTCAATGAGAAATTGAGACATTGTGTCATACCAGGCTCTTGGTGCTTGTTTCAATCCATATAATGCTTTCTTGAGCTTGTAGACTTTATCTCCAATAGTTTTCTGTTCAATACCTGGAGGTTGCTCCACAAAGACTTCTTCTTCTAAAAGTCCATTTAAAAATGCACTCTTCACATCCATTTGATATACAGTGAAGTTATTGTGTGCAGCATAAGCAAGAAACATCCTAATTGCTTCCAATCTAGCAACATGAGCAAAGGTTTCATCAAAATCTATACTTTCTTCTTGGAAATACCCTTTGCCTACCAATCTTGCTTTGCTTCTCACAATAGATCCCTCCTCATTCATATTGTTTCTGAATACCCACTTAGTATCAATAATATTTTGGTAGGTAGGTCTTTGAACTAATTCCCAAACTTTGTTTCTTTCAAACTGATTCAGCTCTTCCTGCATAGCTAGAATCTAATGTTTGTCATCCAATTCTTGAGACACATCTTTAAGCTCTATTTGGGAGATGAAACAAGTAAACATAGTGTTCATTTGGTTTTATACCATTGATTTGAGCTTCCTAAACTTGAGTTTTGTGTTGTTTTTGAGTATTTTGAGTCATTTTTGTTATATCTCATAGGTTAGGCATTAATTCCCATTGTTTCGAGTCATTTGAGTGGTCAATCCATGTTGAGGGCCAATTATATTGAGTTTATAGTCATATTAATGAATCATGTATCAAAATAAGTATGAACGATCAAGCAACGAGAGATTGATTTGAAGAAACGTCCAAATGCGTTTGAAATTTCCATCACTGGCAGGGTTTCGTATTTTGGCTATAACTCTCTCTACAAAATTTATATTGATATGATTCAAAAGGCTATAGAAAGCTAAGAGATAGGGCTACAACTTTGATGAAGGACTCAAAACCAAATTCGGACGTTTGTGTATACCGCAGTGCCAAAAAGCGTGATTCTGCCGCGCGGAGGCAAAAATCGGGCAGTGAAGAAATTCGAAGTAGCGCATAGCATTTACCCATTTTTAGCGCCGCAGCACCGGACGCATCGAGTGGTGCTGCAGCGCCGCATTTTTGCAGCCGCAGTCACTGGGTGGACAATTAGGACGGGCGCAGCTGGGTGCCGTGCCTTGGCGCCGCAGCGCCCTTGGGCGGAAATTACAAGGTTAATTATTCCTTTTTCTTGGACTTTTGTGGGGGTATAAATACAACTCTTGGGGCGTGAAATTAGGGATCTTGGACCCTTGGGCAGCCAACAAAACAGCTACAAGACAAGGAAGAAGGCTTGGAACATCTTGGGAAAAGCTTGGAGAAGAAGATCGAAGGCTTCTATCATCTAGAAATAGAGAAGATCCCTCAACTCTTGTTCTTACTTTGTTGTTTTCTTCATATCTAGTAAGATGTATTGTTGTACTCCTATGGATTCATTTTCATCAATCATGAGCTAAACTATATAATTCTAGAGGGATGATGTAATTTATGTTTGAACTTATGTTTTGAGATTGTGGTTTGTCAATCTAGGTTTCTCAATTTTTTGTGCTATTTGGATTTATTGCTTCTAAATTACTTGATCAATAATTTAGATTGTTTGGTATATTTGATTTGACACTTGAGAGAGGTAATTGAATACATGACCTTGAAATAGCATAACCTAGGATTTCATAGAATTGAGAGATTTGTGAATCCTTTGATGTCATTTATTAAGATTCATAGTTTTTATTGAGATTGCATTTGGTGATTTTTATAGAGATATTGATTTCCCAATTGTGATCTAAAATCATTTGGCACTCGAGAGAGGAAATGATTATTGTAGAAATCTTGACTTATAAATTGGTAATTGATGATTGATAAACCATATTGATAACATAAGGGATAACTAGATTCATCACACCTCTAGAATTCATTTAATCATTTGGATAAACTCATTGATATTTTCATATTCTTGATTTATTTTTGGTATTTTTAGTATAATCAACTCCATCAATTCTTGATTTTCTAAATAAAGTTAGACTACTATATTATAGTACTTAGCAATAATTCGATAATTATTCCCTGTGGATACGACAACCTTACTTTCACTATATTAAAACTTGACACCATAGACTTGCGGTTAGAATAATCTCTAACAAGTTTTTGGCGCCATTGCCGGGGAATAATTCATCTTATTTGCGCTAATATTATTACTTAGTAGTTTTACATTAATTTAGATTGGTTATTTGTTACAATAGGGTTATTGCCATTTTTGCATTCTCTTGTTGATGCGAAAAAATAAAAGTGCTAATTTAATCTTATTTGATCCAGAAATTGAAAGAACACTTCGGAAGATTAGAGCCGCACGAAGAATCGAATTCACAAAAATGGCAGGAAATGAGGAAGAGGAAAATCGCATACCTATTATTGCACCATCGGAAAGGGCCATTCGGGACTATTTTCGACCAACCACGAATCAAAATTATTCGGGCATTGTTCGCCAACCTATCAATGCGAATAATTTTGAATTGAAGCTGGCCCTGATAAACATGGTGCAACAGAATCAATTCGGGGGAAGTGTCGTAGACGACCTGAACGCTCATCTGGCTATTTTTCTCGAGATATGTGACACTATCAAAATGAATGGGGTTCCCGATGAAGCTATTCGGTTGAGGTTATTTCCATTTTCACTTCGTGATAAAGCTAGACAATGGCTTCAAACCTTTCCACCCAGAAGTATCACTAGTTGGGATGATCTCACTGAAAAATTTATGGCAATATTCTTTCCACCTAGCAAGACACTTCAACTGAAGAGTGAGATTGCTCAATTTCAACAGATTGACTTTGAACCACTCCATGAAGCTTGGGAGCGATTCAAGGAATTATTGATGAGGTGTCCACAACACGGCACGCAGATTAGCGGAAGGTTCAATATTTTTATAATGGTATGAATGGTCCTTCGAGAACTATTATAGATGATCTTTTGCAAAGATGAGGTACATTGATGGCTAAAACTCCAAGTGAAGCCATGTTTTTGCTAGAAGAAATGGTCGCCAATAGTTACCAATGGCCTTCTCGAGAGATCCATGCCAAGGAAAGTTGCGGTGTTCTTGAACTTGATAATATGTCCGCTTTGGCTTCTCAAATTTCCGCCTTGTCAAAGCAACTTGCACCTCTCAATTCTAGTGGAAAACAAAGAAACAGTTTAAGTCATTATGGAAATAAGTCAAGAGATGATGAGGCCCGACATGGAATGAGTCAATTATGTGAACAATGGGGGTTTCAACAATAAAGGGAATCAGTTGCCAACACATTATCATCCGGGACTTCGAAATCATGAAAATTTCTCATATAGCAATACGAGAAATGTGTTGCAACCACCTCTGGGATTTCAAACTCAGGCAAGTGCAACTACACATGTGGGAGAAAACAAGTCGTCCTTGGAAGAATTACTTGGCACATTTATTGTAGAAACCCGAGCTTTGATGAACAAGACTGATGCTAACATGGACAAGCTCGGCTCGAGAGTTACAACAATAGAAGGTCACATCAACTCCTTGGTGACACAAGTAGGGCAGCTAGCAACAATAGTGAATTTATTGCAGCAGAGAGGGAAATTTTCGAGTGATACAGAGGTTAATCCTAGGGAGCATTGCAATGCAATTTATGTAAGAACGGAGGCAGAAATTCAGCTTGCACCCGAACAATCGCCCATTTATGCCAAACCAGTGGAATCCAAGAAAATAAAGTTGGAGGAGTTTGAGACTGTCTATTTGACAGAGGAATGTAGTGCAATAGTCCAGAGTAAACTACCTCAGAAAATGAAGGATCCAGGGAGTTTCATTATTCCTTGTACTATTGGAGGAGTTTTCTTTGAGAAACCACTTTGTGATCTTGGGTCCAGTGTGAATCTTATATCTCTTTTTGATGTGATGAAGTTTGGGCTCGGGGAGGTGAAGCCGTCCAATATCACTTTGCAGTTTGCTGATCGATCCATCGCCTATCCGTGGGGAATCATTGAAGATGTATTGGTAAGAATTAATAAATTTATTTTTCCTGTGGATTTTGTAGTGTTGGATGCGAATGAGGACAAGAAAATACCTATCATCTTTGGGCGACCATTTTTAGCTACATCACGGGCTTTGATCGATGTAGAAACGGGGGAGCTAACTCTGCGGGTAAATCAGGAGAAATTTGTATTCACCATCCATCCAACCAACATGCTAAAATTTGAATTAAATGATGGTAAGCAGATGGTTGGGAATATAGTCAAGACATTGGGGTTGGGGAGTTTCTAAGGGCAATGTGAATAACATGCCTATTGGAGCTCCAACTTGAGGAGAATCTGAAAAGGTCTGGCTGAAGACTGTAAACTTAGCGCTTCTTGGGAGGCAACCCAAGCCCCTTTTATTGTTTTCTTAGTTTTAATTTAGTTTAGTAGCTGTTTTTGTTTTTTCTGAGTTTTTGCATTATTAGGAGTAGTAAGTTGCATCACATCCCACCCCTCTTATTTGTGCAAATCCCACATATCCCACTCCATCGTCACAAAGGAGCACTTTAACACCACACACACCATCTTCATCTCATTCGCTCATTATTTGGTAAGTTTCAACTTCCAAAACCCACCCCACGGTTTTCCCCATCTTGTGATTTTTGGTGTGATTGGATTGTAGTAGTGCTAGGATAATTGTTGTTGATGTATGGATTGTGGATTGGTTGATCATGCTAGACTTAGGTTTGGTGTTGAATTTTGGGATTGAATTGAGTTATCCATTACGTTTACTATCTTTTCCCAAATTCATGCATATGAGGTGTTTGATGAAATGCCCCAATGACAGTTTCACATTGTTTAGTGCTATTTTACATCTCCATGCTTATCTTTTTGACAGGGCACTATATTTTCTACTTGGGTGCATTATGTATGTGATGTGATTTTCGATTTCTCACCCATAACCGAGTTCCTTGGTTCCACGAGTTTTGTTTTCTTGTGTAACTTGCTAGGTTGAAAAGATGCGAAGCCAAAAAAGGGCCGGGCCAAGGCGAAGGGGAAGAACAAGACCACACCTCAGAGTATACAATACCCACGGGCTTGTGCGCTAGGATGAATTGTGAGCTTATACGAGACACTTCATACACGTAGTAGTATCACATGACTTAAGGAGCTTTCGCTCCTCGGCTACCAGGAAAGTCCTTTTTCCCACCTCTCCATTGGGGACAATGTCGTTTTAAGTTTGGGGGGTGCAGTCTATTTTTAATCATCGAGTCGGGTCTTGAGTAAAAAAAACGAATAAAAAAAGAGTCTAGAGTTGAGTCAGGGCGTTTGTAAAACTGTGAAACTGCATGACTAAGTGAATTTGTTGAATATGAGTTGAACGGTCAAAAGAGCATGTGTTTGAACTGTGATTTAATCTTCTTTCCATTAATTACATCTATGTGCTTAACTCTGCTGATTTATTTGGGGATGATTTATGCAATTGAGTGGTTCCTTTATGATCCCATCGGATGCTAGAACTTGTCTGATCACTAGTCGAGGCGAAATCCTAGGCGAAGTAACCATGAGGAAGTGATTTAGGCCATCTTTGAACAAGCTAGAGCCTAAAATGCCTACCTTTGTATTATATTTTCCCTAGTGTCCCCCTTTGAGCCTTATAAACCCGTTTCTTTGGCAACCAATCGAATACCCAGAGCCTATATGTGAAAATCCTAATTACCCATCACTCATACGTACACACATAATATAGAAAAATGTTGAAGGTTGAGGAGGGGATGATGAGAAGGGTATATGTTTAATTGAATGAAGTTGCCCAATAAAATAAAAGATGAAACCCCATGTACGCAAAAGAATAAGTTTGGGGGTTCCCAAAAAAATGTGAAAAAAAGAAAAAAAATCAACGGGATTGAAAGTTCATAAACATCGGGGATGCCAAAAAAAAAAGTGAAGGGTAGTGCCTATTGATAATTCGAAGTGTTAATTTTGTGTTTGGGTGATTTGAGCCACTTATTCCTATATTTTCCTACCTTACCCTAAGCCCACATTACAAGCTTTTAAAGCACTATTGATCTTTGTGTTACATTAGCCTACATTAGTGGAGATTAGTGTGAAAGACAAGCCTATGGAGTCTGGTAAGCATCTCATCTCTATATTCAAAAAGTGGATCATCTTGAAAACACTTGATTGCGTGAATCTATCTGGATAATGAAAACGGGGTTGGCATGAACATTCCCCCGTCATGATCACATTGTGAAAATACGCGCTTGATTGATAGTGAAACAAAATTTGATGAATGAGTTTGGTTGTGAAGTTTTGCAGTTTGTTTGTATTGTTCTGTCTTGTATTTTTCATTTTAGAGTTGTAATTGCTTGAGGACAAGCAATATTCTAAGTTTGGGGGTATTTGTTCATTTGGTTTTATACCATTGATTTGAGCTTCCTAAACTTGAGTTTTGTGTGTGAGTATTTTGAGTCATTTTTGTTATATCTCATAGGTTAGGCATTAATTCCCATTATTTCGAGTCATTTGAGTGGTCAATCCATGTTGAGGGCCAATTATATTGAGTTTATAGTCATATTAATGAATCATGTATCAAAATAAGTATGAACGATCAAGCAACGAGAGATTGATTTGAAGAAACGTCCAAATGCGTTTGAAATTTCCATCACTGGCAGGGTTTTGTATTTTGGCCATAACTCTCTCTACAAAATTGATATTGATATGATTCAAGTGGATATAGAAAGCTAAGAGATAGGGCTACAACTTTGATGAAGGACTAAAAACCAAATTCGGACGTTTGGGTGGCGCTGCAGCGCGGAGGCGAAAATCTGGGCAGTGAAGAAATTTGAAGTGGCAGCTAGCCACCCATTTTTTTTTAGCCGCAGTCACGGACGCATCGAGGTCAGTGCGCGCTGCAGCTGCCGCATTTTTTACTGGCAGCAGCTGGCGAACAATTGGGACGGCGCCGCAGTGCGTGTTAGCGCCACAGCGCCACGGGCGGGCGGAAATTACAAGGTTAATTATTCCTTTTTCTTGGACTTTTGTGGGGGTATAAATACAAGTCTTGGGGAATGAAATTAGGGATCTTGGACCCTTGGGCAGCCAACAAAACAGCTACAAGATAAGGAAGAAGGCTTGGAACATCTTGGGAAAAGCTTGGAGAAGAAGATTGAAGGCTTCTATCATCTAGAAATAGAGAAGATCCCTCAACTCTTGTTCTTACTTTGTTGTTTTCTTCATATCTAGTATGATGTATTGTTGTACTCCTATGGATTCATTTTCATAAATCATGAGCTAAACTCTATAATTCTAGAGGGATGATGTAATTTATGTTTGAACTTATGTTTTGAGATTGTGGTTTGTCAATCTAGGTTTCTCAATTTATTTGTGCTATTTGGATTTATTGCTTCTAAATTACTTGATCAATAATTTAGATTGTTTGGTGTATTTGATTTGACACTTGAGAGAGGTAATTGAATACATGATCTTGAAAATGCATAACCTAGGATTTCATAGAATTGAGAGATTTGTGAATCCTTTGAAGTCATTTATTAAGATTCATAGTTTTTATTGAGATTGCATTTGGTGAATTTTATAGAGATATTGATTTCCCAATTGTGATCTAAAATCATTTGGCACTCGAGAGAGGAAATGATTATTGTAGAAATCTTGACTTATAAATTGGTAATTGATGATTGATAAACCACATTGATAACATAAGGGATAACTAGATTCATCACACCTCAAGAATTCATTTAATCATTTGGATAAACTCATTGATATTTTCATATTCTTGATTTATTTTTGGTATTTTTAGTATAATCAACTCCATCAATTCTTGATTTTATAAATAAAGGTAGACTACAATATTATAGTACTTAGCAATAATTCGATAATTATTCCCTGTGGATACGACAACCTTACTTTCACTATATTAAAATTTGACATCGTAGACTTGCGGTTAGAATAATCTCTAACACATAGCTTCATGTTGGGCTCTGGATCTGGTTCTTACTCCATCTCTTACATTTCCAATGATTAACTCAGGTGGATGGTCTCTCAGCCATCTCACATCTGGTTGGAGTAAGTCTGCTGGATTCAATCGTCTCGCATCTAAGTTGTCTTGAACAACTTCCTCAACATCATTCAGCTGCAAACCTTCCAGTTGCCTCTGAGATTCAGCTATCTCATCTTTATCAGGGTTCAGTGCTCTTACCACAGCTTCAACATAAGGACTCTTCAGTATAGTTGGTTGATTCCTCTTTTCAGCTAACTCATCTATGTCTTCTCTATTAATATTAGGTTTATCAAAAACCACATGGATAAACTCTTGTGTAACAATTGTCCTTTTGTTCAGCACTCTATAAGCTTTACTCTCAGCTGAGTATCCCAAAAAGAAACATTCATCAGCTTTAGCATAAAAAACTTTTGGATTGTCCTTGCCATTGTTGTGGATGAAGCACTTACATCCAAAGATTCGAAAATATCCAACATTTGGCTTCCTCTCTGTCCAAGTTTTCATAGGGAGTTTTCAACAATTGTCTGTTAATCATACACCTATTCTGAGTGTAGCAAGCAGTGTTGATGGCTTCAGCCCAAAATCTCTTAGACAACCCAGCTTCAGCTAACATGGTCCTTGCAGCTTCCTTGAGAGTTCTGTTCCTTCTTTCGGCTACTCCATTTCATTTGTGGAGTTCTTGGTGACAACTTATGAGGAATACCATTTTCAATAAAAATCGAGTTATAATACCATTGACAAACTCGGTTCCCCCGACCTCATCTTTATAAAGGTTTGACTCTTCTCTCATCACCGAGGCAATCTCCGCAAGGTTTCCTTCTTTTACACATAAAGATTGTCCATGTGTATCTTGAATAATCATCCACCACCACTAAGGTGTATTTCTTTCCACTGATACTTGCTGGTTCAATAGGACCAAATAAATCCATGTGCAATAGATGCAATATCCTAGTTGAATAAGGACTTGGCTTGTCCTTGAAAGATGACTTAATTTGCTTTACCATCTGGCATGCATCACAAATGATTTCCTTCTTGTATATTGAGTCAGACAATCTTTCCACAAGATGACTCCTTGCAAGCGTGTTGATTGTCTTAAAATTTAGGTGACTCAGCTTCTAATGCCACAACCAACTTGATTCAACTATATTATTTGCTAGCAGACATGTGTTTGGTGTAGCAGTTGACCAATCCCCTACATACATGGTTGTCTGTCTTGATCCTTGAAGCACAATTTCATTTGATTCAACATCCTTGATTTGGCAAACTCCCATGTTGAATCAAACATTATAGCATTTGTCACAGAGTTAGCTGATGCTCAGCAGATTGAAATTTAGACCTTCAACATATGCAACATCTGTGATTTCTAACCCATTTTTTCTTATGGACCTCGTTCCTCTGATTCCCCTGGAGCTGTATTTCCTCCAAATATTATTTTTGCACCATTGATTTCCTTGAATTTTGACAGACTTTTCTTATTTCCTGTCATATGTCTGGAACAACCACTATCTATGTACCAGTTTCCTTGGCACTCAGTTGTTCCATGAACCTACAATCAAGGAAATTAGTTTTTAGCTACCCATACTTCCCTAGTCCTGAGGGGTTAGTACTATAATGTGTTCCAACCAACCTATAGCCAGATGATCTGACTCTAAGAGGTTGCCATCTATCAGTTCAATAATCATAAGGCACATTCGCAAATTGCTTGGGGCTCTAGGATAATACAACTGTCTCTTTTGTCTGTATGCTTATGTGTGTGTTTGACCATTTGCTTTCTTGAGGTAATAGTGATATTTCTGTGCATGTTGGGTTTTTTTCCTGGGTGCATATGTATGCTGATTATAACTCTTTTTCCTTGGGAATGACTTATGATGAGGTTGAGGTCTTTGCCACTTTGGCTTGTATCCCATAGGTCTTGGCTGATATCTTATTTGATTATTCCAATCAGCTTGGCGTGGGTAATTTCTACCATTCCCATCATATGGTTCTCTTTGCTGAAATCTCTGGGGCTTCTGGTATCTCTGTTTAGATTTCACAGAGTATTTCCTATTTGGAGTCTGTTGATGGACTTTTCTGAATTTTGTTTCAGCTGTCCTGTCAGCATACTCAACTGGCTTCTTAATTTTTCCCTTGTATTTAAGGCCAATATGATTGTGATTGTATTTTTGAGTATGTGTTAGTGCAGCATATGGTGCTTTGGATTTTTGGACTCCCTCATTACTTGAGGATCCTTTTTCTATCACTACAAGAAAAATGCTCAACAACAACACCCCAAAGACAACGGATTTTAGCTAAATCGTTGTCCTTACGAGCATTCACAACGGATTTTCGCTAAACCGTTGTGGATGAGCGGAGTTTTTGTTAACGACAACAGTTCACTCAAGCCTAAGACAATACTTTCTTGAAGCGTTGTTGATTAGCGGTCATTTTATTTTTTTACAACGCGTTTCTTGGGTCTTCGACAATATTTTTGTAATCCGTTGTCGATTAGTGCCTAATCTTTTTCAAAATACAACATTTATTTATCCTTTTCGTCAACGTTTGGTTATACCGTTGTAATTAGGGTCATTGTTTTTGCTTAAAGACAACAATTTTAACAACAACTATAAACCGGAGTCGTTAGGCATTTTTCATGTCCTTATTTATTATTTATATTATTGGTATAACTAGCACTTTTAGTTAGTATATCAATTTTATTTTAGCAACTTTAGCAAATTTCTAAAAGTGCTAAGAGTTAATTTTTATTTTGTTATCAATTTTTTATCTAATGTTATAACTATCACTTTTAGTTAACTTATCAATTTTATTTTAGCAACTTTAGCATAATTCTAAAAGTGTTGGGAGTTGTATATATTTTTTTTATCAAATTTTAATTTTAATTCATTTGAAAACATAATAATCAAATATAACTAGCAATGTTAAATATTTTGGTTTAGCAACTTAAACATAAGTCTAAAAATATAACTAGCAACTTTAAAGTTAGACTTTTTACTTTAGCAACTTAAACATAAATATAAATAAAAAAGACTAGCAACTTTAAGTTGAGTAATAGCAACTTTAAGTTGAGTAATAGACAATCTAATTAAATTTATGTACATAATAGCAACATAAACAACTCAAATAACTTAATCAAAAAAAAAGGGAGAACGATGGAGAAGGGAGGCTGAGAAGAGAACGAGAAGATACCGGCTACCGCAAGCTCTCCAACGCCGTCCACCGCCCTCCACCGCGCAAATAGGAGCTCGGCCGCTGCATCTCGGAGTGATTTCTTGGTGAGTGTTCCCCATCCACTAAAATCCTCAAATCTTTTAAAACCCTAATTTTTGGCCTCTAATCGTATTTTCTCTATGTTGAATGGTCTGTTAATCGAAGGGAAAACCGGAAAATAGTACTGATTTAACTTTACCATTGAATATGAATCATTTTTATTAATTTGTGTTAGGGTTGAATCACACGTTCCCTCTGTAGCCGAAGATTGCGAACAACTCCACAAAGGATTTTCAGGTTCGATCGATCATAATTATTTTTCCCTTGAAAATTACGAACTATTGTTGAACCTCGATTATTTTTATTACATATGTATTGATCCTTGTGATTGTTGCTTTGATCTATGTAGAAAATGTGATTTTTGTATTGTCTTAATATGTTTGTCCTGAAGCAAATACTGAAAGAAAATTATTTAAACGTTGACTGAATCCAAGTTGAGGCATGTTGGCTGAATGTTAATGGATTAGTTTTTTCTGTTTGCATACTTGTTTGTTTCCTATGAGGTTCATAAAATGGTTAATTACAAAAATTGCCCTTGAAGTTTAGTATAATTACATAAAAACCCAGTTATCTTTTAGAATTACTAACACCCAGTTGACATTTGTTTCTCCTACAAAATTGTAACATTTTCATGGGTGTATTTGTAATTTAAAGATAACCTGAGTTTTTTGTATTTAGGTTAAACTTTGGGGTAGTTTTTGTAATTATTAACCCTCACAAGGGGGTTGTTTATTTGTTGGATCCTCTTTTTCATCGGATGCACAACCCACTTTGGAAACAAATTGTGGATTTGTATGATTTCGTTTTACTTCTCTTTGATTTAGTTTTATGTCTTAATTCATGCCTATTGCGACAATAATGAATGAACTTGTGAATTTAGGGCCATACGAATGTTCAATATGGAAATCCACAAGAATGTGAAGAAGCTACCTAATTGGGACATACTTAAAGAGGTATTTTGAATCGTCCAATTTTACATGTTTCTTAATATTGAATTTTTAAGGCTTTATCATTCCATTTTACATGTATGATATTTGGTAAATATAGGAATTAAACAATAATTTTACCAAAGTTGTCCACGATCACGATTAAGTAGGCTCAATCCTAAGTGAACTTGCCAAACTGATCAGATTTGTTTTTCACATTGACGTTTGATATATAATGGTAAGAGTAAGAAGCATAAGTAAGCAATAAGCACTTGCGATGCTGTTTAGGCAATACAATCAAATTTGGTCCAGCTGTTTGTTTTGGAGAGTTGGTCAAAATGGAAGGAAAACTTCAGATTCAAAGATCTGAATATGATGCAATGGGAAGATATCTTTTCACTAGATGTTGCAAAGAAACAAGCTGTTCCAAAGCTGATAAAATAACAATTGGCAGTACCCTATACTTTAGGAAGGAATTAAATTTATAAAGCAGAGAATCCGTAAGAAATACTTAGTGTAGAATTTAAAGGTAAAATTTTAAGCAACATGAGGAAATGGAAAACCAAGATGAGAAGAGGAAAAGATAAATTACAGGATAGTCAAGAAGATAAAAGAGAAATCAAGATACCTAGGAAGAATTACTCGAGGATGCTCATTTTGGTTCAATGTAGATTATTGATTGAAAGAAAAAAAACAAATTTGTTTTTATCTTGCCTTTTCTATGTTGCTCAGAGGTTTTGATGATTGACTGTGTTTTACTATGCATATGGCAGTTTGTGATGGAAGTTTTATGTAGTTAAGTTTGATTGAATACTGAATTGTGTAGATCATGGATTATTACCGGAGTGTTGCCAGTCTATTGGATTATGAGTTTAGTTATGGGACTAATATTTTACTATTGGATTATGGAGTCGTGATGCATTGATGAAGATTTGATGCTATTGGATATGTGTTCTCATTTTCAGTCTCCTGATTTGCTTATGAGATGTATTATAGCTTTTTGCATCATTTTTTCGCTCTTTGACAGTTGGTTCTTATTTTTGACTGGTTTGTTGAGTTTTTGCATGGAATAGGGATAACTGGTTTGTTGATTTTTTCATTCAAGTGCTATATTGCTGTTGTGTTTTGGTTTCGTATATGTGAATTTATAAATTTAGCTTGCTACTCATGTCATTTAAAATTGTTTCAAACATAGGCTCCTATTCAACCTGATGCATTCCAATGCGGTTATTTTGTGATGATGTACATGAGGCAAATTGTAGAAGATTCAATTACAGACATGACTTCATTGCGATCAATGGTAAATTATATTAAAATTTGGCGTTCTCATGTTTTTTTGCAAATGTTTAATAATTGGAGCCAATTATAATACCTATGTTTTTTCTCACAGTTCTCAAATGTGAAGTATTCTCAAGTTCAAATTGATGAAGTGCGATCGGAGTGGGCAGAATGCGTCCAAGACCATATACATGAGTGAAATAATAGTGTAACTTTGAGAACACTTGTTAGACATTTTGTTAAACACTTGTTAGACATATTTCCGATATATTTGTTTTGTTAAACTTTTGCAAATATGTACTAGATACAATCACTTGAATGTCATGTTTTGTTTTAGTTAGTTATATGTTGTTTTCTGTATTGTGTTTGTTTTTTGCATAATATGAAATCAAAATTTATATTACCACAAGTGAAAAAATAATAGACACCAAATATAAAATTGTTGTAATTACTTCAAAACCACAACGGATTTGATCTGTTGTTGAAATAGTTACAAAGTACAACGGTTTTAAAGCCTTGTAGAACTTTTGTGATACTTCATAACCACAACGGATATTAACCGTTGTCCAAATATCAGTCGTTGTCCCATTTGTTGTCTTTCAGCATTAAAAGACAACGGATTATAACCGTTGTCTGCTTATTAACGACAACGGATTGTAACTGTTGTCGTTGAGCGGATTTTTTTTACAACACCATCTACTATAACGGGTGATTATTGTAATACACAACAGATTATATCTGTTGTCGTTGAGCGGATTTCTTGTAGTGTATAGTCACTCTAACTTGGACATGCACAAAGGAATTAAATTCAATGCATGTCTTGTCACCACTTTCTTTTTGAATCATTATAAGTTCATCCAATGATTTCGATGCCTTAGTGAATGATGCAATCAGATTTTTAAGATCCTTTTCCCTATTTTCTGTAGCAGCTAAGTCTGCTTGGATCTTCGCAATTTCAGTCTTCAGCTTAGTGTTCTCATCAGCTACGTGACTTAGAGTACTCAGCTCTTTAGTCAGCTGTGAGTTTTGGCATTTAAGTTGGTTGTTTCCTCATTTAGCAGTGTGTGCAATGTTTTTATGTGCTCAAAATCTTTCATCATTTTGCCAATAGAATCATAAATATTTGTGGGTGATGAGGTATTTGTCATTATCACTATCTCTTGAATCAGAATGAGATGAGTTAGAGTGTACCTCATCTTCTTGATCTTTGGAGTCTTGTTCTTTGGCCATGAGGCATATCATAGCTTCTTCCCTCAGATCACCGAGTAGTCACTTCACTCTTGTCTCTGTCTCTGGTTCCTTATTCTTGGATGTCTCAACAGTCTCCGCGGCCAACATGGCTTTCTTCTTTTCTTGTCTTCTTTCCCTTAAGATTTTTCTATCCTCTTCATTTATGTATTTGTTGACTGGTGGATAAGGACAGTCAATAGCGAAGTGTCCTGGTTGCCTGCAATTCCAACACAGGTTCTCTGCTCTCTGCAAGTCAGCTCTATCAGTCCTGGAATTATCAGTTCTCTGATACTCAATTCTTTGGTGTTCAGCTCTCTTGGGCGGTCTGTCCTCCTTGGCTTTGGAGGGTGCTGAGTGTCTTCTTGAATATTCACCATTGTTCCTTTTATAGTTTTTATTGAAGATCTTGTTGAACCTTTTTACCATCAGGGTAATCTCCTCTTGGTCTATTGTCTCCTTGGATTCAGCTCTCTTAGCTTCACCAGCCATGAGTGCAGCTGTCTTGGGTACAACTGTCTTCTCTTGTTCTTTTCTTCTCAGCTCAAACTCATATGCTTTAAGGTCAGAGAATAACTCATGGTTTGATATCTTGGTGAGATTCATGGAATGTCTCAGGGCCATGACCTTCATTTTCCACTCAGCTGGGAGGGACCTTAGGATTTTCATACACATTTTTATCTCTGTATGTTCCTTTAAATAAAGTTTTTGATTTTTTATAATATTTTTTTTGTTTATGGATTTATGAAATTATTTAATATTGTAATCTATTATTATTGTATCATAGTTGAATTAAATATATTTTCTAATACTTATGTATGACTTTTTTATTAACTTTATTTTCAGAATTCATGAAGTAATTTAGACTCAATCTATAATTTTGTTGAATTTTAAATGTGTTTATAATTGCACCACTTTAAATTTTATTAAACGTTTTCAGCAATTTTTCTAAATTCTTTATTTTTTAAAAAAAATTAAGAAGTATATTAAATATCTTATGTAAAATGTCAAGCTGAATTTCTAAATATATTAAATATAGTTTTGTATTGTTGTATATGACATGTAGTGTTTTTTCCTTTTTATTTTTTGCTTCAATTTACCTATTTTCTAAGTGCCAAGTATGATGCCACATAATTCATTTGTATTGAAATATTATGTTTTATAAAAAGAAAATTCAACATCAGCATACCAGGTAACTTTTATATGCCGTAGAAGGTCACATGACCAAATCGCTGATTTTTTTTCATTTACAGAACTGAATCCAAAGTTGAAAATAAAAAAGGACCAAATCTCCAAGTGTGTTCACTTAGAAGACTAAAAAAATAATTTGTCTTATTGTTGTGCAATATGATGCATGAAAGAATTATTTTTTGCACATAGGATGCATGGGATTTGTTTTCTTTCGCATTAGGTGCATGAAAGAAAAATTATTTTTGCCCATTAAGATGCTTGCAACAAAAAAAAATTATTTTTTGTGCATTGTGATGCATGCGGAATTTATAATTGCACATTGGTCCATGGAAAACATTTTCTTTGCATAAGATGCTTGAAATAAATTACGTTTTTGCGCATTAAAGTGCAAGTAAAAGAATTTTATGTGATTTATGTATTATCTTAATTGCATGCTTTATTAATTGCACATGTGTATGTTACAAGTTATTTGTGATGCAATTAATTTAGTTGGTGTAAAATGAATTATTGTACGTTTTGAATGAACGGACATTGACATACAGATACTCATATTTGAGTGTTACCTATTTTTATTTTAATATTATTCTTGGGAAATAATTTATGACAATGGTGGTAATTCGGTATCCTCATTTTTTTACATTTCCTAGATTGATGTAGTAGACCTTGAAAATATTGTAGGTCCCAAGGGTGATGTGTAAGGCTTAGAAGGGGGGATGAATAAACCTTACCAACTTTTCGAATTAGTCCTTTTAAAATATTCTCAGAGTTAACTCAAATCAGCATAGTCCTTGAGGGACAGCTAGGTTGGCTTACACAACAAAGTTACCCACTCAACAGACTCGACTGAACTATTGATAACATAACTTAGCTGCTTTCAGCTAACACTTAGAATTACAGTTGATTTGGTTTTGTCAGCGGAAGACTTTTCATCCTTATGATTTTAAACTTGTCTTTAACACTTATTTTAGCATTAGTTATTATCAGCAGAGTTTAGCAATTTTAGTTTGGCAGCAGATATAAAATTAATGCAAGAAATAAATGTGCTGAAAAGTAAATAAGACATAAGCAATTTTTATAGTGGTTCGAGGTTGGGGTAATTCCTCTAATCCACTCTTCTCCAACTCCTGGAGGAATCCACTAAGAAACTTGATCTTGGTTACAAAGCAGTTATCAGTCCGAGTCAGCTTTGATCACACAACCTGCTGCTCCTAGGACTCAGCTTCTTCACAAAACAGTTGTCTTGCGACTTCAGCTCCTTCAAACTCTTGGATTTGTTAACACAGCCCTCCAACGAGTCCAAAACTTCTGATTCGAACTGGAACCTCACTACTTCTCCTTCAACCTTGGAGAGTAGACCCATATGTTCTTGAAAACAATTTTCCTCTTCAACTTGATGAAATAATCTTTCCTTCACTAAGTGTGTTGGATTGAATTCCTTCGAAATTAGGCTTGATGATTTCTTTGAAAAGCTTGAGAGAATTTGCAGGTTATTGCTTGATTGCTTGTATGCTTGTAATGAACTCGGTAACATTCTCTCACTTGCTTCCTCAGCTTTTTATAGTGCACATTTGAAATTATGTTCGTTGAAGAGATAGATGCAAATTTCAAATCACACTCGTAGGTTGTTGACTTATCTTGTCTTGCAGCATTTATGTGGATCGTACCATGAATTAAATGTTCGGCAGCCTTTCCTTAATTTCTGCAGGTTTTCAGGTACATTTCATTGGTTCCTTGTTTTTTGTATTCTTTCAGCAAAACAACTTTATTGTTGGCAGCCTGGCACATGCCTATTTCCAGCAAAACCTTGACTTATCTTGACAACGGATCTCTTTCATCTTTCTTCAAGTCATATCTGTTGCATACCCCTTTGACATTCAATTCCAATTATTTTGAAATGACTTAGCTGTCTGTCAGCTGACTGAGGCAGCTTTTTTGCCATTTGACTGGGACTTCTCTTCACTTCACTCAGCTACCACACGACTGGGTCTTCTCTTCGATCTTCAGTCGAGTCTTGTAATCTTCAACTTAGCTGACTTGTGCCACATAGTGGGTCTTCTCTTCGATCTTCCGCCGAGTCTTGTAATCTTCAACTTAGGCGACTTCAACTTAGCTTATACAGTCCTATTTATTAGAAGTGGAATTACATAGAAAATGGGGTGCCAACTTCCAATCTAAGTTTTACATGGTATCATCAAAATTTAAACATAAATTTTCCCAACAAATATGTATTTTTTATTTTTATTTTTTTCAAGGCATGTATTTTTGAGACAATTTTTGGAGGCTATGTAACATCAATTTTACGGGGATATTTTTTGCTTTACCACAATAGGTTTAAGTTATCTCCACATGATGTACCATATATCAATATTTCCCTTTCGGGCTATTTTCTTATTTATTATTCATGTAGAATGGTTTCATGCATGGTAGTTTATTGGACATTTATAAGTTTATTCATGGATCAATAATTTTTATTGTGATCTTCAATTCGGTGGCAGATGATTACTAGTATTGGTGGCAAATTTTTCGATCTCATTGAATTGAAGAAAATAATAAATATTATTTGGATCCACAATTGTTTGCTCAATTTATTGAAAATAAATTTAGACTGAACTCACCAATTTTAGTTTAAGCCAATTTAGCATGAAAATGGACAATGTATCCGATATGGTCGCAATTTAGACGCGGAGAGTATGCTTGTGGATTAAGTAAAATATTTGTGCCTTAATTTGTTAATGCGGCAAATGTAAGAACTTAATTTCCCGAAATTATCGCAGCTTGAATGCTAACAACATACTTATGGATCAAGAAATAAGTTTTCGCTTAATTTGTTTAAGCTGCAAATTTAAGAATTTCTTGAAAGAGTTCAAAATCTATTTTTGGAATATGAGTTTACTTACGAGTAAAAATTCTAGTTATCCAGATTCGCTATTTGAGCTGAATTAAGGATATCAGTAGCTTGTGTTATTATTAATGAAAATCGCCTATCTAGAGACTGATTATAAAAAATTGAGAAATACACAAATAAATGCTCTTGTCACTTATGCTGACCGACATAAGCAAACTCGGGTGAACATTGGAACAAGCATAATGTAGCTTGACAAGAGCAAAAGCTAAAACTAGAACTATAATTTGATCCATAAAGTGGCAAGACATGTCACCTTATTGAATAAAGGCAGTTAAATGTGAGCAAATATTAAGTGCAATGATTAGATTGGCAACTTCGCTCGTAATTGCACTGAGATGAAGTTTGACTATTTAAGTGTGCTCCTATTTTTCCGCTAATTTTTTCAAATCTCTCCATGGGTGAATAATAGATATTGATTGATTTAGCATGCAATGGAGATTGAGCAAATGTGTAAGAATATTATTGAGGGTTGTGCACAAGAGGAGGCTAAGGAGAGTTACCTCAAGCTCAACTGTTGGTGTAAGTAACTTGATGTATCGATGTAGTCTTATTCGGATAAATGCATTTGTAAGGTATTTGTTTATTGATAAGACTTGCCTATCTTTTCTTTGTAATGCGATTTGTAAGACCCGCAATTTATTCTTATTTTATTTATAATCATAAAAAATAATCTTAATATTAATTATATATATATTTATATTATCTATGATTAATGGGGTATCACTAATTAGACAAACCCCCACTAATACCACTATCTCCATTGTTGTGCCATTATTCCCAACTTTATGCTACTACATTCATCTTTCCGGAAGTTAAAGTTTTTTTTTTTTTAAAAATATTGCTTTTAAATCCTATTATATGCAACCTCAACAAGAACCTAATTTTTCTTCATTGAAATTATCCTCGTCAGAGTAAGCCATTGATTCCTTTATGAAAAATTTATTTTTTCAATTCAACTGGAAATAAAGGGCTGACGGGTTCCGAATTTGGAAAAAATGGTTTTTGTGATTTTTTTGTGCATGGGGTTTTCTGGCAAACTCACTGTTCACCGTTGTCGGCCGAGGGAGAAGGAAGAGGAGTAGAAAGTGTGTGGGTGTGTGCTATTGTGTAGGTGTGGCAGTATGTTTTGTGTGTTTGTGTGTGTGTTTGTGTGCGTGAGATTTGGTGTGTACGTAGAGTTGTGTGTGTGCATGTGTGTGTAAGTTTATGTGAGCGTGTGTGTAGAGCTTTTTGTGTGTGTGTGTGTGTGTGCATGTAGGGGTATGTGTGTGTAAAAGAGATGAGAATGAGGGGCTTGATTGGGGACTTTACTTTGAAAATTTGATAGAGAGTTGGACTCATTAGAAATTTTGAATTTTTCAGTGTAACCCACTTAACTTTCAATTAGGTCCTTTTCCCAAATCAAAGTTTTTGAATTTTTCAATTTAGTCCCAAATAGTTTCAATTTAATCGAGATTTTTAATACAATTTTCAAGAATTTCAATTCAACCCCCAAGATTTAATTAGACTTGCTGGATTTTTTTTAATTTGGCCCAATAGATTTTTAATTTAGTCCAAAATCCCAAATTGACTTTTAATTCTTTTTAGTAGGCTGTAAAAACTTATATTTTTTATTCAATTTTCACTTACTAAAAAGCCCTAGATTATTTTATAAGTATAATTATTTCGATTATAAATTATTACTTAATCTCTAGCCTTAATTCATGTTAAATTTATATTGTAGGTGACGAAGAACCATACGTTAAAGCTTCTACTTTCGAGCAATTTGTGCATCTATTTTATTTGTTGATTGAGGTAGGGATTCTTATCACATTTATGTGTATAACTCATTGTCCTTGTTAAATACCTAAATTGTTCAATTATGTGAATTACACATTTTCAATATGTTATATGATATGCATAATTATGTGAATTTATGTTTTCGATGTGTTACATGATATGCATAATTATGTGAATTAGATTATTTGAATGTGTTATATGATATGATTAAGTTTTATGAATTACATATTTTTCATTCCGATGTATGTTATGTATATTTATGCAATGGGAAAGGAATTTTTGGCCTTGTGCCATGGAAAAGGAAAATTTTTGGCCTCGTAGCATGGGAAAGGAATATATGGCATTTGTGCCATGGGAAAAAAATGGCTTCATGTCACGAGAAAGGAAAATATGGTGTTCGTGCCACGGGAAAGAAAATTTTTTGGCCTCGTGCCGAGGGAAAGGAAAATATGGAATTCATGCCACGGGAAAGGAAAATATGGCATTCATGCCAATGAAAAGATTATCTATTATAGTAATTATACCAACGAGAAAGGTTATGTGATAATTTATGTAATTGTGCATTTTTCGTGTTTAGCTTGGACAATCCTTATCCCTACTAAGTATGTGATTACTCATCCCCTAAATTCAAATTCTTTACAGATTATATGGATAGATGCATTGCAGATGTGAGGAATTGTGAGGCCCCTGATTTTTCAACCATAAACGACATGATCGCAGATCTTTTTCACGATAATTTATTTTCATATTTACTAATTATTTTGCGATTCGTATTATGTTAATGGATTTAATATTGGTTATCTATTTCCTCTTAATGATCTTTGAAAATTATCTACTACTAAATTAGTATTCTAAAAATACAATACCTATGTCTTGAAAGATCATTTAGTAAACATTCTATTTTCGAAACAATAGTACTTGAGGTTTACTTTATATAAAAACCCAACTTTTATATTGAAATAGCAAGTGTCTCATACTTGATTTTGTCAACTTACTTATTACTTGATTTAACTAATTTATACTTGCAATCATTTTATTTTATGGTGTTTGTTAATAACACTTATTTTCACTTCTTTAACTATTGTCGATTTCTATCGACTTTTAACGCGGGCTTTTAACCGGTTCAACTTGTTCTTTAGCGACTAGCTAATAAAACTCTTTTAGCATAATATATTTATTATTATTTTAAAATTTCGAAATTTAAAATTTATATATTTCAAATAGTTGTATAACTTAATTAATTGCTTGATTGATATTTTTGACTTGTACTATTGATTTTAATTTTATTTAGTACCTTAGATGATAAGTGATGATACAACACTTGTGTATTTATTAGACACCTTAGAATTTTAAGAGACCTATTTCTTTAGTGACTTATATCTTATAGAAATAAAAATTAGATTTAGAATAAGTGATTATGGAATTGATAAGTGATTGTGAGATTGACAAGTGATTTATTTTGGACTTGATAGTTAACAACAATTATCACCAACTTGGACTAAAAAAAAAAAGAAATTGGAGAGATTAGAGGAGTGTTGGACGTCCACATGGTGTGGGAGGAGGACAAAATGCATGACATCATATTTGAATATTCCAATTGATACTCCTCTCAAATTCCCACAAATTTCCCCATTAAATATTTCATCTAGCACCACTCACTCCCAAATTAATTATTCCATTCAAATATTCCCTCACCAAACACCATGCATGCCTTGACTATGCCCATACCTTTCACTTCCTTCTTGTCTCCCATGCAAGAAGCAAGAATCAAGCCTTGAAAAAAAATTCTCTCTCCCTCCCTTGAGTAGGATCGGCCATAAGGCAATATTGTACAAAAATTGGTTCATTTTTCACCAACTCTCTCTCTCTCTCTCTCTCTCTCTCTCTCTCTCTCTTGTAGCAATTCTCCAACTTGTTTCTACCTTTCTTCATCTACTTTCTTATACACTTAAAAAAAAAAATCAAGAACTCCTTCCCAATTTCTTCAAAAATTTGAAATCAACACCCCCAAAGGTAAGAAATTTCACTCCTCAATTCAACTTAAAATCTTACTACTCATCACCTTCTCTTTTTAATTTAAGTTTGAATTTTGGATTTTGAGGTACTTAGAAGACCACTTGAAGACATGCATGCATGTGGTGAAATTAGAAGACTTGAAGAATAATTAGTAGAGAAATTTGGACTACAAGGTAAGAATTGGACACTAGAACCCTTCTTTCTTCTTCTCCTTATTTTTTTCAAATTTTAACATCCCTTTTTTCATTTTTGAGAAATAGGGCTGACCTTAGGTGATTTTGGAGTTGAACCAAAATTTCCAAATTTGAAGCTTCAACTAGTTTCAAATCACCTACTACACAAGGTAAAGTGTAGTCTTTCCAATTTTCTTATCTCCTTTTTTTCTCTTTAATTTTTCTCTCATTTTTCTAAACCCAAATTTTTGATATTTCTTGACTTAGGGGTTGACCTAAGTGACCTCATCCAAAGTTGTGAAATTTTCCCTTTTTATTTCACAACTTTCCAATTTAAGGTGGGTGGAAAAATACTTTCCAACTTCTAGGTGTTTTTATTAAAATGCATGTAGAATTTTGGTCATGAGCCCTTGAGATATATAATCTATGTATTGCATGTCAATTTTATGTATCAAATCATGAAAATTCTCAAGAGTTGCTCAAAATTGCTATTTATTGAATTTTAGGTGCATGCATGTACAATTTAATGTTCTATTTGATGAATTCTTGTATGTATTGGACATGCATGTGTATGATCTTTGAAATTCATGTTTTGGATGACATATAACCTGGAAAAGTCGAGCATAATTGATTAAATTTCAATTTTGGACTTAAAAATATAAAAATGGAAAGTTGGTGGACTAAATTGCAAGAAAATG
Source organism: Rehmannia glutinosa (assembly GCA_016081115.2). Taxonomy (NCBI): domain Eukaryota; kingdom Viridiplantae; phylum Streptophyta; class Magnoliopsida; order Lamiales; family Orobanchaceae; genus Rehmannia; species Rehmannia glutinosa. The sequence goes on along the minus strand of CM071927.1, from coordinate 74,916,184 downwards.
AAAGTTAAAGGACCCCTCTGCAAATTTCGAATTTTTGGACTGTACTCAGGTTCAAAAATGACTTTTGGATATTTTAATAAAGTTTTAAGAGTTTTAAGATAAATAAAATCAACCTTTAAAAGCCCAAGGACTAGATTGTAAAATTTTGAAAGTTTAAGGGCTACTTTGAAAATTTTAAAACTGTACCAGACCTTAATTTTAAAATTTGAAATTTTCACTCTTAAGGTACTGGAAATGACATATTTTAAATGTATTCCAAAAATCCAAGTGTTTAGGGCTTGGAAAGTAAAAATACTAAAATTGAGGGACTAAAGTGTAAAAGACTAAACTTGAGGGCCCAAATGAAATTCCAGGACTTATGCAGCCCATGCACCTGGAAATACTAACTTAACTGTAACTTAATTATATTTTGGACCCAAGGTTCAAATTGCATAACAATTGGACCCCTAAGAGCCTTAAAGGCAATTATTTCAAAATGGGACAAAAAAGATATTTTCAAAAGTTAAAGGACCTACACTTATTTATTTTAAAAACTGCTTTTTTCCCAATATCCTACTACCCTTAGTGACATTTTCCAACTAGAATCACATTAAAAGCCCTTCCGGTTTGTGAGTTCTGATTATTTTAAACTTAAGGTCCGAATTGTCAATTTTTACAAATTTGGGGCCAATGTGAGAATTTTATAAAAAATCGACCTCAAAACTTTAAAAACCTGAATCTCTGGATAATTTGGAGAATTTAGGAACTGACCTCATAATTTTTCAAGGTCGGGATATTTATTTATTCAATTTTTAACCCCAAAAGTTTTGATTTTTACAAAACGGGGCTAAGTTGTAATTTTTCTTTTATAAAGGACCTAACTCAAATTATTTTCCCTTTTACTAAAATTGCCTTGGACCCTCTGACTTAGAGATTTAATTAAAGTATCTTATTTTGTCAAAACCCTTGACTTATCGGATCGTTTCGACTGATTAATACCAGATCGCGGGACGACTTCCTCGTCTTGCGGTTTTGAATCTATAACGGGACTTATGTTCCACCTAATCTTTCAAGATATCGAAGATTGCTTATCCTTCCGATAATCATCTTCATCCAAATAACTCCACCAACGCCATATTGCTACTTGTGAATTTTCAAAAATTTCCTAAATTGCTTCCCTAAATCAATCATACTCGACTGCTTGGTTGACTGCTTGTACTTGTATTTACTTTCCTGCCTGAGTCAACTTGGTGTGTCGAGCTCACAGTCAGAATGGATACGTCGGGGATAGAACCGGGCATCTCGGCTGCTATTCCACTCTTCCGGCCCCATCGTCCTAATCCCGCAATCGAGGGGGGACGGAGTGTCCAAGGGAAGCGGGTCGTAGTACTTGAGGTATAATCATGATTATGACGGATCAGAGCCTTGCAAGCTCCACTTTGTGGATTTTGTCTTTGCCTATGGAGCGATAAGGTGTGATGGTCTTGGACCATCTGCCCGGGAGTTACAAGGAAAAACGAAGGAATCATTTGTCGATCCACACGATTCCGGAGTTATCGGACCGTTTGGTTGGCACTACAAATCCGACGCGACCGCTTACTTGTTTTGCATTGGTTGGCGCTACAAATCCGTGACGCAACCATTATTTGCCTTGCATGGGATTGGCATTACATTTCCGTATGCAATCCTACCTGTCTTGCCTGATTCACATAGTGCCTGTGTGACCACGAACTGTTTTCTCAAACTGTATAAATATATTACTTAAATATATTTATCACGACGCTTGTGGATGTGTGTGAATTCATGCATCATACTCACGCGTTTTTCATAATAAGCTGTTTTTCGCATTAACTATATATATCGCCACACTTGCACACGATCACCCTATCCACTGAGATTTCTGTCTCATCCCCACCTGTTTCCTAACCTTTAGATGAGGACTTCGTTGAAGATGCTGAACCGGCCTTGGATTGAGCCTTTGTACTCCGCTTGTTGGATTTACTACTTCTTGTTGTTGTTGATAGACTCGTTTCTTGTGATTGTTGTTGGACTTCTTTATTTTCTTTTTATTCCGGTCTGTAATTGAAGGGCGTAGGACCCTTTGACTTTTAAGTTGTTATCTTTGGTTGATTTTCGAGGATGTAATTTGGATTGTGGATGTTGTGGACTGTAAGTTGTACTTGTTATTTTATTTCCGCTGCTATTTAGACTCTGTTCCATTGGGTTCTCGATGATATTTGTCTAGACTGTTTGGTTATTTGTATTTAAGTTGTGGATCGTCGTCGCGTCCCGTTTGGGGCGTGACAGCTAGAGTGGTATCAGAGCTCAGTTAGTAAGATGGAAACTTATACTGAGCTAACCCAGGATAGGTTCCTCTGCCTTGGATTGGGTACCACTACTAGATGGCTTAAATTGAATCTTCGACGACCTTTTGAGCTCTTTTGGGTTGTCATAATGTTAAGATACCCGGATATGGACGTAGGTGATTTAGAAATTTCGTGATTTGAAGGCTATAATACGCCATTATGATGAGACCTGAAGGATATAAGGTTATCATTTGGCAGTATATGATTTGGTCATATGATATATTATGGGATTTAGATGACTAATGATATTAATTTGCAGAATGATAGTGTGAGAATGATTAAGTATGATTTACCGATGATGCCTTTACGTATTCATCCCAAATACTTGTACAAGCTTAAGTGCGGGAATCTAACTTGTGGTTTGGGTATCACAGATAAGATACATTAAAGATGTGAATATTATAAGACCTCGATTGGATGTCGCAACTAAGTATTTCGTAAGTTATAATGTCTAAGTTATGAACTGTGTTTGGATGATGATTATCTAGAATTATTTAGACTACTATTGCGATTCAGACACTTATCTGATATTTGAATGGGTTGATTATTTGAGTTGATTGATTGTTACTTAGTTGTCGATTATTTAAGTATTGATTAACTAATGATGAGATGGACACCATTACTTTATATAAGGTATTTAAGAAGCGTGACTTTATTCGGAGTAATGGGGGTCCTTATGGATATGGGGAATTAAGATTGCTATCAGGATTTTAGTAAGAGCGACTCCTATGATTACAACTTTGGAAATGACTTATTAAAGGTTGATGAGGTATGGACTATTATATGTTGATGGATGGAAATTTTGGGTTAACCTTATACTTTTAGATATGAAATCTACAATCAATTGTTCAAGGAAAGATACGACGATATGAATAAGTGTCGACTAGTTAGTTAAATCTAGACTATTGTTATGAGTACCACTTCTTTTTTTAAGTAAATGAAGTATTGACTAGCTGTGACGAGCAATGATATATTCGGGATTTGGATTATAAGAGGTATGTTTTGAACTAATAATTATGGGAATAGTACATTAGAACGATATGTGGAGCAAATATGATTGGTTAAGCGATAATCGAATAGTGATGCAAATATTACGGATCACATGAATTGGGTAATATGAATAGTGTCTATTATGCAATAACGAGAATAAATTTTGAATAACACTAAGGTCATTGGAGGTACTCTTGCATAATAATTTTAGAAGTTAACCGATATGAACTCGGATCGGACATAAGCGCCCTAGGCCGCTTGAGTTTTGATATTAAGGATATGATAGATCCTGCATAAACAGATACAATAAGTATGAATCTCGTCTAGAATTTGAAAGGTATTAGTTCATAAGAGAATTTGGGGACCAAATTCTTTTAAGGAGGGGAGGATGTGAGGCCCCTGATTTTTCAACCATAAACGACATGATCGCATATCTTTTTCACGATAATTTATTTTCATATTTACTAATTATTTTGCGATTCGTATTATGTTAATGGATTTAATATTGGTTATCTATTTCCTCTTAATGATCTTTGAAAATTATCTACTACTAAATTAGTATTTTAAAAATACAATACCTATGTCTTGAAAGATCATTTAGTAAACATTCTATTTTCGAAACAATAGTACTTGAGGTTTACTTTATATAAAAACCCAACTTTTATATTGAAATAGCAAGTGTCTCATACTTGATTTTGTCAACTTACTTATTACTTGATTTAACTAATTTATATTTGCAATCATTTTATTTTATGGTGTTTGTTAATAACACTTATTTTCACTTCTTTAACTATTGTCGATTTCTTTCGATTTTTAACGCGGGCTTTTAACCGGTTCAACTTGTTCTTTAGCGACTAGCTAATAAAACTCTTTTAGCATAATATATTTATTATTATTTTAAAATTTCGAAATTTAAAATTTATATATTTAAAATAATTGTATAACTTAATTAATTGCTTGATTGATATTTTTGACTTGTACTATTGATTTTAATTTTATTCAGTACCTTAGATGATAAGTGATGATACAACACTTGTGTATTTATTAGACACCTTAGAATTTTAAGAGACCTATTTCTTTAGTGACTTATATCTTATAGAAATAAAAATTATATTTAGAATAAGTGATTATGGAATTGATAAGTGATTGTGAGATTGACAAGTGATTTATTTTGGACTTGATAGTTAACAACAATTATCACCACCTTGGACAAAAAAAAGGGAAATTGGAGAGATTAGAGGAGTGTTGGACGTCCACATGGTGTGGGAGGAGGACAAAATGCAAGACATCATATTTGAATATTCCAATTGATACTCCTCTCAAATTCCCACAAATTTCCCCATTAAATATTTCATCTAGCACCACTCACTCCCAAATTAATTATTCCATTCAAATATTCCCTCACCAAACACCATGCATGCCTTGAATATGCCCATACCTTTCACTTCCTTCTTGTCTCCCATGCAAGAAGCAAGAATCAAGCCTTGAAAAAAATTTCTCTCTCCCTCCCTTGAGTAGGATTGGACATAAGGCCATATTGTACATAAATTGGTTCATTTTTCACCAACCTCTCTCTCTCTCTCTCTCTCTCTCTCTCTCTCTCTCTCTCTCTCTCTCTCTCTCTCTCTTGTAGCAATTCTCCAACTTGTTTCTACCTTTCTTCATCTTCTTTCTTATACACTTAAAAAAAAAAAAAATCAAGAACTCCTTCCCAATTTCTTCAAAAATTTGAAATCAACACCCCCAAAGGTAAGAAATTTCACTCCTCAATTCAACTTAAAATCTTACTACTCATCACCTTCTCTTTTTAATTTAAGTTTGAATTTTGGATTTTGAGGTACTTAGAAGACCACTTGAAGACATGCATGCATGGTGGTGAAATTAGAAGACTTGAAGAATAATTAGTAGAGAAATTTGGACTACAAGGTAAGAATTGGACACTAGAACCCTTCTTTCTTCTTCTCCTTATTTTTTTCAAATTTTAACATCCCTTTTTTCATTTTTGAGAAATAGGGGCTGACCTTAGGTGATTTTGGAGTTGAACCAAAATTTCCAAATTTGAAGCTTCAACTAGTTTCAAATCACCTACTACACAAGGTAAAGTGTAGTCTTTCCAATTTTCTTATCTCCTTCTTTTTCTCTTTAATTTTTCTCTCATTTTTCTAAACCCAAATTTTTGATATTTCTTGACTTAGGGGCTGACCTAAGTGACCTCATCCAAAGTTGTGAAATTTTCCCTTTTTATTTCACAACTTTCCAATTTAAGGTGGGTGGAAAAATACTTTCCAACTTCTAGGTGTTTTTATTAAAATGCATGTAGAATTTTGGTCATGAGCCCTTGAGATATATAATCTATGTATTGCATGTCAATTTTATGTATCAAATCATGAAAATTCTCAAGAGTTGCTCAAAATTGCTATTTATTGAATTTTAGGTGCATGCATGTACAATTTAATGTTCTATTTGATGAATTCTTGTATGTATTGGACATGCATGTGTATGATCTTTGAAATTCATGTTTTGGATGACTTATAACCTGGAAAAGTCGAGCATAATTGATTAAATTTCAATTTTGGACTTAAAAATGTAAAAATGGAAAGTTGGTGGACTAAATTGCAAGAAAATGAAAGTTAAAGGACCCCTCTTTAAATTTCGAATTTTTGGACTGTACTCAGGTTCAAAAATGACTTTTGGATATTTTAATAATGTTTTAAGAGTTTTAAGATAAATAAAATCAACCTTTAAAAGCCCAAGGACTAGATTGTAAAATTTTGAAAGTTTAAGGGCTACTTTGAAAATTTTGAAACTGTACCAGACCTTAATTTTAAAATTTGAAATTTTCACTCTTAAGGTACTGGAAATGACATATTTTAAATGTATTCCAAAAATCCAAGTGTTTAGGGCTTGGAAAGTAAAAATACTAAAATTGAGGGACTACAGTGTAAATGACTAAACTTGAGGACCCAAATGAAATTCCAGGACTTATGCAGCCCATGCACCTGGAAATACTAACTTAACTGTAACGTAATTATATTTTGGACCCAAGGTTCAAATTTCATAACAATTGGACCCCTAAAAGCCTTAAAGGCAATTATTTCAAAATGGGACAAAAATGATATTTTCAAAAGTTAAAGGACCTACACTTATTTATTTTAAAAACTGCTTTTGTCCCAATATCCTACTACCCTTAGTGACATTTTCCAACTGGAATCACATTAAAATCCCTTCCGGTTTGTGAGTTCCGATTATTTTAAACTTAAGGTCCGAATTGGCAATTTTTACAAATTTGGGGCCAATGTGAGAATTTTATAAAAACTCGACCTCAAAACTTTAAAAACCTGAATCTCTGGATAATTTGGAGAATTTAAGAACTGACCTCATAATTTTTCAAGGTCGGGATATTTATTTATTCAATTTTTAACCCCAAACGTTTTGGTTTTTACAAAACGGGGCTAAGTTGTAATTTTTCTTTTATAAAGGACCTAACTCAAATTATTTTCCCTTTTACTAAAATTGCCTTGGACCCTCTGACTTAGAGATTTAATTAAAGTATCTTATTTTGTCAAAAACCCTTGACTTATCGGATCGTTTCGACTGATTAATACCCGATCGCGGGACGACTTCCTTGTCTTGCGGTTTTGAATCTATAACGGGACTTATGTTCCACCTAATCTTTCAAGATATCGAAGATTGCTTATCCTTTTGATAATCATCTTCATCCAAATAACTCCACCAACGCCATATTGCTACTCGTGAATTTTCAAAAATTTTCTCGAATCGCTTACTGAATCAATCATACTCATTTGCTTGGTTGATTTCTGTACTTGTATTTACTTTCTGCTTGAGTCAACTTGGTGTGTCGAGCTCACGTCGTAATGGATACGTCGGGGATGGAAGGGCATCTCTTTGCTATTCCACTCTTCGGCCTCATCGCCCTAATCCAGAATGGCGAGGGACGGAGTGTCGAGGAAGCGGGTCGTAGTACTTGAGGTATAATCATGATTATGACAGATCCGAGCCTTGCAAGCTCCCTTTGTGGATTTTGTCTTTGCCTATGGAGCGATAAGGTGACCGGTCTTAGACCATCCGCCTCGGGAGTTACAAGGAAGAACGAAGGAATCATTTATCGATCCACACGATTAGGAGTTATCGGACCCGTTTGGTTGGCGCTACAAATTCATACGCAACCGCTACTTGTTTTGCATTGGTTGGTGCTACAAATCCGACGCAACCATTATTTGCCTTGCATGGGATTGGCGTTACATTTCCGTGACGCAATCCTACTGTCTTTTTCTGAATCACATAGTGCTGTGTCACCACGAATGTTTTCTCAAATCGTATAAGTATATTACTTAAATATATTTATCACGACGCTTGTGGTCTGTGTGTGAATTCATGCATCATACTCACGCGTTTTCATATAACTGTTTTCTCGCATTAACTATATATATCGCCACACTTGCACACGATCACCCCATCATCGAGATTTTGTCTCATCCCCACTGTTCCTAACCTTTAGATGAGGACTTCGTTGAAGATCTTTGAACCAGGCCTTGGATTGAGCCTTTGTACTCCGCTTGTTGGATTTACTACTTCTTGTTGTTGTTGATAGACTCGTTTCTTGTGATTGTTGTTGGACTACTTTATTTTCCTTTCATTCCGGTCTGTAATTGAAGGGCGTAGGACCCTTTGACTTTTAAGTTGTTATCTTTGGTTGATTTTTGAGGATGTAATTTGGATTGTGGATGTTGTGGACTGTAAGTTGTACTTGTTATTTTATTTCCCCTGCTATTTAGACTCTGTTCCATTGGGTTCTCGATGATATTCGTCTAGACTATTTGGTTATTTGTATTTAAGTTGTGGATCGTCGTCGCGTCCCGTTTGGGGCGTGACAGGAATAGCCGATGACTTCACTTTTTAATTATTTCAATTTCAAGAACTATGAACTCATTTTCAATTACAAACAATTGTGATGTACTCTCTTTTAATTTATTTTAAAGTAATTTGAATAGATTTCTAATTGTAGTAAATACTTTAGAATTGTTTCTTGCAAGACTTAAAGTATTCTCATTATCGCTTCCGCTAAACTGTTCATTTATCTATTTATTTAAAAATTATTATTACATTTCTCTTAAATTTAGTAACTCTAAAAAAATGAATTTTAAAAAGTAGGGGGTTACAGTGTGGTATCAGAGCAAGTCTATTTTCCTATAGACTTGCAAGTTTTAATTTGTTTTCAAAAAGAAAAATGGCTATCCCCCCAATCGTGCTCCGTCTAACCAGGTAACATTTATTTACTTTTCAAATCATAAGAAAATGGGAAAGTATGATATGCTATGTGAATCATGAAAGTTTATATGAACCTTTATGTGACTTGTTAGGACTTACGCACATGTTATTTGATTCGTTATATGTTTTAAATTTCTTGCATGCCACGTTAGGCATAGAGAACAACGAAACATGTCGATTCATAATGAACTATAGAAGCACAATGTGTATTTTCTTTATAATACATGATAAAGCTGAACGACTTATATGATTAATTTATATATTTAGGTTGGCCCGCACATTTAAAAATGCTAGGAAGTTAGACACGTGTAGAATAATACTGCGAGAATAGTTAAACTTAGATATTTTATTTTACCATAGAAAATGCCTCCGCGTAGAGATAATTCAAACTCGTCATTTAACTCAAAACAAAGTCAAGGGGATGCCAACAATACACCTACTCTAGTGCTATTTGATACTAATGCTATGTATTCCTTTACTTATGTTGATTTCCAAGCTAAAATCCACCACGAGAGCGACTTTGATAGTGACATATTGTTCACCAAAAATTTTTGGATCTTAAAACTGCAAGTGTACGGTGTAGTTTATAGGATAATGACAAGCAAGGTCGAATTCCTCAGGGATTGACAACGAAACACTTAGGCTATAGTAACATCGCATTCCAATTTTATTGAAGCGACCGAATCTCAAGTTTGATAAAAATCGTAAATAAAGAAAATAAAAAGAAATAAATTTTCGAACCCCACAAGTATTTTTCAACAAATACAGAAGCAAACCTAGGCACATAATCTCCACATTGCTTCTTCAATATTAAATCCAATCAATGTTTCAAAACCAGTTCATGTGTTTCTATGGGTTCAGTTCCTAAACTAGTTTATTCCCCCTCCCGGGTGGCGCACAAATAGTAGATTTATAATAATTGAGGTCTCCCGATCCATCACAACTATTATTAACTCCTAACAGATCTTTGAATTGAAATATTCCCCACAAACAGAAGTAGTCTCCCGATACATTACCCTATTTATGTCGGAATTATTAATCTACTATTTGTGCGCCACCCGGATTATGGACTAACAAGTATGACATGAAAATTATTGATCAGATAATTAGAAATTAAGAATAAGCACTCAAAATTATAAAATAAAGCACATGAATCAATTAAGAAAACGATTAATCAAGATTTAACATGAATCCACAGTATGCCCTAGGATCCGAAAGATTAGCCAAACATTGATAACAAATTCATAGACAAACTTGAAATCAACATTGTGACATCGTTTAAGTACAGACAAGAGATCTAAACTAAGAAAGAAAACCCATTCTTGTCAAGATGGATATTCCTTCCAAGCTTTTGAAGCTCATGTGCTTCCGTAGATGCGAAAGGTCTTGTGGTGTTCTTCAGAACCTAGCCCTCCTCTCTCAGAAGATCTTTGATCTTTTGTTCCTGTGTATTTTGATGTGTTGTATGTTGTATGAATGAATTTTCGTGCAGCTATTGGGTCCTTTATATAGGTGCTTGGAGAGATCACATGTAAAGTTTCAATGGAAAAAAGACACAAAAATCCACCACAGCCAGTCGCACGGCTTGTGTGGCTTTCACACGGGGACTCCACACGGCCGTGTGGCCCTCACACGGTCCGCCCGTGCGGCTTGGTTTCGTCCCTGTTTTCTCCCAATACTTCACACGAACATGCCTTCTTCACACGAGCAGGTCACACGACCGTGTGGTCCCACATGGTCCGGCCGTGTGACTGGTTTTTGTCCGGTTTCTTCATTTTTTCGATCTTCTCTTTTGACTCGTCAATCTTATCCGGGTCTTCTAACTGATATCTCTTTACTCAAGCTTCGTTTTCTGTAAAAAGTTATAAGAATAGGCAGTATCATGCCCTTCTACGGAAACCAAGTAAAACACACTAAATATACATGCAAATTTATTAATTATATACCATTTTAAGTTCCTAAATGCACGTATATTTTTTTACACGTATCAAAATCCCCAAAACTTAAGGCATTGCTCGTCCTCGAACAAATTAAGAAAATTAAAATCACGGGGTACATAGAACACACAAGAACACTATAAATATTTAATCTCATTTGACTTCATATCTAAGTAAACCATGCAATTCATTATCAAGAAGTCGTCAATCACAAGTTCGACATAATTAATACTCTCTCGGGTACTTGACATCGCGAGTCACAAAAAAGTAGTGTATCACTCATCTCTCAAAGTGTATGTGAAGTGTTTACTCTCAACTCAATTCATTGAATGTAAAACTACCATAGGCTTGCAAATCGTCTAACATCTCTACCACTTTTGTGTACACAATTTAAAAATCAAAAAGGACTTTTCATTTGGTTGTAATGTTAGCTCTTTGATAAGGGTAGGAAAAATTTGGATTAAGTGACTTGACTTGAGCAAATAGAATTTAAGTACACAGACTTCACTACAAGAAATTGAAATATTACCGATGGAAAAATCCATCGGCAAACCCATTTTACCGACGGATCCGCGATGGAATCCCGACGGATTTTTCCGTCGGCAAAACGCTTGTCGGTAAATTTTTACCGAAAGAAAAAATAATCCGTCGGTAATTTACCATCGTATTTTTGACGGAACAACAATAGAACTCCATTACACTATGCCGACAGGAGGCCGACGTAGTTTGTGTCGGTAATGATATCCGCCAGGAATTTAAGGCGCCTAGTAATAACAGAATCCCGACGAAATGCCGACAAAATTGTCACCGACGGATTACTGACGGATATATGCCCGACGGAATGCCTACGGATTATCTTCGACAGATCACCGACAGACAAATACCGACGGATCGCCGACAGAAAAATACCGACAGAAGGCCGACAGAATTTTGCCGAGGAAGGCCGACAGAATGTTGCCGACGGATCGCCGACGGACAAATACCGATGGAACGCCGACGAATTTGTCAATAACTTTTACCGACGGAATACCGACGGAAATTTAAAAAAAAATTATAAATATTTTTTGTGAAATTTTACTTATTTTTAATTATTCATTTCCTGTTTTACAATTAACAATTCTAATATCCATTAAAATTTCACCAAAAAATTGTACGAATTGACAAACACTATCCAACATCCAAAATTCAACATCCAACATCCAACATCCAAAATCAACATCCAACATCCAAAATCATACCAAACAAAGTACCAAAATAACATAAAATAATTCAACATAAACATCAAAGACTGCAACATCTAATAAACCAACATAAACAATCCAAAATCAAACACATCCATATAATCCAACCACAAGAGATACATCACTAAAATATAATAGTCTAATCCTCACTAAGACTCACATCACCATCACCATCACCATCACCATCACCATAAGTCTGTGGGCCTCGGGGAGTAGGTAGGTCATGGGGAGGGGAAATATCAGAGGTGCTCATTTTCCCCATCATCCACTCCACCCGTGCCTCGAGGGTGCTCGTTCGAGCTATATACTCATCCAACTTTTGTTGTACCTTTCGACCCTCAACTCTTCCTCCTCTCTTAGGCGCTCTGCTGCGACTGAGACATCGGGATCCTTCGAACATATCTCGTAACAACAATCATAACATCCAAAATAATCAAGAAATTACATTTGCCTCTTCAAGAAACTAGTAGCTAAAACTAGTAATTAACTTTGAAATGTATTTTAGATAATTACGAAAACTACACATGAGGTTTTGGATAATTACAACAATCCAAATATGTTTGAAAATTACAAATAAACCCTTGAGGGTTGATTATGTTCTGTGTTAGGGAGCAATTGCAATCATAATATAGAAAATAATCAACATAAGTGAACAAAAAGTAGTAACAACTGGTAATATCTAAAATAGAAAATACCTGTGACGCGCCAAATTTACCAATGCCATAGATTCGCTGCTTTTTAGAAGTTCCTCCCACAAGCTGTCATATAATGATCATCAATCCTCTTATTGCGCTGAGATTGATCTATGTTGGAGTCATCAGCCAAGGATTGATCATTTGCTATAAGAGACTCTATCTCCAGCTACAAAAAAAAATAGATGATTTGAATAAATGATCGATTGTTTTAATTTTTTTGATCTACCTGCACTACAATGATTTATAAACAAGAATTAAGAAACTGAAGGAGTGCATTAATTTACAGACTTCATAAATGGATATGTACATAGATAATCTTTTTTAGATGAAGTTATTAAATGATTTGTTACTTACAGTAACTTTCTGTGATTTCATATCGGCCCATTTGGAATTCTTTTTATCCCAATGAAGGGCTTTATAAACCTCGAAATTATTTGGATTTCTTCCCAACTGTTTAGCCTGGAAAAAAAGATAAGCATACATTGTGATAATAAACACAAAAATAATATTTATTAAAGTATAAAAGTGTATAACAAATAATGTTACCAACTCTCGTGCATATCTATCAGCGGACCTAAACCCCCCCATGTGGACCGACATCCCCGATCCTTTCCCTTCTACTTCACTCCTTCGATTGGCTGACATCTTCTTGCACTTATCTTGAAATTTAGGCACGCTCCACTCCTTCCAATATGAATCCCAAACGAACTGAGATAGACCAGAAGGCTTTGCATGCACTTTTCTAAGCTCACACATGAAATCGGCATAGCGTTTTCCAAAGCATGTCTATGCCATACTAGATAGATCTGTTGCTCCATGTCAACCGGATATGTGAAGGATTTCTACAGTTAATTCAAACAAAGATTATCAATTTCTATATATTGATAATCAATATAATAAAGTATTTATATATTGGAACTTCTAACCTGAAAGGTGCTCCAATACCAATCTCGCGTCTGCTTTGATACCTTAGACCAAGTGTAGCCTTCTGGGCAAAGTTTTTGTTTATAAAGGCTTGTCATAAACTTGGAAACTGCGTCCCCTGGAAACAAACTGACAAACAAGAATATTGCACAATTCAGAGTGATTATTTACTAAATTATAATGAATTGTATAATATGTACACCATTACTACTTACCTATCCTTACACATTATATGTACCGGCGTCCGAGACTGATTAGTGGAAGCTGTTGAGGAAGTTGGAGATGGAGAGTCCCCTAATGGTGGATCAGATGGTGGATCAGATGGTGGATCAGATAATGGATCATGCAGTGGATCAGATGATGGATCAGATGGTGCATGCCACCTGTTTTGCAAATTCTAGATGAGTGTCATTGAAATGCTTCCAAGATAGGGAATCTGAGCAATGACTCATAACACCATCTTCGACCATATGTTCTGCATGCCACCTCATTTCCTTGGTTGTTGCATTAGATGCTTACAATATTTTCAATCTATCCGTCAATGGAAAGTAATACATCTTTTTGTAGGCAATATTATTGTTCTGTCGTGTACAATTCCCTTGACTCGTTCTCTTAAATCGAGCATGCCCACAGAACTTGCAAGTCGTAGCTACGTTTTCACCCCAATACAACATACATTCATTATTACAACGATCAATATTTTCCACTGGCAGACCCATGCCTCGCAGCATCTTCTTGGTTTTGTAGACGTTATCAGGCACTGTGTTGTTATTAGGAAGAATCTCACTGATAAGTTGCACCATGTCATCATAGTTTCTTTCAGACATGTGATGTTCGGCTTTTAATGTGCATCGTTACGCAACAAAGGATAATTGTGAGTGTTTAGTACAACCAGGCCACAACTCTTTATCTGCAGCATTGAGCATGTCATAAAATTTCTGTGAATCTGGATTCAGAGATTCCTCTAATTCCTTCGGATCAAACTCGGGACACGCTACATCCATCACCATTGTATGGTAATCCATCGTTGATTCCACATCTTCACTATAATGTACGTTTTGGGTGTTGCTTGCTTCAACATGTGTTTCTCCATGTCTATCCCAAACATAATATTCTGGTACAAATCCATATCTTATAAGTGGTATTTAACTTCATCACGGTGGAGATACTGGCGATTCTGGCACTTACGATGATTACATGGACATCTGATTTTATCCACATCCATCCACTCTACTTGACTACAAGCAAAGTCAATAAATTTTTCTTGTCCTTCTAAGAACTCACTAGATAGAACTCCTCTACTTTCAAACCTTTTATACATCCACCCACGTTCTGCACTCATTTTTCAGTGTCCCGGTAATTTAAAATAATATATAGTAGACATTATAATAAGAATTTGGATTGTCAACAAGTTTCAAAGCTATTTCAGTATGCATAATTTATTACTATTTATGTAGATATTTCATTATTACTTGCATTTTATGACTATTACTAATGATTTACCAAAACATTTGTGTTGAATATGGAGGTTAGACAAATACATTGAGATGAATTCATTATTAAAACATATCTGCTTTGCACAATCTCTACTAATCACAATGAGACCAAACAAATAGACACCCTAAAGAAAAACTAGTATAATCCACTCTGAAAAACTTCATTTGAATTCAGACAACCACCACCGCAAAAAAATAAAGAAGAAGCTCAAGACATTGATGTTATCAGCATAAAGGACAATTTAAGATTGCAATAATAAACCAACTTGTGAGATTTATATTGTACAATGATCTTGAGGCATAGACACAAATATCCACATCAACATAATTATACTCAACAATTTTATATTTAAAAAAGAAAAAGGAAATTCAACACTAGAAATAAAAGCACAGATAATCAGACCAAGCAAAAGTGATCATGCCCCCATCAAATATCCATAGCAAATGTTCACTTCCAGTTCTAAATCAATCAGAAAAAACTATGATTTAGCTTGATGTGAATTTAACACAACAGGCTCGAGGGGTGTATTTGTTAAGTAAATACAAGCCTCGAGACAGTATTTGTAATTTTAATTGGTAACTTGATTTTTTTAGTTATTAGACTGAATCTCAGTTTTGGTAACTACCGCACAAAATAAATGCACAACAATAATTGTTTGATTAAACTAACTAATTTTGTTAAACTTGAATAGAACATGTTCTAGAATATATTTTGGGAGAATGTGTGATTGTGTATAAAAAAATTAGATCACTTGAATTTGGGTGATTGATTTGTTCATGAAAACAAGCTAAACCCATTTTGCAGGCTTCTTGGAAAAACTTTTGAATGCAGAGAATACAATAAACATAAGGCAATGGAAATTGAAAACTTTCAACAATGCAGAGAATCTTTCATCATTTGACTGATTTAAATGTTTCTGGAAAAT
This sequence comes from Rehmannia glutinosa, assembly GCA_016081115.2. Taxonomy (NCBI): domain Eukaryota; kingdom Viridiplantae; phylum Streptophyta; class Magnoliopsida; order Lamiales; family Orobanchaceae; genus Rehmannia; species Rehmannia glutinosa. The sequence continues at coordinate 74,900,341 of CM071927.1, read as the reverse complement.
TATTTACATCCTACTAACTTTCTCTTCTTGTTGATTTTCATGTGATCTCGATCTGAAGATCTTTGGAAGGTACATATCTGGTCGATGTGGAAATAAAGTAGGCATCCTTGTCGGAGGTACTTCTTCCCCTGTTTTAGTTATGCATTCTTGATAACATATTTCTGAATCTTCATAAATTCCATCTCCTGTAGTTTAGAAGGACCAAATAAATTGTCACCAAATATTTAACCCTGGATTTCATCTTTTTCTGCAAATCATACTCGCACTGGAGCTTTCATTTCATCTTTGTTTTGTTCTGTATTTGGTTTTTACCCTGAATTTCATCAAAATTGCTTAAGATGTCTGCTATATTTGTAAAAGCTCAAATCTTTAGTGTTCCCTAAAATGATAAATGAGAAAGACCTACTATGATTCTATTCATGGTTCATTAATCTGTTTGAACTTTTCTTCAAGTAAAAAATGCTACTATTCCACAAAATCTAAAGCTTTCAACGTGCCTTGGATTTATCTAATCAAACTAAAAGTTTAGTCTGTGCAATCCACTCTTGTTCATTCCCTATACACCGAAACGGCGAAACTGCATAAAACCCAAATAAAGACAAAACTTTCAACAAAGAAATGAAATGAAAAAAATTCCATTAACAAAACTATAACAATCAAAACTCAAGCACACCTAGAGATAAAATATACACAAAAAGAACAAATACAATAAACTTATGAAGTTAGGGTTTAAGAGTACGAGTTACGAGTTTTGTGTAACAGACAACTCACTTCCAGCCCCCAAATTCGAAGACCTCCCGAAGACGGAAACACCCCTGTGAAACAAGATATAAACGAAAATTACCTGTGAAATTAGAGGGAAGAAATGGAAGAAAAATCGAAGTAGAAGCTAGGGCGAGAAGACAAACCTGTGAAATTGAAGTAAAAGCTGAAATGAAAAGTGAAAAATCTTTCCCCCTTTCAAAACCTCCTCCAACGCAAAACTACGTAGTTTCGATACAAAATAATTTTAATCAAATAATTTAAGTTAAATTATAATTTAATATAATATAAAAGATAATATATTAAAAGTTTATAATTTAAATATAAGTATAATTAATACAATTTCCATAAAAATATGTCAGTTGTTATTAAATAATTCTCTTTATTTTATGTTTTATAAATTAACTATTACAAAGTATTTTAATATAATTTATTTATTAGAAGCACTTTTTAAAACCATACCATACATGCCGTTTCAACCGGTTATACCGGATACCGATGGTCGGATCGGTACGGTAAGGTCCAGATAAGCATTTTTACTGTTAAATCGGTCAATACCGGTCAATACTGGCCAAATTGAACAATATGGTCCGTCCATTACCGGCCTAAAACCGGTTGAACCGGATTTTATTAATTTTTTTTAATTTTTGAATTTTTCCAATTTTTTATAGAAATAGAATTCATAAACTTAATACTTAATATATTTATGTCATTATTTGAATTTTGTGCTAAATATATACATCTTTTCCTATTAACTAAATATATTAAATTTTTCCTTTTACATTAATAAATTATATTCGTATTTTATGTAATATAATTTCAAATATATTTTATGAATGCTTTAGATAATAGACATATGTACATACAAGGCAGTTTGCAAAAAGTCGAGATTAGTCTACGTGCACACTATTATATTCACACATTTCTAAGTGTGCTTGTTCTCACAAAGCCTTGACAAAGAAAGAAGCCGTTCGTGAGCTATTTGGAGCTCGACTTGATAAAAATTCATTCGAGTTCATTTAATGAGGCTCGTTAAAATAAATGAATCAAACTCAATTAACTCTTATAAATTAAACTAACAGTTTGACTTTCATTTTAATTTTTATACCTTATGATAAATATATAAATATTTGAATATTTGAATAGAATCATATATTTTAATAGATATATTTTGCGTTTTAGAAATATATAATTTTATTTTGTACAAATTTGAAGAATAACTTTAATTTATATGGATATTTACTAAGCTCGATTAAGCTCGATTAAGTTCGAAGAAGTTCGTAAGCCATCAATATATTCGATAAATTCAAGCTCGAGCTCGACTCGATAATAAACGAGTCAAGTTCAAACTCTCAAAAACTTGGCTCGGTTCGGTTTGATTGCAGCTCTATATGTCATCTTGTGATAAATGTACTTATCGGGGGTGGTTTATCTTATAAGTTATATCCAATTGAAATTCAATAAACAAGAACAATAACATATAAAATTATTATTCTTTATTCTACACGAGACTTTAATAAGGTTCATTAAATCACAAATTATTGAAAATAGTTAATTTGGACCCTAAAGTATAATTTTTTTCTTTTGGCCATATATATAATTAATCCAAATAAATTTGAACAATATTGTATTTGATTCTACTCAATTCATTACAATTTAGAAGCGAAATTCATATTTTAGTTTGGTCTTACTATTAGTTTTTTTTTAATTTTAAATTTCTTTTTCAAAGTTCGTCGCTAATCTCTCGGTAATCCATCGGTAATTACCAACAGAACATTCCGTCGTTGCTAACGACAGATATATCCGTTGGCAATTGCCGATAGAACATGTCTGATGGTAAATAACGATGGATATTTCCATCGATAAATATTTGGTCGGTATTCCGTCGCAGATCTGTCGGTAAATTTGGTCTTACTATTAGTTTTTTTTAATTTTACTTTTATTATTATTTTTTCATCAAAGTCCATCGCTAAGCTCTCGGTAATCCATCGGTAAGTACCAACAGAAAATTCCGTCGTTGATAACGACGGATATATCCATCGGTAATTGCCGATAGAACATGTATGTCGGTAAATAACGATGGAAATATCCGTCGGTAACTATTTGGTCGGTATTTCGTCGCAGATCTGTCGTGAAATTTGGCGGTAGAATTTTCCGGGAACTTTACCTTCAGATTAACGAGAGACTATTGCCCGTCGTTATATTCCGTCGGTGTTTCGTCGGTATTTTTATAAATGTGTATCCATTGGTAATCTGTCGCTAATCCATCGGTAATCAGCGACAGAATAATTCTGTCGGTATTTTCCGTCGATAAAAAAGCAATTTCTTGTAGTGCTTGTAACTCACCAACCCAATTTTATCATAAACTCTTTTCATGATATATTCTTTTTTTAACTCAACTCCACCCTTTTTTCTCCTTTTTCATTCTTAGGCCTTTTTGCCTTCATTTCTTTTTTTTCTTTAGCCTCATGCTCTCAATTTTTTTCAAAATTTCCAGAATTTCTCTTTCTCCTTTTCTCGATTTTCTCTTTTTTCTTTTTTAGAGATTTTCTTTCTTTTTCGAGCTTCATATCTTCTTTATTTATTTACCTAGACACTGCTCATCCCTCTTTCTTTTGCCAACTTTATCTCTTTTCCAGAATTTTCACCACGTCTCCCCAAACTTGTTCATTTTCTCTAAGCTCAAGTAATTTTAGGGATAAAAACAATTTTTTCAATTTTAAAGATAAAAAATGTGGCTAAAAATAAAAAAGTTAAGGCACAACGTTGCTAACTAGGGAATCATGAGTTTATATGTAGGCTTTTTACGCTAAGTAGGCTAAAACGAAGATGACCTTAAATCATTTTCAAAAATTGCACACACACATGGCTTCAATAAAGATACCAGAGCAAGTTCTAGAGTTCTATCAATCATGAATGACACACTCAAGAAAAATAAGACTGCAAAATATAAAGCAGTTATAGGCACAAAAGCTCACAGGCTTATTTTTCGCAACATGCTCAAATACCCAATTTTCTTAATTATTGCCAAACAAATAAATGACATCTCCTCAACTACTCATCGCATTATTCACAAAAATATGTCATCTCTTAAAAGCAAATGCTCATAGTAAAATTCACGGAAGCTTTGTACTCTTTTGAAAATCTAGATTAAAAATCACACACAAAAGCAATTAAATATGCAATAAACGTGCTAAAAAAATCAAAAATTAAAAAAAATTAGAAAAATTTTAATGCAAATTTTATGCTCAACATGCAATCCTAAATGCAATACAAAATACAACAATACTAATTTACGCATTCTTGATAATCCCCCCAAACTTAAAATATGTTTCGTCCCAAACATATTAGAAAATTATCAAAAGAAAAGAGGAATGCGTAAAAAGTACTTACCTGGATCGTTCCGGTGAAGCCGGGAGCTCGTCCGTCAAATTTGAAATTGGAGGAGCAGATCGCACGGTCGGGTCATGTGCGTCCACACGCCCGTGTGCGTCTGTCATGTTCCCTTCTTTTTTTAACCCGGAGTTTGTCGCGGCGCCTCTTGGGTTGCCTCCCACAAAGTGCTAAGTTTTACATCTTCAGCCAGACTTCAGATTACTAACATCACTGTCGTTGAACCGTGTCGGTTGAAATTCTTGAGCCCTCATATTCTGTACCATCCATTAGACGAATAATGTTGCACTTTTTTCTCAGATTTATCGCTTGGGAATTCGCTTTTGATGTTGCCTCCCACACCAGTAGCGATTTGGGCTATATGTGTCTCCAAAGATTTCAATCTCGCATTCAACAAAAACAATGTTATAAACAAAACAATAATAAAACAAAATATTTACAAAAGAAGGAAAATCGAAAATAAAAAAAAAAAATATTTAGAAAAAATAAATAATAAAAAAATATTTACAAATTACAAAAGGAAAAAAAAATAAAAAATATTTACAAAAAAAATGAGAATTAAAAAAATATTTACAAAAGCTTCAATTAAGATTAAACAACTTATTACTATATCTAAGTTGAATCTTTCAATCACCGGTAACGGCGCCAAAAACTTGTTCGCCAAATTTTTTGGGATCTTATAACTACAAGTGTACAATATAGTTTATAGGATAATGGCAAGAAAGGTCGTATTCCTTAGGGGTTGACTATGAAACACTTAGGTTATAGTAACATCGCATTCCAATTTTATTGAAGCGACTGAATCTTAAGTTTGATAAAATCGAAAATAAAGAAAATAAAAAGAAATAAATTTTCGAACCCCACAAGTATTTTCAACAAATACAAAAGCAACCCTAGGCACACAATCTCCACATGCTTCTTCAATATTAAATCCAATCGATGTTTCAAAACCAGTTCATGTGTTTCTATGGGTTCATTTCCTAAACTAGTTTATTCCTCTTCCCGGGTGGCGTATAAACAGTAGATTAATAATAATTGAGGTGTCCCGATCCATCACAACTATTATTAACTACCAACAGATTTTTGAATTGAAATACTCCCCACAAACAGAAGTAGTATCCCGATACATTATCCTGTTTATGTTTGAATTCGATTTTCGTCTTGCTAGAACTCACCTCCCGTATTATGGACTAGCAAGTATGACATGCAAATTATTGATCAGATAATTGGCAATTAAGAATAGGCACTCGAATTCATAAAATAGAACACATGAATCAATTAAAAAAATAATTAATCAAGATTTAACATGAATCCACAGCTTTAATTATGCCCTAGGATCCGAAAGATTCGACAAACATTGATAACAAATTCATAGACAAATTTATAATCAACATTGTGACATCGTTTAAGTACAGACAAGAGATCTAAACTAAGAAAGAAAACCCTTTCTTGTCACGATGGATCTTCCTTCCAAGCCTTCGAAACTCTTGTAACCTAGCCCTCCTCTCTCAGAAGACTTTTGATCTTGTGTTCCTATATATTTTGACCTGTTGTATGTTGTATGAATGAATTTTCTTGCAGCCCTTGGGTCCTTTATATAGGTGCTTGGAGAGATCACTTGTAATGTTTGAATGGGAAAGGGACACAAAAATCCGCCACAGCCAGTCGCACAACCCGTGTGGCTTTCACACGGGAACTCCACACGGTCGTGTGGCCCTCACACGGTCCGGCTGTGCGGCTTGGTTTCATCCCTGTTTTCTCCCAACACTTCACATGAGCATGTCTTCTTCACACGGGCAGGTCACACGGCCGTGTGGTTCCACACGGTCCGGTCATGTGGTTCCACACGATCCGACTGTGTGACTGGTTTTTATCCGGTTTTTTCGTCCCTTCGATCTTCTCTTTGCACTCATCAATCTTATCCGGGCCTTCCAACTGATATCTCTCCAATTAAGCTCTGGATCCTGTAGAAAGTTACAAGAATACGCAGTATCATGCCCTTCTAAGGAAACCAAGTAAACCACACTAAATATACATGCAAATGTATCAATTATATACCATTTTAAGCCCCTAAATGCACGTATATTTTACATATATCACATATTAGAAATAAGATTCCGATCCAGAAAACCAATAAATACTGATCAAGTTATTGATAATGTGGAGTAGGATTTTGATGGGAAGGATTTATAAGTAGAATTGCATGTGATTATGATGAGGGATTTTGATATCATCTTAAGAATGAACTGGATGAATAATTATAAGGCTAACATCAAATGTCATAAAAAGAAATGATTTTGCGTCCCTTAAAAGGAGACAATTCATATTTTTTTCGGAGCGAGCGTGAGTGAATGCCCTGAATGATACCATGATAAAGATGTTATAAAGAACTGCCTGGGATATCTCATGAATGTGATGGTCACTCCAGTTGACGAGAATACCATATTGGAAGTCCTTATTGTACGTAAGTACGCCGTCTTTCCAAGAGGTTTGTCGAGAGTACCTACAAATCAGCCAATAAAGTTTACAATTGATTTGATTCCGAAAGCTGCCCCTGTATCACAAATATCATATAGAATGGCACCCAATGAGCTTCATGAGCTAAAATTCAACTGGAGGAATTTTTTGATATTGGTTTCATTCAATCGAGCGTGTCGTTTTGGGGAACGCTGATTTTATTTGTAAACAAAAAATGATGGGTTTATGAGAATATGTATAGACTACATGGAGCTAAATAAATTCACCATAAAGAACAAATATCCATTGCCAATGCCAAGGATTGAGGATCTTTTCGGTCAATTGATTGGAGCAAGTGTATTTTCTAAGATTTACATGAGGTATAGATATCATCAACTGAAGGTTAAGGGAGAAGACTTTTAGGACCTGATATGTGCATTATGAGTTCACAATGACGCCCTTCGGACTTAGTAATGCTCTGACAATATTTATGGATTTGATGAGCTGGGTTTTCCATCTGTATTTGGATAAATTTGTGAATGTATTCATAGATAATATCTTTGATGTACTCAAAGGATATAGAACAACACGAGAAACACCTTAACATAGTGTTAGAGACTCTCCTTAGAGAGAAATTGTACGCCAAATTCAAGAAGTGGAAGTTTTGACTAGATCGTGTAGTCTTTTTGGGACATTTAGTTACATCAAAAGGTATTGAAGTCAACCCAGAAAAAGTTGAAGCTGTGGAAAAAATATATGGTTGGATCCTATAAACGCCAATGAAGTGTGTAGTTTATTTGGCCTTGTTGGATATTAAAAATGATTTATCGAAGGATTTTCGAAAATAGCAGGCCTGATGATCCGACTCACAAGAAAAGATGAGAAGTTCATTTGGACTGAGAGGTGTGAGTATAATTTTCAAGAACTCAAACGATGTCTAGGCTCATCACCAATTTTAAAAATTCCAAATACTACAAAGGGTTTTGTGATCTATAATGATGCATCGGAACAAGGATTAGGATGCATTCTGATGCAAAATGGAAAGGTGATTGCTTATACTTCAAGCCAACTAAAACGTAGCGAGCTCAATTACCCGATATGCTACGTGGATTTGGTGGCAGTCATACACACCTTAAAGATATAGCGTCACTAATTATACAAGGAAAATGCGAAATTTACAATGATCATGAGAGTTTGAAGTATTTCTTCATACAAAAAAAGCTGAACATGATACAAAGAGAATGTGGTTGAAATTCATGAAAGATTATGATTATAAGATTCATTATCATCCTAGTAAATCTAACGTCGTAGCAGATGGGCAATCTGAAAGAAACATTCAAATCTTAGAAGATTTACTGAGAAATTGCATTTTGGATTTTGATGATAATTGGGAAAAGTAATTGCCTCTTGTAAAATTCTCATACAACAACTGCCAAATGACTATCAGAATGGCCCCTTATGAAGCCCTGTAGGGCAGAAAGTATAAATCCCCTATCTATTGGGATGAAGTTGACGAGAAGAAAATGTTAGGTCCCGTGCTAGTTGAGCAGATGGTCAAGATTATTGAGAAAGTCTGAGATAAAATAAAAATAGCCCAAGACCGACAAAATTCCTATGTAGATCGGAGGAAAAAAAGACCTATAGTTTGAAATAGGAGAGAAAGTTTTCTTCAAGGTTGCACCAACCAAAGGAATAGTAAGATTTGAGAGGAAAGGAAAACTGAGACCAAGGTTCATTAGACCATTCAAAATATTGGAGCGAGTCGGAGATGTAGCTTATAGATTGGTGTTATCGATTGAGCCAACATCAGTTCATAACCTATTTCATTTGTCTATGTTGAGGAAGTACGTCCATGATCCAAGCCACATAGTCAGTGAAACACTGGAAGACAATCGAGACATGACTTACGAAGAAAAACCGAAAGCCATCCTTGATAAAAAAAACACAAATTGAAAAATAGAGATGTCACCCTTGTGAACTTAAGTCCATTGGACTAGTCGTGATCATGAAGAAGCAACATGGGAACGTGAAGCTGAGATCCAAGTCAAACATCTTGAGTTATTTTATCAACCGGGTAAACTTAAAATTTCGAGAACAAATTTTTTTTGTAAGAGGGGTAGGATGTAACACCCGCAATTTATTATTTCATATCTTATTTTATTTATACTAATAATCATTCTTAATATTAATTATATATATATATATATTTACATTATCTATGATTAATTGGGTATCACTAATTAGACAAACCCCCACTAATATCACTATCTCCATTGTTGTGCCATTATTCCCAAATTTATGTCACTACATCCATCTTTTCAGCAAGTTAAAGTTTTTTTAAAAAAAAAAAATATTGCTTTTAAATCCTATTCTATGCAAACTCAACAAGAACTTAATTTGTCTTCATTGGAATTCTACTCGTCAGAGCAAGCCACTGATTCCCTTATCAAAAATTTAATTTTACAATCCAACTAGAAATAAAGGGTTGACGGGTTCCAAATTTGGAAATGATGGTTTTTGTAATTTTTGTATCATGGGGTATTCCAACGAACTCACTGTTCACCGTCACTGACCAAGGGAGAAAAAAGAGAAGAAGGAAGTGTGTGGGTGTGTGCTCCTGCGTGTTTATGTGTGGGTATGGCATATGATTTGTTTGTGGTGTGTGTGTACATGAGATTTGGTGTGTGCGTAGTGTTATGTGTGTGCGCGTGTGTGTGTAGAGTTGTGTGTGTGTGCGCATATGTATGTGTATGTAGGTGTGTGCGTGGGTAAATGAGATGAGAATGGGGGGTTGAGTTAGGGACTTGATTTTGAAATTTTGATAGAGAGTTGGGCTCATTTGCAATTTTAAAATTTTTAGTGAACCCACTTAACTTTCAATTAGGTCCTATTCCCAAATCAAACTTTTTCGAATTTTCAATTTAGTCCCAAACCGTTTCAATTTAATCCAAATTTTTAATACAATTTTAGGAATTTTAATTCAACCCCCAAGAATTAATTAGACTTTCTGGATTTTTTTTAATTTGGCCTTATAGATTTTCATTTTAGTCCAAAATCCCAAATTAACTTTTAATTTCTTTTTATTAGACCCCAAAGCTTATATTTTTTTTTGTCAATTTTCACTTAGCAAAATGCTCTAGGCTATTTTATAAGTATATTTATTTCAAATATAAGTTACCACTTAATTTCGAGCTCTAAATCATGTTAAATTTATATTATAGGTAACGAAGAATCTTACAATTAAGGCTTCTACTTTCGAGTAATTTGTGCATCTAATTTATTTGCCAATTGAGGTAGGGATTCTTATTACATTTTATGTGTATAATTCATTGGCCTTGTTAAATGCCTAAACTGTTCAATTATGTGAATTACACATTTCAATATTTTACATGATACGCATAATTATGTGAAGTTTATGTTTTCTGTGTTACATGATATGTATAATTATGTGAATTAGATATTTTCAATGTGTTATATGATATGATTAATTTTTATGAATTACATGTTTTTCATTGCGATATATGTTATGTATGCTTATGCAATGGGAAATGAATTTTTGGCCTCGTGCCACGGGAAAGGAAAATATGGCATTTGTGCCACGGGAAAGAAAAATATTTGGCTTCATGCCATGAGAAAGGAAAATATGGCATTCGTGCCACGGGAAAGGAAATTTTTAGCCGCGTGCTACAGGAAAGTAGAATATGGCATTCATGCTTCGGGAAAGAAAATTTTTGGCCTCGTACCACGTGAAAGGAAAATATAGCATTCATGGGCATTCATGCCAATGAGAAATGTTATGTGTTATAGTACTTATGCCAACGGGAAAGGTTATGTGACAATTTATGTAATTATGCATTTTTCGTATTTCGCTTGGACAATCCTTATCCCTAATGAGTATGTGCTTACTCACCTCCTAAATTCAAATTCTTTTTAGATTATATGGACGGATGCATTGCAGATGTGAGGAATATCCAATGACTTCACTTTTTAATTATTTAAATTTAAGAACTATGAACTCGTTTTCAATTTCAAACAATTCTGATGTACTCTTTTTTAATTTATTTCAAAGTAATTTTGTAGGTCCCAAGGGGTGTGAATGTAAGGTTTAGAAGGGGGGTTGAATAAACCTTACCAACTTTTCGATTTAGTCCTATTAAAAGTCCAGAGTTAATACTTCACAGCTAAGTCCTTGATGGACAGCTAAGTTAGTTAACAAGCAGAGTTAGGCACTCAATGGACTGATCGAATTTGTTGATAGAATAACTCACCGCTTAGTCTAAAACTTAACTTGACCGTGATATGATTTATTGGAAGACTTAACACCCTTGAATTTGGTTTAAGTTTGTTTTAATACTTGGTTTTAGCACATTGTTGATTATCAATTGGATAGAAAATTTATCAAACAAATATTGAAATAATATGCGTAAATTAAAGTCTTTGAAATGTAAAATGACACAATAAATTTTATAGAGGTTCGAAGATGGGGTAATTCTTCTACTCCTCTCTTCTCCAACTCCTGGAGGAATCCACTAAGTATTGATCAGAGTACAGAGTGGTTATCACCCGATGCAAGTCTTGATCACACGGTGACTTGATCCTTTGGGACTCGATGCCCGGAGATGTCTTGATCACTCGGTTGGCTTCTCGACGACTCGGCTTTCTTCACAGGCATTTGCGCTTTGCTACTACAGCCCACTTGCTCAAGTTTCTTGGATTTGATCACGAAGCCCTCCAAATAACTTAAGACTGGTTTGACCTTGAACCTTTCTACAATCCTTCGTGGAATGTAGACCCCTTTGATTCTTCAGATGTTTCTTCTTCAACTGGATTGAAGTCGTCTTTCCTTCCTTCGTGGTGTAGGCTTGAGGATTAAACTTGAATGACTTGAGTAGGTTATCGTTTGAATAATAGCTTGAAAGTTTCAAGTAACAAGGTAACCTTTTCTCAAATAGATTCCTCAGCCTTTTATAGTGTTCTTTTGAAAATTTGCCCGTTGAAGAGATAGGTTAATTTTCAAAAGACACTTGTGGTCGTTGGCTTGTATTGTTGCAAATCCTTGGAATTGACATTTCCTCGTATGAATGAGTCTTGACTTTTCGTAGTTCGACACAGTGCGAGCTTCCCATTGGTTTATTACTTTTGCACGCTCGGGATCGAGCACTTTAAGAAAGGCAAGATGGAAGTATTACTTGTTTAAGTAATTTTCTTTGATTGTCTCGACTTGACCGCATTTCCTTGACTTCCCAGGTGACTTGAGTCACTTCTAAACATTGGATGACTCATCTGTCACTTCAACTTGAGACTTGGCTATCTTGAGTTGACTTGACTGACACTTCACTCAGCTGCACCTTCAGTCGAGTTCCTATCTTCTCTTCTTTGCCACACTCAGCTGCCTCACAGCGGAGTCTTCCTTCTAGTCTCCAGTTGACTTCTTGCATATTTTGGCATAGCTGACTTAACTCAGCTCGACCAGCCCTATCTATTACAATGCAATTTACAACAAAAATGGGGTGCCAACTTTCTATTCTAAGTTTTACATGGCATTCATCAAAATCTAAAGATTAATTTCCCAACAATTTCCTCCTTTTTGATGATGCCAAAACTTAAAACATTCATACAATAATTAAATAGCAAAGATACGTACAGACAATGTAGAATCACAGAATGTATGCGTAGAATCAATCTTTTATTGATCATAACATTCTTGTTCTTTACACACATTTGTTCTGAGTGTATCGAGCTTAAACAGAGCTTAAGGTAACCATGCTATTCTATATCTACGCAAGTATAGAAATTATACAATTTTATTCGATGTACAGAAGACTTACATAAAGATGCATTTACATAGTAAAATACATGAAGGGGTGGACAACAACACTTCATCTCCTTCACGCCTCCTTCCTTCTTTCCTCACCAATTCTGTCTTCATCGATCTATTTCTTCTTTCTTCTTCTTCACCTTTCTTTTTCTCATATGCTTTTCCTCGGCGCCTTCATCTCTTCTTTTTCTTTCTTGTCTTTCTTCCCATAATTTGAGTTTGTCTTCTATTTTCTTATTCGATTCTCTTCACATACTCAAGATTGTTCTTAGCCACTTGCAGTTGGCTACTTCGTCGGTTGCCCAATAGATCCCTCCTTTCTTGCCACGGATCTATATATTCAATGTTTTTGGGGAGAGGTCTAGGTCCGAAACCTCTTCCTCCTCCATCGCTTCTTCCTTCCGCTCTCGGGCGTGTATTATCTTGGGGCCTTCTTTTTCTTGAGTGACCAACATAGTGACGGTAAGCAGAGTGATGTCAAGAGTCTCGTGCTGTCGCCTTCTTCACATAGCTTGAGGCCTTTTTCCCAATACAAATCCAGGCTTGAGCCATGGACATATTTGCGAAGTAACCCTCGGATGCGGCGTCTTGAATTCATCAACGAGATCTTGGCTCGGTTCCAACGTCGAATGGCATCGTGTCTCTTCTGTAGGAATGCCTCCATATTGTTTTAGTATATCCGTCACTCGGGCATCCATCTTTGCTTCCACCTCCTTCATCCCCGCTTCTACTATTTTTCGCCAAAACCATGGGTGCCTGAGTGTTGGAGCGCGCAGAGTCATGGGAGTTCTTTGATGATATCACCGTGACAAGTCCTTGTTGGGGTGTTTTAGCAATCATCGGGGTCATATCTTTCGAACCTTCCCCTCAATAGATTTTCCTTTCTTCTCTCTTCTCTGTTCTCACTGTCTTCTCCTTCACAATCGCATCCTCATTTTCATTTTTCGGATCCTTTTAACGTCTTTAGGTATTCCTCTTCCCCTTTTTGGCATCATCAAAGGAGAGAGGAACCCCGAAACAAGCTAGCAATCATGAAGTCTAAGCGGCCGATAGCCGAGTTATGCTTTCGAATGCTGCGGAGTATGCCGCATGGAATTCGGAGCGGGTGGCATTGGATTCATTTGTCACGACTTCATTTCAGCCATGAGGAGGCTGAATTTCCTCTCCATGTTCTCCTCTACGCCGCAGTAAGCTCTTTCTTATTAAATTCACGCAGCGGTGATTTGCATCTCGTGTTGTGAGATTCATGCATTCAATCGATGTTTTCTTGCATTCTTCTCTTCATATCGGCATTCTCACCCGCTTGGACTAGCAATTTATTGAACAATGTTCTCAAGTATCGAGCTTGTTCTACGCGCATTGTCCCCGCTATTGTTGCCACCATTCCCAGATCCTAACAATTATTCCTCGCAGATCGGCAAAGAAGATTAGCGTCTCGGTTATCGATCTCATGTCCGGTGAGGCCTGGTGCCTCTCCATCTTCTCTATCTCTCGCAAATATGGCCTTGAAAACTTCTCGAAACTCGATTTGTCACTTGTCTCGGTGGCGGCCAAGCAAACATCAAAGTCAAAAGTTTGGGACGACGGTGTCTGTTGGAATAACGGGATCGAGGTTTATGGAAACATTCTTAATCTCTAGCCGATTCTTCAAGAAGGTCGGGTAGCTCCATAGAAAAGGGAACGATTCTTCAAACGGACCATCACGGCAACGAGAATCGCTCAATGATAACTTGTGCTCGTGAAGTTCCCGGTGGAGTCGATCTCGCTGCACTTGGGAGCTCGATTGACTCTGTTTTCACTGTGGTCTGTTGTGGAGTTGACCCGGTGGTGAGCCTCACTGCCTCAACAGGTTCGTCGGTCTCATTTGGTTTTCCATATGAGTTGATCGGGTCCTCGCCATATCGATAGCGTCATCGGACGATGATGAAATTTGCATGGGTGGCTCATCATCAAAATTAAAGGTTTGGCGAGTAGCCTTAAGGTCGGACTTACTCGTGCTTGGGAGAACATCCTCTTTGAGTCTTTTGGATCGGCAATAGGGGATGACTCGGCTTCGTCTTCACCTTCGCCGGATCCGGAAAGGTTACATCAGATTGTCTTGGGAATCGTGAAGAGCATTTATCTCCTTTTCGGATGGATCAATGATAGTAGGAGGGATGTTTTGTGCTTCCGTCTCTTTACCCCGGGAAGTCTCAACCTCCCGTTGGCCTTCATTACCTCCCCGCAATCTCAAGCTGCGGTGAGGCTTCGATCCCTTCGACGGTGTCGGTGTCTTGGTGTCTTCGAGGTGGCATCCACTTTGGAATCTCAACTCCATGGATTGCACTTTCATTGCCCAGTGTTAACTCCGGCGATTCCATCATGTGCCTCGATCGCATCGCAGCGTCATTGGCTCTGCAGAGCAGCGGCATTCACTATGGTGAGACAGTCTCAACTCGTCTCGAACCTCTTGATGACAACTTGTTGTGTATCCATTTGTTTTTCCTTCTCCACTTCACCTCCAAGATTCGTTGTGGAGTCACCGCAAAGATCCTCCCGACCTTGCTGCGGTGGAGGGAGTTCCCCCTCGGTGGCACACCGGTGAGTGACTTGGAATGGGGTCACTCGTCTCTAGACTCCCGGTTGTTCCCTTTGAGTATTCATTTGTTGGGGCGGGTGGTAAGACACCTTCATTAGGGGTTGGCTCTTGGGGTCCCCACATTCAGTTTCATCGCGGTTCCTTAACACCTTTTTCTGAGTGAGCAGGGGAAATGGTGGCAGCGACAACAGTGGCAATATGTTGCACCACTCCCATCGGGTCAAGTTCCAGTAGTGATCTGGAAGACTCCCCTTGTCCTTCCATCAGCTTTTGCTCATGTAAGATCCTGGATTCCTGCATGGCTTGCTGCATTTCCAATTCTTCTGTTGCAGCAGCAGGGTCCATAACGAATCTGCCAATCTTTTCTTCTCCTTCTCTTTAAAGACAGATATTGGCTTTCTCGCGTGCCTCAGCCTCTTCTGCCAATCTTTCCTTCTCCTTCTCTTTAAAGATTTTTAGAATATCCAAACAGTTTTCTTCATCAAGAGCTTGGACCACTGTTGTAAATCCAAGGAAGTTCATCAGTTCCTCTTCTTCTTCAATGAACTTTGGCCTTTGGAACTGTTCCCTTGATCGACTTAGCTTCCACTTCCTCCATTCTCGCAGACGATTTTGAATGTCTGGATAAGGTGGAGACAATATCATCGATCATCATCATTCTCCTCTTCGACCTTCCGTAGAAAGGAATTGAGGGTAGCAGACTTTCTTCGATCACCAGGCAGACTTGGTCATTTCATCTACAATTTCGGAGACTCTACTTCTCAAAGAGTCTCGGTATTTGTTTGTTTTTTGAGTGGTGACTCGGCCCGGTTTCTCAAGCTCGGAACGCTTGAAGAGTCTTCTTCTTTTAGTCCTTACCAAAGGGATTTCTGGCTCGAATATGGTTTCTTCTGAGTCCGGGGCGGCGGGGGCCGATGCTATTGTATTTTTCTGAGGAGCTGGCTTTCTAGGCTTGTAAGTCCTCCTTTTCTTAACAACCGGAGAAGGTATTTGAGGTTCCTTCTCCGCTACGACTGCAGGGGCAAGTGACTCGGCTGCAGGGGTGCATCTTTTGTTTTCTTTTTCTTTGCAGGGCGTGATCTTTTAGCATTTGCAGGGAAGCTTTCTTCTTGGAAGGGAGGAGGCATTTTGTATCTTTGGTCGGTGATTCCCCCTCACTCGTGATCACCCTCTTGGCGTATGCTCTCTTCGTGATCCGGAAAGGTTTAATCGGAACATTTTCTTGTTTACATGGAATGCCTTTCCATGTCGAAGAGGACTCCTTCACTTCCATCATCCAGGCCAATCACCGGTCCATATCCCAAAGATCCTCCAAACGAACCATCCTCCTTGAAGGATTTATTCCCAATATTCGCGCGTAGTCTGCTCGTATACAAACTCGGACAGTTCAGTTCACCTTCTTTTCTTCCATGATGGCGGCCATCATCACGATCGGCTTAGTTTTGGGCGGTGGTTAAAGCTTCCAAATTTGATGTCTATGCATTTGGCAACAATGTCCAGTTTGTGGTAGTCCTCCTTCAACGACTTCTTGTCGGTTGTATAGACAACCTTTGCAAAGATGATCGGGTTTGGCTACTTCTTTCCACGCAGCGGCCCAAGTTAATATCGACTTCATAAATCTCAAGACTCTTCCACCGGCAGAAAAGCGTTGTTACGCCAAATCCTTGGCAGTTATGGTGAAATCTTTCCCGTGAACAGAGGACTTGATGCCCTCATCGTGAACTTCAGCATTCACGTAGAATTGTGTGCGACCTCCTCTCGTAGGTCATCGAAACTCTATCGTCAAAAAGGGTTTCAGTCCTGATTTCTCCAACTTCTCCGCAATTTTCTTCACAAGGGTTTCGCCTGACCTCTGTTTGATCATGCCGTCGAAATCCACAGTAGACCCCATGTGGATTTGCTTTCCCAACTTGACAAAGTCATAAGTAGATGCCATTTCTCGAAGATTTACCGAACGAAACTTTGAAAAATAGGCTTTGAAGATTTGTAGGGTTTTGAGAGTAAAAATGCTTTCTTTGCTTTTGAGAGAGATGAACAGTTTTGGTAAAGTGAGAGAAAATCAGACGAAACGGTATAAGTATGGGTTATGAAAGGACGTGTGGGTGGTTTTTGAAATTTGATCAAGATCAACGGCTCAGATTTTGCATGCCGATTAACATTTAATTTATCGCATTTAATGCGGCAGCATTTATATCCAATCATAAGCTTGGTATGCAGCTTTTGACTGTACACGTCATAATTATGCTGACGTCATTCTTAAAAACATTCCCGCTTGGTAAAAACGACTGTGTTTTTGTCACTTTGCTCATAAATGTTTCAGCTTACTCCTTAGCTGATTTAACTCTTCTCTTTTTGCACATAGGCACTTTGTCAGCCTAACTCGATGGTGATTCTCCGATCTGGTGATTCACTTAGGCCGATTCAAGGAGTTCAGCTCTTTTTCATCTTTTCATGTTCCACCTTTTTTCTTTGAGTCTTCTGAGTGTTAACTCAGCTCAATTAACCCTAATTCATATTTGAGTTCTTCAAATCTTGATTCACATAATGGTTTTGTGAATATATCAGCTAACTGCTTATCAGTTGAGATATATTCCAAGGTGATGTCCTTCCTTTCTACATGATCTCTTATGAAGTGATATCTGACATCAATGTGCTTTGTTCTTGAGGGCAACACAGGATTTTGAGTGATTGCAATTGCACTTGTGTTGTCACACATGATTGGAATTTCCTTTTCTTCAACTTCATAGTCTCTCATTTCTTTGTCTCATCCATAAGACTTGGGCACAACTTTTGCCCGAGCTATGTATTCCCCTTTTTGTGGAGGTAGCTATAGAATTTTGCTTCTTGCTAAACCAGGAAATTAACCTATTTCCAAGCATTTGACATGTACCTGAGGTACTCTTTTTGCATCAACTCTACATCCAAAGATAGTAGAGTCGAATACCCAATTAGCTTGAATCCACCTTCCTTTGGATACCATAAGCCAACTTCTTGGCTTCCTTTCAAATAACTCAAGATCTCTTCTTGCGATCATGTGGCTTTCTTTTTGGAGCGATTGAAATCTTGCACATACACCTACAAAGAAAGGTGATGTCCGGCCTACTTCTTTGTGAGATAGAGCAATGATCCAATAAGTGCTCAGTATCTTGTTTGATCCACTGAGGTTTTTTCCGCATCCATATCCATTTTGATTGATGTATTCATTGGTATTTTCAGAGAAGACTTCTCTTCCATACCAAAGTTCTTCATTAAATCTCTGGTGTATTTAGTCTGACTTATGAAGGTTCCATCCTTCAGCTGTTTTACTTGGAGTCCAAGGAAGAATGTCAGCTCTCCCATCATGCTCATTTCAAATTTGCTTTGCATGAGATTTGAGAATTTATCACACATCTCTTTGTTTGTGGATACAAAGATAATATCATCCACATATATTTGAACAAGCAGTATACTCTTCCCATCTTGAATTCTGAAGAGTGTTCTATCCACTTTGCCTTTTGCGAATCCGTTCTCATTCAGGAATTGTGATAATGTATCATACCATGCTCTGGGTGCCTGTTTCAATCCATATAAAGCTTTCTTGAGTTTGTATACTTTATCTCCAAGAGTCTTCTGCTCAAATCCTGGAGGTTTTTCAACATACACTTCTTCTTCCAATAAACCGTTAAGGAATGCACTCTTCACATCCATTTGATATACAGTGAAGTTCTTGTGAGCTGCATAGGCAAGAAACTTCCTTATGGCTTCCAATCTTGCCACATGAGCAAATGTTTCATCAAAATCTATCCCTTCTTCTTGGCAATACCCTTTGGCTACCAATATTGCTTTGTTTCTTACCACAGAACCTTCCTCATTCATCTTGTTTCTGAACACCCATTTAGTGTCAATAACATTTTGATGAATAGGTCTTTGAACCAATTCCCACACTTTGTTTCTTTCAAACTGATTCAGCTCTTCTTGCATGGCTTGAATCCAATGTGTGTCATCCAATGCTTGTGACACATCTTTTGGCTCTATTTGTGAGATAAAACAAGTGAACATAGATTCTTGTTGAGTTCTGGATTTGGTTTTCACACCTTCTCTTACATCTTCAATGATTAGTTCTGGTGGATGATCTCTCAGCCACCTTAAATCAGGTTGGTGTAAGTTATTTGGATTCGATCGTCGTCTTGTGTTATTTTGATGTTGTCTCATCATCACTTAGCTGCAGATTTTCTAGTTGTCTTTGAGACTCACTATCTCATCTTCATCGGGTTTATAATTTGACCGACTTCAACATAGGGACTCTTCGCATGGTAGGTCGATTCACTTTATCGGTGACTCTTCAATGTCTTCTCCATTTACATTGGGCTCATTAAACACCACATGGATGGACTCTTCGTAACCATTGTCCTCTTGTTGAGCACTCTGTAGGCTTTGCTTTTTTGGTGAGTATCCCAAGAAGATACCTTCATCGCCTTTAGCATCAAAAGCCTTTAAATTGTCTTTGCCATTGTTATGGATGAAGCATTTGCATCCAAATATTCTAAAATATGCAACACTTGGCTTTCTCCCTGTCCCAAATCTCATAGGAGTCTTTGTCATTTGTCTTTTATCATGCATCTATTTTGAGTATAGCATGTTGTGTTTATTGCTTGACCCCAAAATCTTTTAGCGATCTGCTTGACTAACATGGTCCTTGCCGCTTCTTTGAGAGTTATGTTTCTTCTTTTCGCAACTCCATTCTTTGTGGAGTCCTCTGCTGAGATAATTCATGAACAATACCATTTTCAATACAATCTTGAGTTATTATTCCATTGACAAACTCGGTTCCTCTGTCAGATCTTATTTTGATAATGGTTTGGCTCTTCTCATTTTGGATTCTCTTCATCAGTTGTGGTAGCTTTTGCAAGGTTTCTTTCTACTACCACCAAGGTGTATTTCTTTCCACTTATGCTAGCTGGTTCAAATGGACCAAATAGATCCACATGTAGCAGGTGCAATATTCTTGTTGAGGATGGGCATGTCTTTTCTTTGAATGACGACTTGATTTGCTTTCCCTTCCGACATGCATCACATACACTTTCCTTCTTGTATCGAGTCCGGAAGTCCTTCCACAAGATTGCTCCTTGCAAGCTTGTTAATTGTTTTGAAGTTCAGTGTGACTCGGCTTCTTGTGCCACACCAACTTGATTGATTGTGCTCTTTGCTAGCGAGACAAGTGCTTGGTGTTGCAGTTGACCAATCTACCACATACATGTTCTTTTGTCTGCATCCTTGCAACACTATTTCATTAGATTCAGTGTCCTTGATTTGACATATACCCATATTGAATCCGACATTATAGCCCTTGTCACAGAGTTGGCTGATGCTTAGCAGATTGAAGTTGAGTCCTTCAATATATGCAACATCTGTGATTTCTAATCCATTTTTCTTGATGGATCCAGTGCCTCTTATTTCTCCTGGAGCTTCATTTCCTCCAAATATGACTTTTGCACCTCTGACCTCCTTGAATTTTGATAGATTTTTCTTGTTCCCTATCATGTGTCTGGAACAGCCACTATCCATGTACCAGGTTCCTTGGCACTCAGCTGCTCCTTGAACCTGCAATCAAGGAAATTAGGTTTTAAGTACCCATACTTGTCTGGGTCCTGAGGGGTTAGTATTGTAAGATGATCCAACCAACCTATAGCCAAATGATTTGACTCAAAGAGGTTGTCATCTATCGTGCCATAATCATAATTAACTTTGGCAAATTGCTTGGGGTTTTAGGTTCATACAATTTTGTCTCTTTTTATCGTATGCTGTGTATGTGTTTTAGCAATTGCTTTGTTTGGATATTTGTGATATCTCGAGGATAGTGCCGGGTGCATATGTGTCTTTGATGATAGTTCTTTTGCCTTTGGAATGGCCCCTTGGCCGAGTTCAGGCCTTTGCCACTTAGGCTTATATTCCATAGTTTTTCTTTGATAGTTCACATTATTCCAATCACTTGGCTTGGGTACTTTCTACCATTCCCATCATATGTGTTCCTTTTATAGAACTTACGGGGCTTTTGGTAGCTTTTCTTTCTGAGTATTTCTGTTTGGAGTTTTTGAGGAACTCGGTGGATTTCTTCTGTTTGCCCTCTCAAAGATACTCAATCTGGTTGTTTTCCTTTTCCTTTATAACCAAGGCCAGTTTGCTTGTGGTTGTGCTTTGAAATGAATGTGTGTGCACCATTTGAAGTTTTGGATTTTTGAGATGCTTCATTACTTGAAGATCCTTTTTCCAAAATCACTTTCGGAGCTTGACTTGGTATAGAGGAACTAAATCCTAAGCCTATCTTGTCTCCACATTCTCTTTGGCTCATAATAAGATCATCCAAAGATTTAGATGCCTTAGTGAATGAGGCAATCACATTTTTGAGGTCATTTTCCCTCTTTTCTGTAGCAGCTATCTCTGCTATTAGCTTAGCATTTTCAGCATTTAAACTTTTATTCTCATCAGCTATGTGACTTAGAGTACTCAGCTTCTTAGTCAACTGTGAGTTTTGATTTTTGAGTAGGTTGTTTTCCTCATTTAGTAGTGTGTGTGAGGATTTAATGTGTTCAAAGTCTTTCATCATTTTGCCTAATGAATCATAAAGATCAGTGGGTGATGAAGTGTGTGTGTCACAATCACTATCACTAGAATCTGAGTGTGATGAGTTAGAGTGTACCTCATCTTCTTGGTCAGATTGGTCTTGTTCTTTGGCCATTAGACAGATCAAGGCTTCTTCTTCAAAATCACTTGAGTAGTCAGCTTCACTACTCTCCGAGTCTACTGTGTCTTTTGACTTGATCTCGTGATCTCTGCGGCCAACATTGCCTTTTTCTTCTCTTGTCTTCTTTTCTCAAGACTTTTCTTTCCTCTTCATTCATGTATTTGTTGACTACGAGGATATGGGCATTCAATGGCATAGTGAACGGGTGCCTCATAGTTCAAAAAGATAGATTTTCAACTTTTTGATTAGTTCTTTCCATCCTTGGATTGTCAGCTCTTTGATATTCAACTTTTTGATGCTCTGCTCTCTTGGGTGGTCTATCTTCCCTTGACTTGGAGGGAGCTGAGTGTCTTCTGGAAGATTCACCTTTACTTCTTTTGTAATTCTTATTGAAGAACTTGTTAAACCTTTTAACAATCAGGGCAATCTCCTCTTGGTCAATGACTTCTTTGACCTCAGCTCTTTTACCATCCTTAACTATTAAAGCAGCTGTTTTGGGCACAGCTGTCCCTTATAAGTCTTTTTTTCTCAGCTCAAATTCGTAGGCTTTGAGATCTGAGAATAGCTCATGGTTGGATTTTTTTGATAGGTCCATGGAGTGTCTCAGGGCCATGACTTTCATTTCCCACTCAGCTGGGAGACTTCTTAGAATCTTCATACACATTTCCTTCTGTGTATATTCTTTTGCAAGTGCAGGTAGCTCATTGGTAATTTCTGAGAACCGAGCATCCAGTTGATCCAAGGTTTCTCCTGCAAGCATCTTAAAATTTTCAAATTTTTGTACAGCAAAAGATAGTTTATTTTCCTTAATTTACTCAGAGCCTTCACAAATTAAGGTTAGCTTATCCCAGATTTGTTTTGCCGTTTTGCATGATTTGACTTTGTTGAACATGGCTTTGTCCAAGGTTTTGTAAAGAATGTCCTTGGCCACGTTGTCCAAGTTATATCTTTTTCTGTCATCATTTGTCCATTCAGCTCTTGGTTTTTCAACCATAGCTGGTCTGGGTGCAACATCCCCTTCTTCTTCAGCTGCAGCAGCTCTCTTTGCAGCTGTGTTCACCTTTAAAATTTGGAGTGGCCCATCTTCTATCACTATCCACATTTCATCGTGCAATCTTTGATAGATGAGCCTGCATACGAATTTTCCAGTCATCAAATTCCTCAATAGTGAACATAGGGATGCGTGTCAAATTTGCTTCCATGATAATAGTTTTGCTAAATAAAGGAGTTTTGAAAGATCAAGTGTTAGAGCAAGCTTTGAAAAATTTGGAGATCTAGTTCAGTAACCAGTGCGGAAGGCTCAATGAACCAACCGCTCTGTTAAAAGTCCAGAGTTAATACTTCACAGCTAAGTCCTTGATGGACAGCTAAGTTAGTTAACCAAACAGAGTTAGGCACTCAAGCGGACTGATCGATTTGTTGATAGAATAACTCACCGCTTAGTCTAAAACTTAACTTGATCGTGATATGATTTTGGAAGACTTAACACCCTTGAATTTGGTTTAAGTTTGTTTTAATACTTGGTTTTAGCACTTTGTTGATTATCAATTGGATAGCAAATTTATCAGCAAATATTGAAATAATATGCAGAAATTAAAGTGCTGAAATGTAAAATGACACAATAAATTTTATAGAGGTTCGAAGATGGGGTAATTCTTCTACTCCTCTCTTCTCCAACTCCTGGAGGAATCCACTAAGTATTGATTAGAGTCTGAGTGGTTATCACCCGGATGCAAGTCTTGATCACACACGGTGACTTGATCCTTTGGGACTCGATCCGGAGATGCCTTGATCACTCGGTGACTTCTCGACGACTCGGCTTCTTCTTCAGGCAGGCGGTTTGCCTTGCTACTCTGACCACTTGCTCAAGTTTCTTAGATTTGATTACGAAGCCCTCCAAATAACTTAAGACTAGTTTGACCTTGAACCTTTCTACAATCCTTCGTGGAATGTAGACCCCTTTGATTCTTCAGATGTTTCCTCTTCAACTGATTGAAGTCATCTTTCCTTCACAGGTAAGTGTTGGATTGATTTCCTTCGTGGTGTAGGCTTGAGGATTAAACTTGAATGACTTGAGTAGGTTATCGTTTGAATAATAGCTTGAAAGTTTCAAGTAACAAGGTAACCTTTTCTCAAATAGATTCCTCAGCCTTTTACAGTGTTCTTTTGAAAATTTGTCCGTTGAAGAGATAGGTTAATTTTCAAAAGACACTTGTGGTCGTTGGCTTGTCTTGTCTTGTTGCGATCCTTGGAATTGACATTTCCTCGTATGAATGAGTCTTGACTTTTTAGAGTTCGACACGGTGCGAGCTTCCCATTGGTTTATTCTTTTTGCACGCAACGGGATCGAGCACTTTAAGAAAGGTAGTATGGAAGTATTACTTGTTTAAGTAATTTTCTTGACTTCTGTGCAACGGATCTCTTTCAGTTGTCTCGACATGACTGCATTTCCTTGACTTCCCGAGGTGACTTCGAGTCAGCTTCCAATCATTGGATGACTCATCTGTCACTTCAACTTGAGACTTGGCTATCTTGAGTTGACTTGACTGACACTTCAATCAGTGCATCTCACTTGCACCTTGATCGAGTTCTTGTCTTCTCTTCTTTGCCACACTCATTTTGCCTCACAAATGAGTCTTCCTTCTAGTCTCGGTTGACTTCTTGCATATTTTGGCATAGCTGACTTAACTCAGTTCGACCAGCCCTATCTATTACAATGCAATTTACAACAAAAATGGGGTGCCAACTTTCTATTCTAAGTTTTACATGGCATTCATCAAAATCTAAAGATTAATTTCCCAACAAATTTTAATGGATTTCTAATTTTAGTAAATACTTTAGAATTGTTTCTTGCAAGACTTAAAGTATTCTCATTATTGCTTCGCCTAAACTGTTCATTATCTATTTATTTTTAAAAAACATTATCGCATTTCTCTTAAATTTACCAACGCTAAAAAAAGGAATTTGAAAAAGTAGGTCATTACACGATTGGCTTTAGATTTAATTTTTTTTAAGGTCTTCTATTGATATCGCGACATGTGAGGTTAGAAGGACGACTATATTAGCTCGAGGAGGCTTTATTGTCTAACTCGCTAAGGTCAATCTCTCTCTGTATAAATATTTTCCAGTAGAAAAAGCTTGTTGGAAGAATGAAAGATGACTATTTTTCCTCTAAAGTTAAGTCCATTAAATTGAGTGCACACTTATGAGTGTGAGGCACAAAACTAATGCATTAAATTTTCCTTCTTTGTTATTACGCTATAAGTTAGTACATCCCCATTCTCATTAGTTAGAAGCGCCAAATAACCTTGTGCTACTAACCTTGCTTTATTTTGAATGATGTTGCCTTGATCATTCAACTTGTTCTCAAATACCCATTTTGTTCTGATGATAGTGTGAGATGGAGGAAATGGAACAAGTTCCTAGCCTTCATTTCTTTCAAGTTGATTTAGCTCTTCTTGTATTTCTAGAAACCAATCTTCATCTTCAATTGCTTCCTTCGCATTTTTAGGCTCTTTTTGAGAAATTAGAGTTTTTTTGGCATATTTTCTTCTCGTCCTGAACTTGTCACGTGGATCCCCAATAATAATATCTTTAGGATGCTTTTTTTGAATTTCAATGATGCTGGGAGATTCGAAGTGTCACCATTTTCTTCTTATTGAACATTTGAAGAAGAGGGTTGGTCATTTTGAGTGATGTTTGGAATAATTGGTTCTACGTCATCTTCATCATCACTATCTTCACTTGGGATTTTTTGAACATTGGAGGCTTCATTGAATTTGACGTATATGGATTCTTCAACTACCAAGCTTGTTTGGTTGTATACTCGGTATGCTTTGCTTTTGGTCAAGTATCCCATAAAGATTCCTTCGTCGACCTTGGGAGCCAAGCTTGTCGAAATGATCCTTGGTGGTTAAAATGAAACATTTGAACCAAATATCTTGAAGTAGTTAATATTTGGTTTTTTTCCCTGCCAAAGCTCATATGGAGTTTTATTTAACTTTGGTCGAAGAAATAATCGGTTTCCCAAGTAGCAAGCGATGTTAATGGCTTCGGCCCAAAAATATTTTGGAAGTACGAATTCATTGAGAATTGACCGACATATTTCTTGTAGAGTTCATTTTTTTCTTTTGGCAACACCATTTTGTTGAGGAGTTCTAGGAGCCGAGAAATTATGAGCATATCCGTTGGTTTAACATAGAACTCTAAATTCACCATCAAATTCACCACCACAATCACTTCTTATAGATATGATAGTATCATATTTTTTATTTTCTATAAGTCTACACAACTTAGCAAACTCATAAGCGGCATCATTTTTATTAGCAAGAAAAATAACTCAAGTATATATAGAGAAGTCATTGAAAATAATGAATGTATATTGTTTTTCACTTAAGTTTGCCGAGCCAATGTCCCCATACAAATCCATATGAATAAGGTGTAGAGCATTGGTTGTGGAAATTTCATCTTTGAGTTTGAAACTACTTTTAACTAATTTGTTCTTTTGACAAGTGTCACCTAAGCCAATAGTTTCAAAATTTAATTTGGGTAGTCCTTTGATATGTTGATTTTTGCAAATATTTTGTAAATTTTTATATCCAAGTCCAAGTCGCCTATGCTATAAAATAGTTAAATAATTGCTAGCGACAAGACAAGAAATATTTTGACTAACCAAATCATTTGTGCAATTTTTCTAAAGATTACTTTTTCTACTAGCTTCACAAATAACTTTATCATTTTTGAGAATAAGATATTTTTCTTTATTAAAAAGAACATTATAATTTAAATCACAAAGTTGTCTTACACTTATCAAATTGAACTTAAGTCCATCTATAAATAAAACATCTTTAAGAGAGAAAGAAGAATCACCAACATCTCCATTGCTAAGCATTTTGCCTTTGCCATTTCTGAACATAACCATTCCTCCCTCTTGTAGCTTGATGTTGGTAAAGAGATGTTCATTTCTGATCATATGGCGCGAACATCTACTGTCCACGAGCCATCTTGAATCCTTTTTGATGTTATTGCCCTAAGTACCTAAAATAAAATTATTTTCAGGTACCATTGAGTGTTGGGGTCCATGAGTTTTAGCATTGAGACTTTTAGGTCTCCAAAAATAATTAGTACTACTTTTAACTCTAAAAGTGCTAGTTAAATGACCATTTTTGTCACAATAAAAGCATGTAATAATTTTATAACTAACTAGCAGGAATAAAAGTCGAAGTTTGGTTCTTTTTCTTGAAATTAGTTTGAATGAGTTTATAACCAAGTCTTAAATTTAAATGCTCACTTTGTTGTGCACCAAGTATTTTTGTAATCTTATTGTCACTTGAGTTAAAACGTTGCACATCCTTTTTATTTTTTTTCTTTTGTGAGCAATTCCTCTACCGAATCAAGACTTCTGACTTTAGCAAGAGTAATAGTATGAGCATGATCAAGATATTCATAAGAGGAAAATAAATTGTCCTTTTTCTAATTTTAAGCTTCTAAAATCCTTTTTCAAATTCTTGTATCTAATAATCAAATTTTTAAACTTATTTTGTAAATCATCATAATCCTCTTGCAATTCGTCAATTAAAGAAGAAGAAGAGTTAGAGCATACCTCGTCAGCTTTGTTAGCATGAGACCTTGTTCGGTTTCCTCATCGTCAGATGCTGCAAGAAGTTCATCCCATGTCTTAGCATCCACATTTAAGGCCTTTTTTTGGGAAAGAACTTTTTCTTATTTTGTTCTTCCTCCGCCATTTTTGGATCCTCGGCGATAAAGTGTCCATGCTTTTCGTATTTAAAGCACGAGTTGTCTCTTTCTTTTCATGTCTTATTTTTATTAACAAATTTTGGCGAATTTTCTCCCAAGTGTGGTCGTTTCCTCGTCTTCCTCGTCACTAGGATAATTATAACTTGTGGCAAGACCCTTTAGATTAGATTGCATACCCGATTGAGAAGTGGATGATATGGAATTCTTCTTTACCTTGAGATAGACTTCATAAAGGAAAAGATTTCCAATAAGCTCATCAAACTTGAGTGTTTCAAGATTTTGAGCTTCCGTGATAGCTATAACTTTTTCGGACGAAGTACCTGGAAGAGCATTCAAAACTTTACTCACCTTGTCTTCTTCAGAAATAAGTTTTCCGAGTTCCAATAAAGGATTAACAATGTTGTCAAGCCTTTCCTCCATCCTTGAAATGCCTTCACCTTCATGAGTTTTCGAAATCCTTGACTAGCATGGTTTTTCGATCTTGTTTCACCTTCTTAATCCCTTCATAGATGGTTTCCAATTTTTTCCACACTTCGAGTGCGAATTTAATTCCCCTTATACGATTATATTTGGTATCGGTAAGACAACAATGCAAAATATTTAAAGCTTTACCGTTTAGAGAAAAAGATTTTTTATCTTTATCATCAAACTCCTTGAAATCCTTATGTATTCCAATTTCTTTGTTGGTTTAGCAACTCCTTTAATAATCGCGTTCCAAATATTCCGCAACCTTGTAAAAAACATTCCATTCTAGCTTTCCAAAAAGCATAATTGTTGGAGTCGAAAAGAGGCGGCTTGTTAGAGCATCGGATGGAAGATAGTTCTCGTTCGTAGCCATGGATCTTTCCTATTTACTCGCAAAGAATAAACGAGTTTTCCAAAGAGTTTGGCTTTGATACACTTATTAGTCCAAGTGGCTATGAAAATCTAGAGGGGGTGAATAGATTTTTCCAATTTTTAGATTTTTCTTCAGTTTATCGAATAAGTGAGGATTTTCAAGAATTTAACAGTTAGAAGAAGAATGAACACAAAGATATATAGTGGTTCCACTCACCTAAAGCTTAATCCACTACCCCCGGTATGTCCACTGGATTTCGAAAAGAAAATTTTATTAATCGATTCGCAAACAATTACAACTCAACTAGAAGAGTACCAAACTCTTCTTACACCAATAACCTTGAAGTATTAAACTCTCCAATACCTAGTCTAATCAACCAAGTGTGTTCTTACCAAAAGAACACTTAACAAGTAATTCTTATTTTTGATGATTTTGATCTATCAAGATTACACCTCAAATGAATTTATACAACTTTGAACGTGCAAGTGTAATCAAGAAATAAAGCCTAATAAGCAAGATGTGAAAGTGCAAAACTTAGGCTATTACAATAAGATGTAAAAATGAAATCTTAAGAGATTTTGCTGAGATTTTCTTACTGTGTTGTAGAATTGTGTTGTATTGTTGTATTGATCCTCCAATCTTCTTCATCTATTTATAGAAGAGCTCCAAAATTTGAATTCCAACATATGCTCTAATTTAAATTTTATCTACAAAAAGAATATTAAGATATCCACAAAATAATGGCCAAAAATGGTAAAGTGATAAAAGTGAAAGTCTTGTCTGCTGCAACGTTCAAAATCATCGGATCTTGGCAAGGGCGACTGGTAGGGCGACCGGTCACCATGTTGTAAAAATTGGATTTAATAAAACTGAGTGTGATCTGACACTAGGTTGCCCTACAGGGGCACCGGTCGCTGTCTAGGGCAATCGGTCGCCATGCATGGTGACATGTGCCTAGGAGAGTAAACATTCAGAAATGTCTCTCAGGTACCGGTCGCCTATGAGGGAGATCGATTGCCTTTTAGGCACATACTACATGTGCTTTGAGTCGACCGTCTATGAAAAGTGACTGAATGGGTCCCTACTTTGTCACTTTGTGAGCCCGTATTATTTTCTTGTACCCTTTGGGACTTTGGACCATATCATGAGATGTAAGTTTGATGACGCTACTTTAGCATGTATCTAATAGCCATGTGTGATTCAGTCTGTCGGAGCATGTTTTGGGAAGCTGTCAAGACCAAGCTAATTGGCAAGTGGGGCCGAGAAAGATTTTAATTAGTAACACACTTATGTTCTATAATTCATAGCCCGCGGGACGACTATGTCGAAATGTGTTTGACTAGTCATGAATATAAAAACATATTTTAGTCGAGCATGCTCTATTTATTTCATTGAGGTATCTAGAGATGCTTCACTCGGTGCGACCATTTAGTAGGGGTACATAACAAGTTATTGAGTTGTAGGGTTATGTTAATTTTGTGATGACTTAATATAACTCTCCTAACATATACTTTTGGCTTGGTCGCACGCCTTATTCCATGTATGCAAGAAGAGACGTGAGATGAGAACTATAAGGATGTGATTTAAATGAGTCGAGTCAAATATGTATGAGTGGGAGATATTGAGTGCATTTAGGTTGCATCCATATTCGAGATAATAGAGAGCCCTATTTAGATGAGGTTTATATAAAAACTTCTCTCATCATGACTCTAGCTGATATATGGGATTGAGATATATATTGATATTCCCTACAATATCAGAATAATTTGAGAATGGCGTCTCTTACAAGAAAAAAAATAATCTCTCTCCTAAAATTTCTCTCTACGATTTTCATCTTGGAGCATCACCAAATTGTTCTCCAAAAGTTTAACGTATGAACATCAAAGTAAATAATTGTACTAGTTATTTACACCAATGATATAGATGGTTCGTGATCTTGCTCGTAGTTTGCTCATGGTTCAATTAATTTACGGGATTTGTTCGTTGTTGACGGTGCAATCAAAGAAGGCTTGTAGGCGGTTTAATCCTAGCTATGTGGATCGACAGTCTCGCTTCAATATATATATATATATATATATATATATTCGATCCAATTATTGTGTGCAAATATGTGATTTAAGTTTTGACCCATATTTGCTAATGCCCATCAAGAAAGAAAACGAAGGCCCAAAGAAGAATACATATATTTAGTTAAGAAATGTCATAGAATCAAATCATGGTTCGTGTTCGTAAGAGTTTAATAGTTGAGGTATTCTGCATATATAAATCATACATGTGGTCCGTGTTGATCCAGATACTTCACTTATTCTATAGATTTTTTACGATTATCGCATTATGTTTTTTTCTAGGATTATCAGCATATTCTAGGATGATGATGTTTTTTTATACTCGAGCTTGTCGTGTAATAATATTCCCAACATGAGTAGCTGTTAGAAAAATTAAACAAGCATCTTGTCAACTTCTCTTCTCTGTTTTTCTTCCTCTCCAGATTTTTTTCGAAATTTTAGGGCGCGATTGGATATGCTTTCATTTTGAAATTTTCTTTTTGCTAGAGAATAGTGGTGAAAAGAATTTTGGAAGAAAAAAGATGAATTTTGAGAGTGTGATTGGATGTGAGATGAAAAAGTAATGATGAAAGTTTATTTGATTTAAAAATAGTAAAATAATGATTGGATATGATTGATAGTTAGAAATGTGTGAGTGAGTGAATAGTGAAATTTATGAGAGAATGTGTAATAATGATTTGTTTTTTTGTGGAAAAATATGTAGATGTGATTGGTAAGAGAAAAAATGAGAAAATGTGAAAGTGAGAGAATATTATATTTTCTGAAAATTTTCATAAACAATCGCATGTTTGGTCAAAAAAATTCCAGCAGAACGGAAATGGATTGTCATTCACATCCAATCGCGCCCTTAATCTTTAATATTGTATATTATTGAAGTTTGATGAATTTTTTTGACCAATATACCTGTTAAGCTTTAAAATGTCAAACGCGTTTCACTTTCGTAGGACGACAGAATAAGAACATGATGCAACTAAGAAACTACCTTATGTTGATTTTAGTTTTCTGTTAATAACTTTTCAACCGTAGACCAATTAATGTAGTTATTGAAAAATTGGGTTTTGATCCACAATTTATTTTTCCTTTCTCATATGTCAGAGGAGGTTGAATTGACTTGGAGACCCAGCTGTGGGTTGGAGTTGGGCCCAATAGCGGTCCTCTTTCGAGTTTTTATAGTAATTGATAGTCTATTGTCTATAATTACAGTACAATCAGTACAATATTTAAATATATATTGACAATGTCATTTTATACATTTATATTTAGTAAAATAATAGCAATTACAAAGAATCCATGTGCACATGTAAAGTTTCAAATGTCTACGTAAATTAGGGAAAATTATATTTTTGGTCCTTTAATTGGCCTAAATATATTTTTGATCCTCTATGTTTTAGAGATGGCGTTTGGCAACCACTAGCTTTTAAAAAATTGCACATTTGGTCCTATTTTTAATTTTGGGGATATCCTATTCATAAAATATTAACATGACAAAATTAATGCTTATGCGGATTAATCTTACAACATGTAATAAATTGGCGGGTAAATTGATAACATATATTCTGTTTCTGCAAACAACCACAATAATATAATATATATTCTATTTAGACAAAGATGAAAAATGAACTCATCAAATGAAGAAATACATTTACTTATACCATCTAAATATATATATACACAAACTATACATATAATATATGTATAATACCTAGATATAAATTATTTATAATATGTATTTTTTATGTTTTCTGGTGAAGGGTGGGGAATTGGTGGGTTGGGTTCCTTCTTTGTTATTTTTTTATGTTTTTTTATTCATTTAACTATACAAGATTTAATTATTTGTTTAGATTACTCTGTTTTATTTAATTCTTAATTTAAACTTAAACAGATATTTTAATTTTAAATATTATTATTTAGATTTATTAAAATACTAATAATATATATGATGTAAACTATTTTATTTTATTTTATCATGACAAATTTCAAATACCTTCTCTTTCTAAGTATGAGATTCCTAAAGTATTTTTTATTTTTGAATAAATTTTATATATAATTTTTTAATAATTAATAATTTTTTTAAAACTTGTAAACTCTTTTATATTTTTGCTATTGTTTACAAAATAAATTATTTTCCATGCCTTCGTTTGTTTCTAAGTAAGCACCATGTCACAAAATTCTATCTACCTAAACATTAATTTTGTCAATTCAGCGTTTTAAGAATATGATATTCCCAAAATTAAAAAATCCAAATGAGCAACTTTTTAAAGTTAGTGTTGTCAAACACTATCCCAAAAATGTCGAGAACTAAAAGTGTATTTAGGCCAACTTAAAGGACCAAAAATACAATTTTGCCTTATATAGATATTGTTGCCGCAAACTTGTATATATATTGTTACATATAAAGTGGCTTTAAGATTATATATCACCCATAAAATAGAAAAGAAATGGACTTCATCAGTTCATCCCACTATTGAATCAAGAGCATGGAAAACAATACAATAATAGTAGAGCCAACAGTCATGCAGATGTGCTCCTGTGTTGACCAGACCACAAACCCATGACTCACTACGCCAAAAAGACTCGGATAACGCTTTTTTTCCCCTTTAGATAACGTTACAAAGTGCTATCGGAATCACCGTTATCCAAGACTATCCTCGTAGATAGCGCTTATAAAACGCTATCCGAGATGCGATTTTATAACGCTTTTTTGAGAACGCGCTATCCCATATTTGTATTCATAAGATAACACTCCATAAAAGAAGCGTTATCGACATTAATTTGATAGCGATTTTGGGAAGAAGCATTATCCCATATTTGAATTTAGTAAATAGCACTTCATAAAAGAAGCGTTATCTTACGATGATTTTTAAATCTTTCAGATTTAGCCAAACTTATGTTTCCCACCATTTAATCATGTGGCCAACAAGAGCAAACAAAATACAACATGAGAGCGACAACAAAATTCATAAATCATAAAATTAAAAATCAAATAGACAAAATTTATCCTAAAATATTATTTTAGCAAGTATAAAAATATTGAACACTGCATCATTCACTTGAAATTATAACAAAAGTATCTCAATACAATGTTATAAGAGTAGCTCGCCTCCAAAATATCACCTAAATATCATAACGACAATCACCTAAATATCATATATCAACAATACAACAAATTGCAACATTAAGCCGAGCATTGAACAACAAAATAGATCATCATGTTTTACAATACAAAATATAATATTCTTTCATCACAATACACTAGGTGATCAATAAAAGATAACTTGGTTGCTTCAAAATACCATATGCTAACTTGGTAGTTTGGATTCTTCTTTATAAATCAACCTACAAGAAAATCCAAAAAAGATACACATTAATCCCCTATAACACACACACACACACACACACACACACACTGGATAGAGCATGAAAATTTAACATATTCCTAAAAATCATGAACATTAATGTAAGATAATAATTAAGAAAGCTGTGTCAAGTCCATTAGAAAGAGAGGCTCCAGCCCTTCATTCCCAGAAGCCCTGTAATCAAGTAGATTTGACAAGGAAAATGTGAACATTAAATTATCAAACTAGAAATAATCCTGGAGACATATATGAACCAAGTATCAGAACTCCCAATTCATTACCAACTTTGATACATAAAAAAAAATAATGGTACAAAAAGAGCCATATCTACTTCAGAAAGTACAAAAATAAGAACTTGAGAACTCTGATATCCTACATAGCTAATATTTCTTCATGAACTAGATTTTTGCTTATAAAAACAACTATTTTTGTTTTGGTAAAGTTGATTATTCAGATTGTAATTTTCTAACTTCTAATGGTTCTTATCTATCAAAGATATCCACCCAAGTTTTAAGCCAAAATTCAAGTGAAGTATGAAGTTTTAAAACATTACCATCAACTCTATGAATATATCAGACAAAAAAGAGATGTTAGTATTCCCAAGAATTCAATGAATTTGTTCAAAAAAGAATATATCTATTAAAAGTCAGACGTTATATTATAACAAATAATCGATTAAAAAATACTCACCAATAAATTAAACTTAACATGGACAAATATTTATGTATTTCATTTATGTATACTTAAATATATTCGCATAATAACAAGTCTTCTACATGATCAATACAACATCAGGTAGAACATATATCAACTAAAACCATAATCATGTGCTACAATATCAAATCTCTACACTGATATCTAAGGCTATAAATGTGTACGTATACATCACATCAAGCATATTAAGTTTTTGTGTTCTAATATGATGTAGTCAGTCTCTATTCTTTTGGCCAGCCTATGGGGAAACAGAGGAGTGTGCTAAAAGTTACTAAGCAAACTTCAGAACATCCTACTTTATGTGTTTTTCACTCATAGTCTTCTTGTTCCATCTTAAAGACATGCTGAATAAATTAATATAAACCTTCAATGAGAACAAGTTATAGAATTAAAAATGAATAGGACTTCCCAAGAAAGAAAAAGGACCTGGTTACGCTGTTGCAGTTTTCATGTGTGAAATTGATACCGAACTGCTCAAAATTGTTTTTTACATGTAAAGAATGTAAAAAAACACCAATATCTTTTCCACAATGGGGATATTTATTTTTCCACAATCCTGTAAGAATACAAAACAAGAGTTCAATTTCAAATGAAAAACACACATGTTCAGAATATCGTACGTGTTAGTCTCTTTATACAAGTAAGACCACTGAAGCATTGTTATAACTTTACCAGTTAATCAAACGAGTATAAAAAATGAGTATATACAGTCTTCGCCCAAAGCATCTCTGCTTTCGGATCAAGAGTTCTTGTGATAACTTCCTCAGGTATCACCATCACACGCTTAATCAGTGCATCTTCTAAACCCTTCAGATCACACCTATTGAATAAAATTCATTAAATACACTCTCCTGTAAATCTAGATAGAAACATCAATTCAAATATTAAAAAAAGAACAAAATCCCTACTTAATAACAGAAGAGTCAATCTCCTTCCCCTTGAAAATTCAATATCACCAAGATGAAGAATTACATCTACTTTAATATTACTACCCATCGTACTCAAGAAATCAATCTCAAACTCATCATTAATATTACATTCCAAGGGAAATTGTAGCTCCAGTTAGATGCTTACCATCGTCCTCAAGAAATCCACCTCCAGGCACAAAACCCACAAACTCTCAACTTTTAAGGCTACACTCCTTAAAGAGGTTATAACAACAAATAAACCCAGGTTTTGAATAAGAACACAAAATTAAAATACTTTCTTAGGGACAATTAAACAACTGGCCCTTTTAAGTGGTGATTTTAGAGTGAGAAAATTGACTTGATGGAAAAGTACAGAGATGGTAAATGTAATTTTCCAGTAAATTAAAACTACAACATGAGAACCAGTGCACACATACAATTATAAATACCCAATAATCAAGCTAATAAGAGAAAATATTCGAACTAGCAGCAACAAAGATTAGAACTGCAGTTGCTAATTACCTCTTTCTTAGTGGCTAGGGCTTAGAATTTAAAATTGGAGTTTTTTCCTCACAAGCTTACATTGAGGCCTCACGTATGTCGGTCGGACGTTTGTTGCCGGCAGCAGCAACGACGGTGGATGGGTGGGCATGAGGTGACGACAATAAAAGTGAGAGATGAGAGTCGAGCGTGAGAAGAGAACAAGAGAACGCAGGGAGTTGTCGTTGATCCAAAACCTCTTTTTTAAATGTTATGTTATTCTTTAAAATTCAATAAATAAACAAGGTTTTTTTTTTCTTAACAATGAAAACTTGTAATTGCAGTTGGTGTAAAATATTTTTTGTAGTACTATATTTTTCATAAATAACACTTAAAGATAACGCTTGATGTACAAAGCGTTATTATAAGAAAATATATAGCGTTTCTTTAATTAGTGTTATCTTAATGAAATAGACTCGATCGTAGAGATAACACTTTAGGATAACGCATGTTGTCCAAGCGTTATTCCAATAATATTATAACACTTATTTAATTAAGCGCTGTCTTTAGTTTTATTCATATAACACTTCGTTAATAAAACGCTATTATATGGTTTATTGTGATAACGCTTTCCTACAAAAGTGTTGCCTAAAATATCTGCAGATTTTTCAATAACACTACCATCCTGAAAGTCGTTATCCGAAATATCTTATCTGAACTATTTTCTGCGTACTCTTGCCAATTTTGACAACCAATCTTGAAATGAAATCTTAATTATATATAGTCTGAAAAGCATGAAGCATTGTGATGGTCATACTGTTGGAATTTGAAACAGTTGACCTGGTGTGAAGCCTTATAATTTGAAAAGTAGTTTCCACATTAATCATTCCAAGAACCTGACATATTATTATCAGCCAATGTTGCGGTTTTTCTTTAATAAATGAAAATATATATAAAAAACAAAAAAGAAAAAGTCATGATCACAAACTGATCAGATAGCAAAAAATAAAATAATGTTAAACTTAAAAAAAAAAAGAAAAAAATAATAAAAATAAATTAAAACCGCAATCTAAATGAAGAGCGTCTATTTCTATAGGATTTTCGAATGACATTGTCATTTGTTTTTTAGCACGTACTCAAATATCGTCTTAATGATCTGATATATCATTTGAAATGTCACTAAAATCTTGAGCCCACAATCATCTTCTTCTACTTTTGAGGAATCAGTCAATGTTGCAGTTGAAGATAGGCCCAATTATTTTTTCATAAGTACAGAGGCCTGGGATGGCGCGGGCAGACACGGAATTTGACCTCTTCGTGTGTGTGTGTCTGTTTTCCAATGATTATATATTTATATTTTGTGAAAATAATTTGACTATTTTATCCTTGAAGATGAATTTATTTTTCAAACAGTTTAATGATTTGAGATTTTTTTTTACACGGGTCATAATTAGCTCCGATCTTAAGGTTATAAGTGGACACTTGATTTTTTCTCCTTCATTATTATACAAAATCATGTTTCATATCATATTCTACTTTACAGATGATTGTAACGTGCACAACACTTACCATTTAAAAAACTCACAATTGATGCTTGATTTATGTTTGAAAATTAATATTGTAAGAGTTATACATGAGATAATTATCGGTGCGGTAGAATAAAAAATGTAACATTTTTTTGGAATAGAAGATCTCATACGACCAAATGCTATTTAGCTATAATTCGTGTGCCTTAAAATGATATTGTAAATACCCACCATGTACTACGGTAAATTTATAATGTAAATGATATTTGTAATTACCCACCAAGTGCTACAGTAAATTGTTAATGTAAATCATATTTTGTTCATATATACTTGCTTATAGTTAGTTATAATCCTTATTTTCACTCTTCCTATTTTAATCATCGAAGCATTTAAGCTAACTCACATTGCAGGTCAACAATTTGATTCAAATGTCATATCAAACTTACGTATGTACTAAACTCGAATGCAGCTACATCTAGAGATGTTAAATAGGCCGCGGCCCGCGCGTTGGCCCGGACCGTTTTAACCGAAAAAATAAGAGGGTTAGGGCCTATTATTTTGGCCTATTTAAAATCCAGATTTTTCTGGGCCGAAGCGTTTAGCCTGAGGCCCGTTAGGGCTAGCCCGTAGTTAACCGGGCTAGACCGCCAATTGTGTTTTTTTTTAAAAATATATATATCATTCTACTATAATATATGTAGTTTATTACATGTTACCTATTACTAAATATATATTTTTTCAGATTCACATCTCCCTGGCCACCGTTAATAGATTAAATATATAATTTTAAAAATTATGACTTATAGTCATCTGAGTAATTTCAAAAAAAAAAAGTATTAATTTTACCCATTTTGTATGGGTAAAAAATGTTATCTTTTAGTACTATAGTTTTATTTTTAAAATTTAGATCATAAAATATTTAAATTTTATAATTTTATTAATATTGTGTAATTAATAACTATGCATGATTTTTTTGTAATGAATACTTTAACTTAAAATGTTAAACTTAAATGTTATATATGTTAGAGATTGAAATTTTAGATTTAAATATATGATTTTTAATTTTTTAACTTAATGTTCGATAGTGGCCCATGTTGCCCGAAGCCCACTAAGATTAGGGTTAGATTCCAATATCGTCAGACCGTTTAATAGTGGCCCGTTTAGTTGGAAGACTGTTTAGCCCGAAGCTTGATAGGGCTAGTCCGAAACCGCTAGGACTAGCCCGTTTAACATCTCTAGCTACATCAGTATATATGTACTAAATAAACAATTTATATCATCAATAGCATTTCACAAATAATGCAATTTTAATAATGTAAATAAATCTACATATTGGCACTAAATCGGTTAATAAACTTTGCGTTAGACTGTACTTAAAAAAAAAATCTTTGCGTTAAACTTTTTGGGAAAATGACAAAAATGCCCACCTATTTAGTTCAAAACCCTGCAAAATACTTACTTTTAATAAATATTACCTAACAATACGCTACCCGGTCTCATATTCCACCAAATGCGCTCCAAGTTCTATCATTCCCACACAATACGCTGCACATAAAACAACCATAAAAAAACAGAGCACCAGTTAGAAATTCGAAACGTAGCAGCCAAAACAAGTGCGCAAACACTGTGCGAGGAGAAGAACAAGGAGAATACATCTTTTCGAGCACAAAGGAAGAAGAATCGGACTGCAGATCGGGAAAAAGAAAAACATAGATGAACAAAAAAGCAACAAATAGAAGAAGAAAGTAGGACAAAAAAATAAGTTACCAAACAACCCAATCTGAAAAAGCAATGCTTATTTTATTCTGAAAAAAAATTGTTTACATCATTGCACATCGATTTCCAGATGCAAAATCATAATTGTGTGTGTGTATATATATATATATATTTATATCGGATGAGTCTAAAAACCTGTATGCAATTTTTTAGATAATTGTTTCAAAGTTGTTTCATTTTTGTTTCAAAGTTGTTTCATTTTTGTTGAAAAAGTGTTTCTATTCTATATGATTCCCAAATACAGCACATTGCTTCCCTCTATATAGGAATACTGTTTCATATTTGTTTCAATTATGTTTCTTTCATGTTTCAAATAAAACAACAAAGAAACACTAAAAAACAACAACGAAACAAAAAATAAACAATACATCTTGTACAAAAATAATTAAAAACTAATAAAAACAACAGACAACAGCATAGAAGCACAACAGAAACAACACAGAAACGAAAAAATAAAAATCCATATAAACAATAAATAACAAAATAAATCCAGTAATATAAAGAAAAAAACATCATACCTCAGCAACATCAACACCTATAAATCCAACATCTTTGGCCGCGAATGGATAAGAAACAAAATTCATTTTCGTTCCGCTAGAGAAATTTTTACACCAAACATATGATTGTTTATGAAACTTTTCAGAAAATATATTATTCTCTCACTTTCACTTTTTCTTATTTTTTCTATCACCAATCACATCTACACATTTTTTCACAAAAAACTAATCATTATTACACATTCTCCCACAAATTTCACTATTCATTCACTCACACATTTCTAACTACCAATCATTGTTTTACTATTCTTAAATCAAATCAACTTTCATCATTACTTTTCCATCTCACATCCAATCACAATCTCAAAATTCATCTTTTTTCTTCTAAAATATTTTTTACCACTATTCTCTAGCAAAATGAAAATTTTCAAAATGAAAGTATATCCAATCGCGCCCTTTCTTTTTGGATGATTTTCCCTTAACAACTTGTTTTTCATCAACATCCACAAGTTTCATCTTTCTTTTTTAGAAGATGAAGAAATTAGGACTCCGATTTTGAACAAGAAGTTACCGGAATCAAAGAGAAAACAAACCAACAATGGCGGACATGCAAAGGAAAAAACTCAAACTCGAGAGGAAAGAGAGAGAGAAAGTGACAAATTGGACACGAAAGGGCTGCAACATAAATGAGGAGAAAAATTAAAAAAAAAAAAAAGAGCGTACAGAAAGTAAATAAAAAGGTAGGGATATGAAATGTTAGTAAAACTGAGATTTGTGCAAAAGAGAAGGTATTTTGTGTAATTTCCCCAAACTTTTTCTTCTCCTTGAATATCTTCTCCTTGAATATGTACTTTCTGCTAAAAACATATTAAGGGGACAAGTACTCACCCATCAAAAGGGGCCAAGTACTCTATAAACTAATATATACATGAATTATTGATTGTCTAGTTCTTGAGGTGAGGTCAAAAAAGCCCACTGTTTTTAGTTTCTTAATGATGCAATAATTTAATTTCCACATAATTAATTTGTATAGGCACACAATTAATTCTTACATGAAAATTATGTTTATGCTGGATCTAATAACAGGCCTAGTGCATGCATATAATGTCTTAAATAAATTCTTAGAGCCCGTTTAGTTTGAAATATTAAAGTGCTTTCACCAAGCCTATACAATTAGTTCTTGCTAAAAAATTATTTTTATACATTGGTAAATAGCAAGACTAGTGCATGCATGTCTTAAAGAAATTATTAGGTACTTTACTACTTTAACTAGATTTTCAAGTAAAATGGATTAGTTATGCTTACCATATTGACCATATAGAATTAATTAAGAATAATAATATATTTATATTAAGTGTTTTTGAATATAAACAATGAAGTATTTTATATTTAATACTGAGTTTTGGTAAGTTAATAAAAAAAGTAAAATATTAATAATAGAATATTGAGGCTGCTTTTTAGGGCATATAACTCCAAGTTAGGGTTCTGAGTAAATCCAAGTCTTCTTTCTCCTTGAGCTGAAAATCTTCTAATAGGAACTTGTCTGCACACATGCAAACATTAGATGGGCACGGGAGTTGTCCCAGGGAGGCCCTTCCTACGCCCAAGTCAGCATGGTGAACGAGAGAGAATATAAGGCAATAACTGAATACTAAATAATAAGTAAAATTATGAGAGATTAACTTACACATGAATTGAGGACGGACCTTTATATACCTGGGTGATGGGCTTTGAGGGCCGTGTAGGAGAAAGTGGTATGTGGGTCAGTCTCGGACCCTTTGGGCAGGCCAATTCCATATGTAGCTCATTTATTATTGAGCAATTAATAATATTATTACAATATATAAATCAAATTATATATTAAATATTAAAGGACATTTTGCCCTCAATATAAGCCCCCTAACTCCGGTGTTGTAGAAGAATGGAGCAGTGTGGGAGCTAAACTGATACCGTATTTGGCTTTTATTGAGATTCCATGGAAATTTACGAGGACTCCCCGTGAGGTATCCCCTCCCCACCGGGAGCACCGGAGGAGGTTTATTTACGAGGACCCTTCCTCCCGTTGGGAGCCCAACTTTGACCATGTCTTCCAAAGGTAATTTAACTTTGAATTCCCTTACTCGGTAGCACACTTAGTGAAAATTTCTTGAGAATTGAGGAGAGTGTCCATGGAGAGTTGTAGAGAGGAATGGAATGCATCAAGTTGTAATGAGAGCGGTGAGTGCCCGGGAGCCGGGGAAGGGCCCCCCAGGGTGCCTTCTCGGAGCGGGCGATGGGGCGCCCTCCCATGCGGGGGAGAGGGCACTCCTCGGGGGCAGCCCAATCCCCCCGGTCCGTCCTTCTTTGCATATTTATCCATCTTCTCTGGAATTTTCTCATATTTCAAGCCGGATTTTGAATTTCGGCCTTTCTTCTCTTCCGCTCAGGGGCCGAGGTATTACCGACCGTTCAGTCACTAGTTCCGTTATTCCGTTCCAACCTTTGCCTGTGGAATTTGATATTCCTCTTTTAGCTCCAGAGCTATGTTTGGTTGGTGAAGGGGAAGTAGAGCTTCAATCGGATTTGTGCCCAAGTGATGAGGTTTCCGAAGAAGAATTTGAGGGGGATAGTCCAGGCTAGGCCTCTCGGCCTAAGTATCAGCATAGGCCTCCTCCCAGCTGCTGAGCTTGTCCCGATAGAGTTAGTCAGCAAAGTTTCATCCTAGTATCTTTATAGGTAGAGAAAGCAGTTGGGGCTCCTTTCGGCGTTCTGTATGTTGGCTCTAGGGTCGGAGAACAGACTTACTCATCCGCCTGAGGGCTTTATTATAATGTATCTGTGCAGCTTCTCTGTTGGCTTCACTCTTAATGCAGATAATTTTCTTATGGCAATCCTCAGATCGATAGGAGCATGTGTTGGACAGATGGTTCCCCAGGCCTATGCGTGCATACGGGGGTATGAGTATGATATGCAGAAGTTGGATATGCCCGCTGTTGTAGATGGGCTTCACTCCTTGTTCTATGCCAAGAAGTCTTCAGGAGATATTTTCTTTCATTTCTTTCCCCACTCCCAATGTAAGTTCCTCACGGGGCTTCTTTTTTCCTGGTAAGTTGTGGAAAGAGGATTCTTCTATGTAAGGGCTAATTAGGAGTTTTCCCACGAGTGGGTCTTGTTAGTCCAAGTGGCTACGATAATCTAGAGGGGGGTGAATAGATTATGCCGATTTTTCGCAAATCGCCCTCTTTTTCGAATCAACAAGTAAATGACAAGAATGTAAATACGGAAATTAAACAACACTCGTTGATTTAAAGAGGTTCAACCCACCTAGGGCCTAATCCTCTACCACCCCAGTATCTCCGGGATGGATTTCAAAAAGAAAAAGATTTTTATTAATTACCACAATTAATACAACACCTTGAGGATCACCACAATCCTCTTACAACACCTTCAAGGAGATTACCACAATCTTCCTTCACCACCTTTGAAGAGTACCACACTCTTCAAACACCTATCACCTAAATCACCCAAGTGTATTCTTACCACAAGAATACTCACAAGGATGTCTTGTGTTGAATGATGGACAAAATTCAAGATTACAACTCTATGAAACCAATACAAATATTGAGTGCAAGTGTAATCAAGAATCAAAAGCCTAGACCTCAAAGATCTCGCTAGTGAAAAGTTTTAAGGCTATTACAACAAGAATGAAAAAATGAAAGCTTGAATAATTTGCGATTTCTTGTTGTGTATTTTGCTTGTATGTGTTGTGTCTTGTGTCTTCAATTCATCCTCTATTTATAGGGAAGCTTCACCAACATAGGCTCCCAACATAGGCTCTCTATCTTCACTTTTGTCTACAAAAAGAAGATCACAAGATGTAGAAATATTGTAAAATCGAAAAGCAAATCTTGTTGTCACAGTTGCAACGGTTGGAATTTTCTTTGTCAAAAAATAACATAGGCGACGGTTGCCTGTTGAAGATTTTGACCGTTTTAAAAAATAGTGCGATCCAGGTAGGGGTTGCGGGGGGTGCGACGGTCGAGGTGGGGTGCGGCCGTGCCGCCTAGGTGCGACTGGCCGACCTCACCCTTGACCGGTCCCCTCCCTCTTTCTTCAAGACTGTAAGTTCTTTTGAGTTTCTAATCTTGGTCACGGTCGACCACTTTGGGCGACCGGTCGACCCCTTTGAAATGTTGTCCGATTTTTTTCAAAAATAAACTTCAAGAAATACTCAGGAAAATTAGTAAAAACATTTTAAATCATTTGGGAGTATTTAGACAACATTTATAAACATAGTTTTGGTGTAAAAACCAATTTAAACAAAACCATCAAAAGTGTTGTCCAATTTTTATCAAATTAAAAACTCTAAGAAATACTCCAAAAATTAGTAAAAACATTTTAAATCATTTATGAGTATTTGGACAACATATAAAAACATTGTTTTGGTATAAAATCTTATTTAAAACAAAATCATCAAAATCTTGATAAAAACATTTATCTAACAGGTCTTGGAGGCCAAGTCAGCCCGTGGTATTGCTGCTTCACGCAAGAAGATGTCAGAGGTCTATAGATCAAAATGGTTGTTTGAGAGTCTTCTGAGTGTTATAGACTTCTTGTGTATTCAACATTGTTTGCTTCATTGCATTGCTCCTTACTTTTGCTCATATACTTGATTGTTTCTATTATCTGATACTATATCTTGCTTACTCTTTAGGAAATGAGAGTTATAGCATTGCTGAGTTGATGGCATCCAAGAAGAAGGAGAAGGAGAAGGCCAATGGAAAGTATGATATTGGCAGGAGTTCGAATGTCCCGCCCAA
This sequence comes from Rehmannia glutinosa, assembly GCA_016081115.2. Lineage (NCBI taxonomy): Eukaryota > Viridiplantae > Streptophyta > Magnoliopsida > Lamiales > Orobanchaceae > Rehmannia > Rehmannia glutinosa. The sequence continues at coordinate 74,855,895 of CM071927.1, read as the reverse complement.
GGGAGATAGTGGGCGCGGGTCGCGCTCTCACCATTTGGATAGTGACCGGCATCCAGGTTCTCGTCCTGGTGATCACATTGATGTTGTTCATACTTCACCGGCTCTTCATGGGAGAAGAGGCTGAGGACAGAGCTCGGTGAGGCTGCTTCTGGGACCATTGCCCCCCAAGTTCTCTTTTCTGGAAGATTGAACCATCATGAGGGAATTCAGTCCCATTGGGACTTTACAGATTCAGGTATGGGATATTCCAGAACGATGGGAGCATTGTCAGCCTATGATCAATCCCGCCTTGGGTCCTTGTCCATCAAGGACATGCAGATACATCTTTGTGGAGACATCGCTAGGGTAAGCTTAGTGGTTACTTTATGTTTCATTCTTCATTCTTGTTCCCCTTTATTCCATATGACTTATGCAAATCGTGATGCAGATTCTGAACCTTGCTGCAACTTCGAGTCACTGGGGCAAGGTGGTGGAGGAAGAGAATGGCCAAATGCGGGGTGAGGTATACAAGCAACAACTAAAAGCTAAAAGCTTAGCTTTCACAACTTAAGCTTAAATTCCATTAGCTTATAAGCTCCCCCTGTCACAAAACATCATTAGTCAAGCATAAAAGTTCACAATACATCAAATGGACTAAACATTGTTCACAACTTATGGCTTTCAAGGGCCCTAGCTTATAGCTTTTCTTGCAAGCTTATTTTCGCTCTTTGAGCGTATGAGCATTTTTCCTGTTTCTCCCCCTTTGGAATCATCAAAAAGAATGTTAGCACGATAAAAACATCATATATTCATATCAAAGTGCGCAAATTTATCGATTTATCGAGCTTATTGAAAATTGAAGCTTAAATTCCAAATAAAAGGGAAAAATTGATCAATTGACTTGCAAAAGCTCATTTGATTGATAAAACATGATCTCTATAAACTTATATGACTTTTCAAATCGAGAGAATCACGTAGGTGATGAATTTTTCATTGAAACATTTTGTCGAACACTTGGCGTGCGTCGAATAAAACTAGAAGTATATAACACCTTTGAAATTCATTTAAGCCAAAACTTTTCATCACCAATTCAGTGCAAACAACATTCAATACATCATAAATATTAAGCTCATCACATTCATATGAAACTAGAATCAAGAATTTTGCAAACAAGTCAAAAAATCAAGGGTTCAACCCAATTGAGCAAATGGAGTAGAATTCTTACCATTTGATCGGGAAAGATGAGTCATAATGATGATAATCATGATATATAATATCCATGTTGTGAAAAAGATGCATGAAAACCATTTTTGAATGAAATATATGAAAATTTGGCAAAGGGACGAAAAATGGCCAAAATATGTTAAAGTTGCGAATCTTGAAAGAGAACCATTTTAATCCAATTTTATGCTTAGGGCGACGGTCGACGTTGAGGGCGGCGGTTGCCTCAACCCTTTCAGCCCATGTCATCGATTTTTCCAAAATCCGAATTTTCAACCAAAAATCTGATTTTTCGCCCCTAAGTTTTAAAAACGCAAAATGCAAACGTAAGCCTCATTCAATATGCATTATGCCTAACCGAGCTCAGATCGATGCAAAAGTCTCGGAAGACGGTGGTTTTGTAAAAATGTCCGCTAATTGATCTTGAGATGGTACAAAAGATATCTCAATTTTTCGTTTTGAGACACAATCCCTTAGAAAATGATGTCGAATCTCAATATGTTTAGTACGGTTATGATGAACCGGATTTTGCGCAATATTTATAGCGGATATGTTATCACAAAAGATAGGAACATTTTCAAAAGAACATTTATAATCCGCTAAAGTTTGTTTCATCCAAAGAAGTTGTGTACAACAAAATGCGCGGAAATATATTCGGCCGGCCGTTGAAAGTGAAACACAATTTTGTTTCTTTGAAAACCAAGATACTAGGCAATCGCCTAAAAATTGACATGATCCGGAAGTACTTTTCCAATCATCAATATTTCCCGCATAGTCCGAATCACTATAACCTTTAAGAGAAAAATTTTCATTCTTTGGATAGAATAAACCATATTGAATAGTGTCTTTCAAATATCGAAAAATCCTTTTAAGCACTCATATGAGATTCTTTGGGATTACTTTGAAAACGAGCACATAGGCATACGGCATGAAGAATGTCCGGTCTACTTGCGGTTAAATAAAGTAAACTACCAATCATACCTCTATATTTGGATTCATCAACCGACTTGCCTTTTTCATCTTTGTCAATCTTGACATTTGTTGCCATTGGGGTAGAGACGGTTCTTCCTTCTTCAATGCCAAATTTCTTCAAAAGCTCCTTTGTATATTTTGATTGAGAAATATAAATTCCTTCTTGGCATTGCTTAATTTGAAGTCAAGGAAGAAGTTGAGCTCCCCATCATGCTCATTTCAAATTCACCTTGCATTAACTTAGAAAATTTCTTGCACAAAGATTCATTAGTAGCACCAAAAATAATATCATCAACATAAATTTGCACTAATAAGCAATCTTGTCCTTTTTCAAAAACAAAGAGAGTAGTGTCAACTTTACATCTTGTAAAACCATTTTGCAAAAGAAAAGAGCTAAGTCTATCATACCATGCACGGGGTGCTTGTTTCAAACAATACAAGGCCTTTTTAAGTCTATAAACATTATTAGGCCTAGAAAAATTTTCAAACCCGGAGGTTGTTTTACATAGACTTCTTCTTGAATAATACCATTTAAAAATGCGGATTTTACATCCATTTGGTAAAGCTTGAAATTTTAAAACAAGAATAGGCAAGTAAAATACGAATAGCTTCTAAACGTCTACTACGGGTGCAAATGTTTCATCATAATCAATACCTTCTTCTTGACAATAACCTTGAGCTACTAACCTTGCTTTGTTTGAACAATATTGCCTTGGTCATCGAGCTTGTTCGAAATACCCATTTTGTACCAATAATGGTTTGAGATGGAGGACAAGGTACTAATTCTCATACATCATTCCTTTCAAATTGATTCAATTCCTCTTGCATTTCTAAAAACCAATCCTCATCTTCAATGGCTTCCTTAGCATTTTTAGGCTCTTTTTGAGATATAAGAGCTTTCTCGGCAAATTTTCCTCGAGTCATTACTTTATCAAGGGGATCACCAATAATAAGATCTTTTGGGTGATCTCCTTAAATTTCAATGCTACGGGAAGATTCAAGTATCACCTTTATCTTCTTGAGGAACACTTGAGCTTGAAGGTTGATCATTTTGAGTTTCATCTTGAACAATGGTTTCAACGATATCCTCTTCATCACTTTCATCATTGGGTATCCTTTCAACATTTTTAGAAGCTTCATTGAATTTGACATGGATAGATTCTTCAACAACCCCACTAGTCTTATTATAAACCCGATATGCTTTGCTCTTGATTGAATACCCATAAATATTCCTTCATCGGCCTTAGGATCAAGTTTGTCCAATTGATCCTTAATATTCAAAAAATAAAGCATTTACATCCAAATATTTTGAAATAACTAATATTTGGAGTTCTTCCTTTCCAAAGCTCATATGGAGTTTTATTCATTTTAGGACGAAGATAAACTCGATTAATGACATAGCAAGCGGTACTTACGGCTTCGGCCCAAAAATATTTTGGAAGTGAAAATTCGTTGAGCATTGAACGACACATCTCTTGAAGAGTCCGATTTTCCTTTCGGCTACTCCATTTTGTTGAGGTGTCCTTGGAGTAGAAAAATTATGAGCATATCCTTTAGTTTCACATAAAACTCGAAATTCACCATCAAATTCTCCACCTCGATCACTTCGTATAGACTTTATAGTATCTTCCTTTTCATTCTCAATAAGTCTACACAACTTAACAAACTCATTAACGGCATCGCTTTTATTAGCAAGAAAAAGAGTCCAAGTATATCTAGAAAAATCATCAACTATAACAAAAGTGTAATGTTTTCCACTTAGACTTGCCGTTCCAATATCCCCATACAAATCTAAATGAAGTAGTTGTAGAGGCTTGGTTGTGGAAATTTCATTTTTGGGCTTAAAACTACTCTTAACTAATTTGTTCTTTTGACAAGTGTCACATAAGCCAAGATTTTCAAAATTCAATTTGGGTAGTCCTTTTACATGTTGGTTTTTGTAAATAGTTTGCAAATTTTTGTATCCAACATGTCCAAGTCGCCCATGCCATAAGCTAGTTAAATCATTATTGGCGACAAGACAAGAAACATTTTGACTAACCAAATCACTTGTACAAATTTTGTAAAGATTGCCTTTTCTAATTGCTTCACAAATAATTTTATCATTTTTGGAAATAAGGCATTTTTCTTTATTAAAAACAACATTATAATTTGAGTCACAAAGTTGGCTAACACTTATCAAATTGAACTTAAGCCCTTCTACTAAAAGAACATTACTAAGAGAGAAAGAAGAGTTACCAATTTCTCCATTTCCAAGAATTCTTCCTTTGCCATTGCGAACATGACCATACCCTCTTCTTGGAGCTTGATGTTGGTAAAAAGTTCTCTCTTTCCGGTCATATGGCGTGAACATCCGCTGTCCACGAGCCATTTTGAATCTTCCATTGTTGTTATAGCCCCTATAACCTACAAAGGAATTATTTTTAGGTACCCTATAATTTTGGGGTCCATGGGGGTTAGCCTTGAGACCTTTAGGTCTCCAATAATAGCTAAAATTATTCTTCAATTTACAATTGCTAGCATAGTGTCCATTTTTACCACAATAAAAACAAGTAATAATATGAGGACTAAAGACGTACAAAAGTTGGACCTTGGTCTTTTTTCTTAAAATTATTTTGAAAAGGTTTGTAACCAAGTCCTAATTTAGAATGCTCACCTCTTTGTGCATCTAAAATTTTTGTGACTTTACCCGTACTTAAATTGAATTGATGCACATCCTTTTTCAAATTTTCAATATCATTTGTGAGCGTTTGTTTTTCGGTTTCAAGTGTACGGACCATAGTAAGAGTAATAGCATGAGCTTTATCAAGAGAGTCATAAGAAGTAAATAATTTATCTTTTTCTAGTTTAAGCTCTTTATGCTCCTTTTTCAAATTCTTGTATTTAATAATCAAATTTTGAAACTCATTTTGCAATTCATCAAAATCACATTGTAATTCATCAACTAGGGAAGAAGATGAAACATTAGAGCGCACCTCGGTATTTTCATCGTCTATAGCCATAAGACCATGTTCGATTCTCCTTCCTCTCGTCGGTTATTTCAAGTAATTCATCCCAAGTTTTAACGTCCGCATTTAATGCCTTCGTTTTTCGGAAAAGGCTTTTTCTTCTTTTGTTGCTCTTCCGCTAATTTTGGGCAATCGGCTATGTAGTGCCCGGATTTTCCGCATTTGAAGCAAGAATTGTCTCTTGGCTTTCTTGCTTTATTTTTGTTTACAAAATTTGCAAATTTTCTAACAAGAGCCGTTTCTTCATCATCCTCATCACTAGCATAATAAACATTATTAGAAGAAGATGCTAAGCCTTTAATAATATTTTGCGTGCCGGTTTAGAGGTGGATGGTTGAGAATTTTTCCTCTCCTTGAGATATACTTCATAGATGAGGAGATTCCCAATGAGCTCATCAAACTTGAGTGTCTCAAGATTTTGAGCTTCCGTGATTGCCGTCACCTTTTTCGGACCATGAGTAGGAAGGGCGTTTAATACCTTGGTCACCTTGTCTTCTTCGGAGATGACCTTTCCAAGGGCCACAAGAGGATTGACAATGTTGTCAAGCCTTTCCACCATTTTTGATATGCTTTCACCATCATGCATATTGAAATTTTCAAAGTCTTTCACAAGCATTGTTTTTCTTGCTTGCTTTACTTTCTTTGTGCCCTCATAAATGGTTTCTAGTTTTTCCCAAACTTCATGTGCCGACCGTATGCCTCTTATGCGATTATATTCGGTGGCGGTAAAGAGAGCAATGTAAAATATTTAAGGCCTTACCATTTAGAGAGAAAGTTTCTTATTGTCATTTTCATCGTACTCCTTGAATGGCTTGGGAGTAGTGGTACCATCCTCCAATTTTGTTGTTGGTTGAGCAACTCCTTCAATGACCACATTCCAAATATCAAATCCGCATCCTTGTAGAAAGCACTCCATGCGGTCTTTCCAAAATGCGTAGTTGTTGGCGTCGAATAGTGGTGGCTTGTTGGTGGAGGCGGTGGTGAGATAAGCTTCATTCGTAGCCATGGATCTTTCCTCTTTACTGAACGAGCTTAGCCAAAGAGTTTGGCTCGATACCACTTGTTAGTCCAAGTGGCTACGATAATCTAGAGAGGGGGTGAATAGATTATGCCGATTTTTCGCAAATCGCCCTCTTTTTCGAATCAACAAGTAAATGACAAGAATGTAAATACGGAAATTAAACAACACTCGTTGATTTAAAGAGGTTCAACCCACCTAGGGCCTAATCCTCTACCACCCCAAAGATTATCTAGGGATGGATTTCAAAAAGAAAAAGATTTTTATTAATTATCACAATTAATACAACACCTTGAGGATCACCACAATCCTCTTACAACACCTTCAAGGAGATTACCACAATCTTCCTTCACCACCTTTGAAGAGTACCACACTCTTCAAACACCTATCACCTAAATCACCCAAGTGTATTCTTACCACAAGAATACTCACAAGGATGTCTTGTGTTGAATGATGGACAAAATTCAAGATTACAACTCTATGAAACCAATACAAATATTGAGTGCAAGTGTAATCAAGAATCAAAAAGCCTAGACCTCAAAGATGTGCTAGTGAAAAGTACTTAGGCTATTACAACAAGAATGAAAAAATGAAAGCTTGAATAATTTGCAGATTTCTTGTTGTGTATTTTGCTTGTATGTGTTGTGTCTTGTGTCTTCAATTCATCCTCTATTTATAGGGAAACTTCACCAACATAGGCTCCTCTATCTTCACTTTTGTCTACAAAAAGAAGATCACAGGATGTAGAAATATTGTACAAAATTGAAAAGCAAATCTTGCTGTCACAGATTGCAACGGTTGGAATTTTGCTGTCAAAAAATAACATAGGGCGACCGGTTGCCCTGTTGAAGATTTCGACCGTTTTTAAAAAATAGTGCGATCCAGGTAGGGGTTGCAGGGGGGTGCGACCGGTCGAGGTGGGGTGCGACCGGTCGACCTCACACTTGACCGGTCCCCCTCCCTCTTTTTTCAAGACCTGTAAGTTCTGTTTCGAGTTTCTAATCTTCAGGTACCGGTCGACCACTTTGGGCGACCGGTCGACCGCCCCTTTGAAATGTTGTCCGATTTTTTTCAAAAATAAACTTCAAGAAATACTCCATAAAATTAGTAAAAATATTTTAAATCATTTGGGAGTATTTAGACATCATTTATAAACATAGTTTTGGTGTAAAAACCAATTTAAACAAAACCATCAAAAGTGTTGTCCAATTTTTATCAAATTAAAAACTCTAAGAAATACTCCAAAAATTAGTAAAAACATTTTAAATCATTTAGGAGTATTTGGACAACATATAAAAACATTGTTTTGGTATAAAATCTTATTTAAAACAAAATCATCAAAATCTTGATAAAAACATTTATCTAACAGGTCTTGGAGGCCAAGTCAGCCCGTGGTATTGCTGCTTCACGCAAGAAGATGTCAGAGGTCTATAGATCAAAATGGTTGTTTGAGAGTCTTCTGAGTGTTATAGACTTCTTGTGTATTCAACATTGTTTGCTTCATTGCATTGCTCCTTACTTTTGCTCATATACTTGATTGTTTCTATTATCTGATACTATATCTTGCTTACTCTTTAGGAAATGAGAGTTATAGCATTGCTGAGTTGATGGCATCCAAGAAGAAGGAGAAGGAGAAGGCCAATGGAAAGTATGATATTGGCAGGAGTTCGAATGTCCCGCCCAAGGGAGATAGTGGGCGCGGGTCGCGCTCTCACCATTTGGATAGTGACTCGCATCCAGGTTCTCGTCCTGGTGATCACATTGATGTTGTTCATACTTCACCGGCTCTTCATGGGAGAAGAGGCTGAGGACAGAGCTCGGTGAGGCTGCTTCTGGGACCATTGCCCCCCAAGTTCTCTTTTCTGGAAGAGTGAACCATCATGAGGGAATTCAGTCCCATTGGGACTTTACAGATTCAGGTATGGGATATTCCAGAACGATGGGAGCATTGTCAGCCTATGATCAATCCCGCCTTGGGTCCTTGTCCATCAAGGACATGCAGATACATCTTTGTGGAGACATCGCTAGGGTAAGCTTAGTGGTTACTTTATGTTTCATTCTTCATTCTTGTTCCCCTTTATTCCATATGACTTATGCAAATCGTGATGCAGATTCTGAACCTTGCTGCAACTTCGAGTCACTGGGGCAAGGTGGTGGAGGAAGAGAATGGCCAAATGCGGGGTGAGGTGAAGAGCATTAAGGAGGGCGACATTCGTCATGAGGGTCAGATGTCTAATTTGTCTAAAAAGTATGACTAGGCAAAGGCTCATCTGGAGCATGAGGTGAGGAGGGCGAGGCATTTTTTCAGTCTCCTACGGGCGCCCAGTTGAGATCCGGCTAGGTGGAGGCCTATAGGGCTTCATTGGATTATCGTCCAGATTTACTGAGGGAGTCTTTCTGCTACTTTTATAAGGCGGTGCCCTCCAGTGAGGTGATAGATCTCTTGAAGAGGAGATCTGCGGTGCCGATGCTGCAAAAGATGATGGAGCCCCCCCATGCTTGAGTAGTAGTAGATTTTTCCGGCCTAGATGGTCCTTGATTTAGGTCCACCTGTTAGGGACTTGCTTTCTGCACTTGGATATTTTTCTTGCTTATTCTCCGAAGATGTTTATTTGCCCCGAATGGGCCAGGTGATGTTCTGTTGCTTTAATGCTATTCACATACTCGTGTTGTTCTTTATGCATATTCGCTTCATTACATTTTAATTGTAATATTTGCACATGATTTCTTGTAGCTGGGGACTTGTTTATCTTTAGTGTGGAGATGGGTCCTTCCTTTTGGGAGAAAGTCTTAGTTTCTCCGGAATGGTCAGAGATGCGTTTACGGATATTAATAGATGCCCTTCCACGACCCAGAGGGGTCACCCTTCAGAAGCTCAGGGGACGCCCTCCCGTAGCCCGGAGGCTGACCCTTTCCCGAGCATTGGGATTCTTTTCCGAGCCCTTATCTTCATTATTTCTCTGATCGCACATTCATTTCTTCAGTGCAGGTGTCACCGTTGTTCGCTTTCTTTTCGTTGCACATTTTAGTGACTCATGTTTGTGAGGTTCCCCATAAGGAGACCCCTCCACTCCGAGAGCACCAAATAGGGTTTAAGTTTCCAATTAAATCAAGAGGACCCCCGTGAGGATACCCCTCATCTCTGGGAGTGCCGGAGAGAGTTTAAATTTCCAATAACATCGTGAGGATCCGCGTGAGGAGACCCCTCCTCACCGAGAGCACCGAAGAGGGTTTAAATTTCCAATAACATCGTGAGCATACCCATGAGGATATCCCTCCTTCTCGGGAGCACTGGAGAGGGTTTAAATTTTTGATAATATCATGAGGAGACCTTTCCTCTCTGGGAGCATCGAAGAGGGTTCAAATTTTCAACTACATCACGAAGATCCCCGTGAGGAGACCCCTCCTCTCCAGGTGCACCAAAGAGGGTTTACATTTTTTATTGAATCGTGAGGATCCCAGTAAGGATACCCCTCCTCTCGGGAGTGCCGGAGAGGGTTTAAATTTCCAATTAAATCATCAGGATCTCCATGAGGAGACCTCTCCTCCCCAGGAGTGCCAGAGAGGGTTTAAATTTCCGATTAAATCATAAAGATCCCCATAAGGAGACCCCTCCTTCCCTAGAGCGTCGGAGAGGGTTTAGATTTTTGATAATAACGTGAGGATCCCCATGAGGAGACCATTTCTCTCTGGGATCGCCGGAGAGGGTTTCAATTTTCGATAACATCGTGAGGAGAACCCTCCTTTCAGGTGGGGCACAGAGAGGGTTTATTTTTTATTGAGGAGAGCACCCAAATGGTCATGGACTGTGGTTGTCTTCGGCAACTAACTACCTACAAGAAATCATAGCCGAAAAGTGAAAGTAATTCATTCATTATTCTTAAATCAATAAAGTTTTATGCCCCGTAGGGGGAAATAAGCTGCAAACATAAACAATAATATTTAACACCTCTAGGGCGGAAATAAACCGAAAGCAAGCAAAAATACGAAAGCCGCTGGAGAGCGGGGAAAAGCTGGTATTTACGAGAGCTAGCGAAGTTCGCGACTCCTAGGGTTGTGTGGCACTCTCACTGTGTGAGCTAGGGAACTTGCTCGTCTTTCCCGTAGCTACATTCTCGGAGGACACTCTTGGCACCCTATGCTTCTGATCCTCCAGAAATCACATTGATGACTCCGGCTACATGAGTATCACGTTTTTGTCTTCCTTCAGATCTGGGTAGCATTGAGCCCACGGGGGTTCTTTTCCGTGTGACCTCTCGTTGTGGCAGAATCTGCTTTGATCCATGTAATCCTTGAGGTAAACCTTCTGGATGAGCCACTAGATCTCTCTCTTTAGCACAAAAAAATCGTCGGTGGTGTGCCCCTTCATCTTTATGGTAGAGACAATATAGATTGGAACGTGCTCTCTTAGGGTTCTTCTTCAATTGTCTAGGCGAGTCAATGATCTTTTTTCTTTGGGCAGTGATTAGCACTTCGAAAGCTGGTACATTCAAAGGGGTGAAGTTTATTTCATACTCCATTCTTTGGTCCTTTCGGGGTTGATTCCTGTCATCTTCCCTGGTCTTGCGCTTAGTGCTGGGCTCTAGTCTAGTGGACTCCTCCACACTAATGTGTTTAACTGCTTGGCTTAACAACTCCTCCAGGCTAGAGGGAGGTTTCCCGACCAAAGATTCTTTCAGACGTCCCTGGTGGAGGTTTTGATGTAGGATTCCGACCAATGTCTCATGTTGGACATTGGCAACTTCGTTGACAGCTCCACGAATCATTTCATAAACTCCTACAACGTTTTTCCTTCCTTTGCATCACCTAGAAGAGATGAGCGATGGTCTTGGGCACTTTCTGTTGATGGAGAAATGATGCATTAAGGCTTCAACAAGTTTGTTTATCCTGCAGACCATCCGATCCACCGAGAGCTGGATGAACCAGAGACAGGCGCTTGGTTGATGAAAGTGGTGCGGAATACCTTGCAGTAGGAGGCGTCCATCATGTCGTAGAGATCCACCTTCACATAAAATTTATCTAAGTGCTCCTGGGAATCTCTAGTTCCATCATACTTCGGGAGATTGGAGGTCTTGATTCCTGAAGGTAGTGACTTAGTCAGGATGGCAAGGGCCAAGGAACTCCCTCTTCATCAAGCGGTGAGTCCCGTGAGTCAAGCTTGGCTGCTATGTTGTATTGCTTGGGACTCTTGACTAGCGGCGACTCTTCATGATTTTTCGGGGCCTTCATATCTTCATCCCCGACCTCCCAAGTTAGTGGTCTATAGCGGGCGGAGCTCGAGTTTCATCCCAGACTCCAAACCCACGACCTGGTGTCTTTGAGCATTCCAGTCGCTTCTTCAAGCAAGTGCTTCATGGCTACCCAAGTCACACAAATTTCTCCGGGGGTGGAGCCCCCCAGAATGAGGAAGCGGTGCCCCTTTTATTTGCGGCCGGTGGGGGCAGCACTCCTCTAGGAGGATGAGGGCTGGCCCTTCGTCTTCCAGGTGGCCGTTCTTCCTGTTGGTCTCGGACTCCACGACCAGTAGCTTGAGATCCAGTTTCACTTACTTGAGATCGGGTATGCATCTTCGTGTGCTTTGGTTGTTTCCCATAAGTGGCGCCAATATGACGCTGCTTTTTAGGGCAGATCACTCCAAGTTAGGATTTTTGAATAAATCCAAGTCTTCTTCTCCTTGAGTTGAAAATCTTCTACTGGAAACTTTCTTGCACACATGCAAATGTTAGAGGGGCCCTGAGATTATCCCAATGAGGCCCCTCCGACGCTCAAGTCAGCACGGTGAACGAGAGATAATATAAGACATTAACTGAATATTGGATAATAATTAAGTGAGATTATGAGAGATTAACTTACAAGTGAAAAGGATGGACCTTTATATACCTGGGTGGCAGACCTTGTGGGCCGTGTAGGAAAAAAAGTCTTGTGGGTCAGTCTTGGATTCTTTGAGCTGGGTTATTCCATCTGTAGCTCATTGATTATTGACATTTTAATATTATTCCAATATATAAATTGAATTATATATTAAATATTAAAGGACATTTTGCCCCCCCAACATATATTCTATATACCTGATAAAATTTAATAAATAAGTATATATATCCTCAAATTTTCAAATAATAAAAAATTAACCAGATACCATTTAAAAATGATAACAAATTAATTATCTTTAAGATCTATAGCAGAAAATAAATTAATTAATGATATTGATTAAATAATACTTTTGGTCTTGTTGTCCCAATTTGAGACAAAGTGCTAAATTAATAATTTGATAAATTTATATGATAATAATACATATACAAGAATTCATATAACTACATACATCAACACAGTAAATTTATGTTCAGTTTATGAATACTTCATAAAAAAGACTAAATTGTCATTTATTTCTTGTGGAAATTGATAATAATGTCACCTCGAATTGTATCTCTAACTTTTTTAACCTAATAAGAACTTTTGACGTGTTTTTCTCATAGTTCAACTAAAAAAATAATTTGATGTCATTGCTGCTTTAAGAGCTTTACTATCTTCAAATTCGTCATCTTTATCAGTTCTCAAGACGTTCTTAATTATCTCTCATCAGTTAATATTTATGCAATTGTGTTATTTTCTTTAAGGAGTTTCATAGATATTTGGCGTCTATTCCATTACAATAATCCAATTCTTTGATTAGATTTTGCCATTGTCACTTGTGACTTGTGAGTACCTTAACTATGCGGTTCATCTAAATTCTTTGAAGCCATGGTATTCGATCGGTGGTCTAAGTTTAAAATGACCGAAGTTTATAATAATGAAAGTAATCTGCAATTGTATTTGCATATCATCATTGCCTGTAAAACATCTATACATAATATATTAAAACATTTAATCATTAATTAAATGAATAATATTTTGATAAATTAATAAATTATTATTAATTTATCAAATATTTAATAACTTGTTAGATTAAAAACTTTTTCGAGTTTCAATACTATTAGTTTAGAGAAGTTTAATAATATATCCTATATAAAAAACAGTTGAGTGTCATCACAATGCATCAAAATCGTCTCAATGGATCCCAGTTCCAAACTTCTTCCAATATTAATTCTTCAAATCCAAGTGAGAATAAAATATATATAAATAAATCTTCTTCTCGTATTTCATCAAGATCCTCTCATGTGATAGCTGTACGAATATACCACCAAAAATCTTTAAAGAAAAAGTAATACTATATAATATTACATATATTCTACGAGTACCATAATACATACAACGAAGAAGCAGCGCACGTGAAAAACATGGCAACACGGAATCAAGAAAAAATAATACTGTACAAGTTAATTAATACTATATATAATATATATACACACTGTATATATATATATAGAGTATTATATTTTATCGAATTCAATCATGAAAAAGAATTCAAATTTTGATAAAGTTTTTCGAATTCACCTCATATATATTATATTTAATGTCGGTACATATTCATGACTTGGTTGGTCAAAATAATGGTTTAATAAGTATCCTTCTCTTTCAAATGTATATATACGTATATATGTATGTGTAAGTGCACGTAAAATATAATATGACCTCTCATTTTTAATTTTTTTAGGAAAGAATATGACCTCCCATTATAATTAAGCCACATGCAATAGTAATGGTCCGAGGGCTTTAACAGATCACATCCAGGCGGGAACCACTGGTCCCAAACTGCGTGCATCGCATGCCCACCCTTTTTTTTATTGTTTTTATTAATTATACTATTATTTGTTTGCTTTCTTTTGTGTCTACAATTATTGGTGACCAAGGATATGTATTTAGATTCTCTGTACTGATTTTTCTATGTAAATCTATTCAGAGTTTCTTCAATTTTAACTTGTACCTTCCTGTTAGTTGGTTGTTGTTTGGTAGTCCGAGTAATGTAAAACAAGAGAGTGAAAACGGAATTTCTTTATTGGCCGGTCTGAAAGGTGCTGCCTTTTTTGGCCTTTGATTCTGTCATCATTTTGACGATTTTGTAGTTGAACAAAAGAGATTGCAAAATCATCTATTTCGTAATTTAAGGTGAAAAATTGACTCCGGATTAATTTTTTGGGTAAAATATAATAACATCCCCTAAACTTGACTCTATGTCTCACTTATCTTCTTAGCTTGGCCCTATATCTCATTTACCTCTCTGAACTTACAAATTTAACACTTATCCCCCTCAATTAAATTAAAATATAATGTACGGACAAAACTACCCTTAATAACAATTGTTTTTAGCTAGTTTTAATAATTGTATCTCAATTTTGATTTTTACGATCTTTATTTAAATTATTTTTTATGCAAAAAAAAATTGTAACAGAACAAGTTCAAAAAATAAAAATATTTTATTAATAGATGAGTATAACAAATAAAAAATATTGAAGTGTAGAATTATTTTGATTATTAGAGTTCAATGTAAAGTTAACTTTCAGTTTTTAAATATTTTCAAATAATACGAATAAATATATTTTTGTAAATTGAATATACATACATATTATTATTTTTAATTATTGATAATATATATTTTAATATAATCATATATATAATGGTTTAGAATGAGAGAACGATTAATACAAATTTTCTTTGGTAATAGTTAAATGGTTTGAATAATCTTTGCTCAAATAATAAGATTTAGCGTCTAAAATATTTTGGTAGAACTAATTGGATGTGCTCTTAATAATATAATATCGATTATTCATTAAATATGGAAATTTATTAATGCTATGTTTTGGACTACTAATTACATTAAATAAACAAGAAATAAATAAAGAAGTGCTAAATTTATAACCAAAGTAAGTTTAAGAAAATACATTTATTCATATTTTTTGTAATATTGAAAAATTATTTAAATTAAATAGTTAATATTTTTTTATTCATTTTTTATATCTAAACTTTTTGTGTATTTATTGTATATTGTTTTAAGTTTTTAAAATTTAAATTATTTAATGTACAATTAAAAAAACCCAGTTTTTGAAGTTAATAAAAATGTAAATCAAATAGGGTACAAAATATTCAACTATTACTAAAAATATGTATATTTTTTTTATAAATAGTAGTTTTGTCTATACATTATATTTTAATTTGATTGAAGGGGGTAAGTATTACATTTGCAAGTTCAGGAGGGTAAATGAGACATAGGGTCAAGTTCAGTGGTGTTATTGTATTTTACCCTTCTTTTTTTCCTTTAATGTCTTAAGTTTTCGGTTTTGCGGCCCAAAACTAGGGATGTCAATGGGTGGGTATGGTCCGGGTCCGACAGGACCCAAGACCCGACCTGTTAAAAAATGCATACCCACCTGATCCATCTAGTTAGACCCATATCCGCCCCAACCCATACCCGTTTCTAGCGGGTAAGACCCGTTAGTCCCGACAACTTTATATATTTGGCCAAAATTGTAAATTTTTACTCAAAATAGTTCACTCAAAACTTATGATAATTATATAATTTTGTAGATATTATGTGAATTATGAAATAAACACCAACATATATAAATCAAGAGTTCTTGAACAACAATATATTCACTCTATATATAAACTAAAAAAAAATAAATATATATATATATATATATATATGGGGAGGAAATTGCACTTTTGGTCCCATAAGAAAAGGGGTCAAGCATTTTTAGTCCCACAATTTGTATTTTTGGTCCCAAATAATTTTTTTAAGCATATTTAGTCTTATATGATTCAAAAGTTGCAATTTTAGTCCCAAAACTAACGGAAAACTTAACTGGCCGTTAACTCTATTCTTACGGGACCAAAAGTGCATTTATCCGGAAATTAATAAAAAAAATTATTTGAAAAATCTGAAAAATGTCTAACAAATTTGAAAAATGTTTCAATAAAATTTAAAATTATTTGCAATTTATTTAAAAAGTTATAAAAAATCCAAAAATATTTTAAAATCTAAAAATTAAAATCTAAAAATATGATAATTTGTTTAAAAAATAAAAAAAAGTAAGAAAATGGAAATTATTTTAAAATCTAAAAAAATTCTAAAAATAAATATAGAAATTGTTCAAAATAACTACAAATCCTTTTTTTTTTAAAATATTGACATTTACTTTCAATTTTTTAATATATTTTAAATTCCAAAATAAAAAAATCAAAACACTTTTTAAAACTTCGAAAAATATTTTAAAAAAATCTGGAAGTTTTTTTAAAAATTATCAAATTTTAATATTCCGATTTTGGAATAATGTTAAGACTTTTAAATAAATTTTGGATTTTTTTAAAACAAATTTCAGTATTTTCGTGAATTTTTATATTTTATCAATTTTAGTTTTGTAAAAAAATCAATGTTTTTACCCTTTTTGGAATTTTTAAAACAATCAGATTTTTTGGTTAATAATTTCAAAATGTTCTAGTTTTCAGTTTTTAATCTTTTTTATTTTTTTTTCATATTTTTAGAAAATTTTCCAGATTTTTAATTTTATATTGAAAATAATATCGAGTTTTTTTTAATTTAGAATTTTAAAACATTTTAAATAAAATTCAGATATTTAAACAAGTGTATAGTTTTTTTAACAATTTTCACATTTCTTGTTTTTGCAATTTTCGGATTTGAAAATAACTTCAATTTTTTTAAATAAATCATCATAATTTTTATATTTTAATTTTTAGATTTTATTTTTTTGGAGATTTTTATATCTTTTTTAATAAATTGAAAATAATTTTTAAAATTGTTTGATAATTTTTCAGATTTTTTTTTTTTTTAATTAATTTTCTGATAAAATGCACTTTTGGTCCCGTAAGAATAGAGTTAACGGTCAGTTAAGTTTTCCGTTAGTGTTGGGACTAAAATTACAACTTTTAAATCATATGGGACTAAATATGCTTAAAAAAATTGTTTGGGACTAAAAGTGTTTGACCCCTTTTCTTATGGGACCAAAAGTGCAATTTCCTCTATATATGGGTCAGGTCCTACCATACTCGTTAGCCGATCCATACCCGTCCGGGTCTAAAACCCAATACCTGTTACCTGTGCCACACCCATTTATTAGACTCATACTCGCCCCAAATGAGGCGGGTCTGGTTCTGGTCCGGGTCATACCCGGACTCATTGCCATCCCTACCCAAAACCCTGTTCCTATGGTCTGAATGAATTTAAATCGCGGGATATGCTCAATTAGACCAAGGTTTACAATAAAGGCATGTATACTTCTCGCATAATGGATCCAATGCCACATTGTCCCCTTCTAGCCTCCCCCAAGAAGTCACCGGTTTCTAGATTTGCAAGTTCAAGAGGGTAAATGAGACATAGGGTCAAGTTCAGGGGGTGTTATTGTATTTTACTCTTCTTTTTTCTTTTAATGTCTGAAGTTTTCGGTTTTGCGGCCCAAAACTAGGGATGTCAATGGGTTGGGTATGGGTCGGGTGCAACTGGACCTGAGACCCAACCTGTTAAAAAAATACAATACACATACCCACCCCGATCCGTCTCATCTTAGACTCATATCCGCCCGACTTATACTCGTTTCTAGCGGGTAAGACCCGTTAGTCCCGACAACTTTATATATTTGGCCAAAATTGTAAGATTTTTACTCAAAATAGTGCACTCAAAACTTATGATAATTATATAATTTTGTAGATATTATGTGAATTATGAAATAAAGACCAACATATATAAATCAAGAGTTCCTGAACAACAATATATTCACTCTATATATAAACTAAAAAAAATAAAATAAATAAAAATATAATAAAATATATATATGGGTCAGGTCCTACCATACCCGTTACCTGAACCATACCCATCAGGTCAAAAAACCAATACATGTTACTCCGTCCCATACCCATTTATTGGACTCATACTCGCCCAAATGAGGCGGATCTCGGTTTCACGGTCTTACCGGACCCATTGCCATCCCTACCCAAAACCCTGTTCCTATGGTCCGAATGAATTTAAATCGCGGATATGCTCAATTAGACCAAGGTTTACAACAAGACATGTATCTTACTGCGCATAATGGATCCAATACCACATTGTCCCGTTCTAGCCTCCTCAAGAAGTCGCTAGGTTTCTAGAAGGATTCGAACCCCACCGAGTAGCAAGACAACATATTTCTAATTGGTTGAATAGTTGAGATGTGCCTAAATGGACTTGAACCCGAACCACAAGGATCTTAGGGTCTCCTCTACCACTAGGGCAAGGGCTTATTGTTTTTGATTTAATGTGTGATATTTTATTTTATAGATATATATATATATATACACATCATATAAGTTAGATATATTTTTTTTAAATATGCATTTAGAGTAAATCATATAACATTTGACGGTCATTCATAAAGTGGAATACAAAATAAAACACTAAATTACAATACATAATTTGATGATGCACGAGCGGTGGATAGACGCATGTACATGTGGCATTATGTACTCGCACACGTGGACCGACCAGAGCATATATACCGAGAAAAAGTTCCAGTTCAACCCGGGTCAGACAGAGAAGAAATCCACTGAATGACTTGGACAAGCTCCACTCAGAAACGTCAATGATGACCGAGATGAAGTTCATTGGCGAAAAACTTGCCACTTGCGGCTTCAGTATAAGGAAAACACGTAAAATATTGTTAAATACTTGTCATCCATGCAAGTCATGTAGAATTTTGGAGTGGCAAGTGTCCCACTAGAATTCTAGATATAACTGCCCACTCAATATAATAGTATAAATAGAACTCATTTATGAGGAAAAAGACAACATAAAAATATTATATAAATAACTTTGTAATTGATATTCTGCCAGCAGACAATCGACCAGGTGTCCTGCTCGGTCATTAATATAAATACATCTTCATTTCATCCCTTTTGTATTTTTTGGCTATTAAAAGGGTAATTAATTTTTGTTGAGCAAATCACAACATCAACAAATTGGTGCTAGAATGAGGCCCGTTGGTCCAGTTATAAGATTATAAAGTCCTATCTAGGCATCTTAGCCAATTTCATATAAACTTTCTAGAAATCACCATGAGTCAAGAGGATACAACGCGTAATGTCTAGAGGCAAGACCAACCAGGAAATCATATTCAGCCCCCACCTGATACCGGGGCCACGGCGGCTTTGCCTATTCAGCAGCTCATCACCAATCTAGACTTTTTGCAAAAAATGGCCCTGTTGGTGACTCAGACGTTGGGAGCACCTCAACCTCTGTTTATAGCCCCTGCTCCTCCCCGTAATGTTGAAAATGTCTAAGTTCGCCAAAATGGGGAAAACCAAGAAGCCAATTCCCAGAATAGATGCCAAGAAATTAGACGCGATATTAGACGAATGATGGAAGCTGCTGGAATCACCAACTGAGTAGAAGAATCCTCACCTCCGATCCTGCAGGTCCGCTAGGTGCAGTCCATTTTGGTCACCTAGGGGTGGAACCAATCCGACCTAGGCCTGCTCGATCAATTCAATCTCGCATTCAATATCCAGGGAACCGCGTTCCCCCAAGGAACAACCAAGAACAGGACCCCTATCCCCCCAATGAAAAGGAGGCCAAGATCCACCATCTGAGGCGCCATTTAAATGAATTTTAGGATACGCCTGATGATCTCCTCTATCAAGCCAGCCTGGCTACTAACATTGATCACATTTTGCTCCCCATATCTTGGCCACTCCACTGCCCGCCAAGTTCAAAGTGCCTCAAATTGGTCTATACGATGGAGAGACTGGCCCCTTAACTCACCTACAAAATATCTCATTTAAATCGAGATCTATGGTCTAATCGATGCAATTGTATGTCGGGCGTTCCCACTCACCTTGGGCGAACGAGCCCACAGATGGTTTCGCACCCTTCTACCCTAATCCATTCAATGCTGAATGACTTTGCACCAGTCTTCACCACGCATTTCTTCGTTTCTCGGGTGAGGGCTGCCCCCAAGTACTCAATGGTTACTATAAAGCAAAACAAAGATGAGCCACTCAAAATCTACATTTCCAAATTCAACAAACAGGTTCGCGAAATGAAACCTGTATCGGACGATGCCATGTTGATGGCTGCAATCTCGGGACAATCCCCCTAGTCTCGGTTTCACTGGGTCATCCATGAGTAGGGGGTTAGGAAGGTTAAAGAATTCATTATCCGTGCAAAAAGGCAGATCTATGTTGAGGAGGCCAGATCGGAACCACTTCCGACCAGAAGCAGCAAGCGCCCAAAAGAGAATTTAAGAAGGACTCCAGCTCGGGGTCAGGTACTGGTTTTAAATCTTTCTCAGACAACTCGTCCATGAGCTACAAGTCGTTTCAATAAGTCCGTGTTGAGATCCAAGCAATGAAGAATACACTAACATCTCCCCCAGCCACCATTTACAAAGAAATAAAAGATCTAAACATTTTGCCACCAGCTCGGCCAATGAAGATCGATCATTCAAAATTAGATGATTCCCGATATTGCTGCTACCATAAGACCATTGGTCACGACATAGACAAGTGACGTGATCTGATCTGAGAGCTGATAAGAATAATGTAAAGGGACGGCCTGAAACAGTATCTCAAGGATATGCCATTGACACCACCTTTCCCAGAACGGGTCGAGCACCTGCAGGAACCACCAATCGTGGGCGGGTTCTCCCAATGAATTACAACCACGATTAGTAACTTCTCACACTTCTTAACACAAATCCACTGGAGGACCGCCAATCCATCCGAAAGAGAAAAGTCGATGTCCAAGAAGTCTACAATTCATATAAAAGCACCCATATTACCGAGATGAAAGAGGGCCTGCCGTTAGGACATTTTTCTTTCTCTGACCAGGTGTTAGTCCAAATGGCTACGAAAATCTAGAGGGGGGTGAATAGATTTACCCGAGTTTTCGATTTATGCCCTCTTTTTTGAATATGTGAAAAACTCTTCAATAATGCAAAGAAGAAGAATGAACACATTGATATAAAGTGGTTCAACTCACCTAGAGCCTAATTCACTACCACGCGGTATGTCCGAGTGGATTTCGAAAAAGAAAAGTTTATTAATTGATACCAAACAATTATAACTTCACCTTGAAGAGCACCAAACTCTTCTTACACAAACATCTTAAGAGCACCAAACTCTTCTTACAATCTTAAAGAACACCAAATTCTTCCATATATAAAGAATCAACCAAGTGTGTTCTTGTCAAAAGAACACTCAACAAGTATGTCTTATTTTTGGATGATTTGAACAAATACAATCAAGATTACACTTTGAATAGAATATTACAACTCAAAAGTGCAAGTGTAATCAAGAAGAAAAGCCTAATAAGCAAGATGTGAAAGTGTAGTGTTTAGGCTATTACAACAAGAGTATGAAAATAAAAGATTTAGAAGTTTGCTGAATCTTTCTTGTTGTGATATAGAATAATGTGTTGTATTTGATCCTCCAATACTTCATCTATTTATAGAAGAGCTCCAAGAAGTGGTCTTCAACATAGGCTCCGCCTAATTTTTTAAGCATATTTAGTCTTATATGATTCAAAAGTTGCAATTTTAGTCCCAAAACTAACGGAAAACTTAAGCGGCCGTTAACTCTATTCTTACGGGACCAAAAGTGCATTTATCCGAAATTAATAAAAAAATTATTTGAAAAATCTGAAAAATGTCTAACAAATTTGAAAAATGTTTCAATAAAATTTAAAATTATTTGCAATTTATTTAAAAGTTATAAAAATCCAAAAATATTTTAAAATCTAAAAATTAAAATCTAAAAATATGATAATTTGTTTAAAAAATTAAAAAAAGTAAGAAAATGGAAATTATTTTAAAATCTAAAAAAATTCTAAAAATAAATATAGAAATTGTTCAAAATAACTACAAATCCTTTTTTTTAAAATACTGACATTTACTTTCAATTTTTTAATATATTTTAAATTCCAAAATAAAAAAATCAAAACACTTTTTAAAACTTCGAAAAATATTTTAAAAAAATCTGGAAGTTTTTTTAAAAATTATCAAATTTTAATATTCCGATTTTGGAATAATGTTAAGACTTTTAAATAAATTTTGGATTTTTTTAAAACAAATTTCAGTATTTTCGTGAATTTTTATATTTTATCAATTTTAGTTTTGTAAAAAAATCAATGTTTTTACCCTTTTTGGAATTTTTAAAACAATCAGATTTTTTGGTTAATAATTTCAAAATGTTCTAGTTTTCAGTTTTTAATCTTTTTTATTTTTTTTTCATATTTTTAGAAAATTTTCCAGATTTTTAATTTTATATTGAAAATAATATCGAGTTTTTTTAATTTAGAATTTTAAAACATTTTAAATAAAATTCAGATATTTAAACAAGTGTATAGTTTTTTTAACAATTTTCACATTTCTTGTTTTTGCAATTTTCGGGATTTGAAAATAACTTCAATTTTTTTTTAAATAAATCATCATAATTTTTATATTTTAATTTTTAGATTTTATTTTTTTTGGAGATTTTTTATATCTTTTTTAATAAATTGAAAATAATTTTTAAAATTGTTTGATAATTTTTCAGATTTTTTTCTTTTTTTAATTAATTTTCTGATAAAATGCACTTTTGGTCCCGTAAGAATAGAGTTAACGGTCAGTTAAGTTTTCCGTTAGTGTTGGGACTAAAATTACAACTTTTAAATCATATGGGACTAAATATGCTTAAAAAAATTGTTTGGGACTAAAAGTGTTTGACCCCTTTTCTTATGGGACCAAAAGTGCAATTTCCTCTATATATGGGTCAGGTCCTACCATACTCGTTAGCCGATCCATACCCGTCCGGGTCTAAAACCCAATACCTGTTACCTGTGCCACACCCATTTATTAGACTCATACTCGCCCCAAATGATAGTCAGTTCGTCGGGTCATACCCGGACTCATTGCCATCCCTACCCAAAACCCTGTTCCTATGGTCTGAATGAATTTAAATCGCGGGATATGCTCAATTAGACCAAGGTTTACAATAAGACATGTATACTTCTGCGCATAATGGATCCAATGCCACATTGTCCCCTTCTAGCCTCCCCCAAGAAGTCACCGGTTTCTAGATTTGCAAGTTCAAGAGGGTAAATGAGACATAGGGTCAAGTTCAGGGGGTGTTATTGTATTTTACTCTTCTTTTTTCTTTTAATGTCTGAAGTTTTCGGTTTTGCGGCCCAAAACTAGGGATGTCAATGGGTTGGGTATGGGTCGGGTGCAACTGGACCTGAGACCCAACCTGTTAAAAAAATACAATACACATACCCACCCCGATCCGTCTCATCTTAGACTCATATCCGCCCGACTTATACTCGTTTCTAGCGGGTAAGACCCGTTAGTCCCGACAACTTTATATATTTGGCCAAAATTGTAAGATTTTTACTCAAAATAGTGCACTCAAAACTTATGATAATTATATAATTTTGTAGATATTATGTGAATTATGAAATAAAGACCAACATATATAAATCAAGAGTTCCTGAACAACAATATATTCACTCTATATATAAACTAAAAAAAATAAAATAAATAAAAATATAATAAAATATATATATGGGTCAGGTCCTACCATACCCGTTACCTGAACCATACCCATCTGGGTCTAAAAACCAATACATGTTACCTGTCCCATACCCATTTATTGGACTCATACTCGCCCCAAATGAGGCGGATCTGGTTTCGGTCCGGGTCTTACCCGGACCCATTGCCATCCCTACCCAAAACCCTGTTCCTATGGTCTGAATGAATTTAAATCGCGGGATATGCTCAATTAGACCAAGGTTTACAACAAGACATGTATACTTCTGCGCATAATGGATCCAATACCACATTGTCCCGTTCTAGCCTCCTCAAGAAGTCGCCGGTTTCTAGAAGGATTCGAACCCCACCGAGTAGCAAGACAACATATTTCTAATTGGTTGATTAGTTGAGATGTGCCTAAATGGACTTGAACCCGAACCACAAGGATCTTAGGGTCTCCTCTTACCACTAGGGCAAGGGCTTATTGTTTTTGATTTAATGTGTGATATTTTATTTTATAGATATATATATATATATACACATCATATAAGTTAGATATATTTTTTTTAAATATGCATTTAGAGTAAATCATATAACACTTGACGGTCATTCATAAAGTGGAATACAAAATAAAACACTAAATTACAATACATAATTTGATGATGCCTGAGCAGAGCTGGATAGACGCATGTACATGTGGCATTATGTACTCGCACACGTGGACCGACCAGAGCATATATACCGAGAAAAAGTTCCAGTTCAACCCGGGTCAGACAGAGAAGAAATCCACTGAATGACTTGGACAAGCTCCACTCAGAAACGTCAATGATGACCGAGATGAAGTTCATTGGCCGAAAAACTTGCCACTTGGCAGCTTCGTATAAGGAAAACACAGAAAATATTGTTAAATACTTGTCATCCATGCAAGTCATGTAGAATTTTGGAGTGGCAAGTGTCCCACTAGAATTCTAGATATAACTGCCCACTCAATATAATAGTATAAATAGAACTCATTTATGAGGAAAAAGACAAGATAAAAATATTATATAAATAACTTTGTAATTGATATTCGCGTGAGACAATCGACGTGTGTCTGCTTTCGGTCATTAATATAAATACATCTTCATTTCATCCCTTTTGTATTTTTTGGCTATTAAAAGGGTAATTAATTTTTGTTGAGCAAATCACAACATCAACAAATTGGTGCTAGAATGAGGCCCGTTGGTCCAGTTATAAGATTATAAAGTCCTATCTAGGCATCTTAGCCAATTTCATATAAACTTTCTAGAAATCACCATGAGTCAAGAGGATACAACGCGTAATGTCTAGAGGCAAGACCAACCAGGAAATCATATTCAGCCCCACGATCACAGGGGCCACGGCGGCTTTGCTCTTATTCAAATTGACTCATCACCAATCTAGACTTTTTGCAAAAATGGCCCGTTGGTGACTCGGGGCGTGGGAGCACCTCAACCTCTCGTTTATAGCCCCTGCTCCTCCCCGTAATGTTGAAAATGTCTAAGTTCGCCAAAATGGGGAAAACCAAGAAGCCAATTCCCAGAATAGATGCCAAGAAATTAGACGCGATATTAGACGAATGATGGAAGCTGCTGGAATCACCAACTGAGTAGAAGAATCCTCACCTCCGATCCTGCAGTCCGCTAGGTGCGATCCATTTTGGTCACCTAGGGGTGGAACAATCCGACTAGGCCCGCTCGATCAATTCAATCTCGCATTCAATATCCAGGGAACGCGTTCCCAAGGAACAACCAAGAAGGGACCCCTATCCCCCCCAATGAAAAGGAGGCCAAGATCCACCATCTGAGGCGCCATTTAAATGAATTTTAGGATACGCCTGATGATCTCCTCTATCAAGCCAGCCTGGCTACTAACATTGATCACATTTTGCTCCCCATATCTTGGCCACTCCACTGCCCGCCAAGTTCAAAGTGCCTCAAATTGGTCTATACGATGGAGAGACTGGCCCCTTAACTCACCTACAAAATATCTCATTTAAATCGAGATCTATGGTCTAATCGATGCAATTGTATGTCGGGCGTTCCCACTCACCTTGGGCGAACGAGGCCTGGATGGTTTCGCACCCTTCTACCCTAATCCATTCAATGTTGAATGACTTTGCACCGATCTTCACCACGCATTTCTTCGTTTCTCGGGTGAGGGCTGCCCCAAGTACTCAATGGTTACTATAAAGCAAAACAAAGATGAGCCACTCAAAATCTACATTTCCAAATTCAACAAACAGGTTCGCGAAATGAAACCTGTATCGGACGATGCCATGTTGATGGCTGCAATCTCGGGACAATCCCCCTAGTCTCGGTTTCACTGGGTCATCCATGAGTAGGGGGGTTAGGAAGGTTAAAGAATTCATTATCCGTGCAAAAAGCGGATCTATGTTGAGGAGGCGGATCGGAACCACTTCCGACCGGAAGCGACAAAGCGCCCAAAAGAGAATTTAAGAAGGACTCCAGCTCGGGGTCAGGTACTGGTTTTAAATCTTTCTCAGACAACTCGTCCATGAGCTACAAGTCGTTTCAATAAGTCCGTGTTGAGATCCAAGCAATGAAGAATACACTAACATCTCCCCCAGCCACCATTTACAAAGAAATTAAAGATCTAAACATTTTGCCACCAGCTCGGCCAATGAAGATCGATCATTCAAAATTAGATGATTCGATATTATCTGCTACCATAAGACCATTGGTCACGACATAGACAAGTGACGTGATCTGATCTGAGAGCTGATAAGAATAATGTAAAGGGACGGCCTGAAACAGTATCTCAAGGATATGCCATTGACACCACCTTTCCCAGAACGGGTCGAGCACCAAGCAGAGGGAACCACCAATCGTGGGCGGGTTCTCCCAATGAATTACAACCACGATTAGTAACTTCTCACACTTCTTAACACAAATCCACTGGAGGACCGCCAATCCATCCGAAAGAGAAAAGTCGATGTCCAAGAAGTCTACAATTCATATAAAAGCACCCATATTACCGAGATGAAAGAGGGCCTGCCGTTAGGACATTTTTCTTTCTCTGACCAGGTGTTAGTCCAAATGGCTACGAAAATCTAGAGGGGGGTGAATAGATTTACCCGAGTTTTCGATTTATGCCCTCTTTTTTGAATATGTGAAAAACTCTTCAATAATGCAAAGAAGAAGAATGAACACATTGATATAAAGTGGTTCAACTCACCTAGAGCCTAATTCACTACCACGCGGTATGTCCGAGTGGATTTCGAAAAAGAAAAGTTTATTAATTGATACCAAACAATTATAACTTCACCTTGAAGAGCACCAAACTCTTCTTACACAAACATCTTAAGAGCACCAAACTCTTCTTACAATCTTAAAGAACACCAAATTCTTCCATATATAAAGAATCAACCAAGTGTGTTCTTGTCAAAAGAACACTCAACAAGTATGTCTTATTTTTGGATGATTTGAACAAATACAATCAAGATTACACTTTGAATAGAATATTACAACTCAAAAGTGCAAGTGTAATCAAGAAGAAAAGCCTAATAAGCAAGATGTGAAAGTGTAGTGTTTAGGCTATTACAACAAGAGTATGAAAATAAAAGATTTAGAAGTTTGCTGAATCTTTCTTGTTGTGATATAGAATAATGTGTTGTATTTGATCCTCCAATACTTCATCTATTTATAGAAGAGCTCCAAGAAGTGGTCTTCAACATAGGCTCCGCCTAATTTAAATTTGTCTGCAAAAGAAGGATTAAAACAACTCCAAGAAATGGTTAATAAATGAAAAGCCATAATTTCCTGAGAAGTGTTTCTACAATGGACAAAATTTGCTGTCAAAATACTATAACTATGTTGAAAATTCGAATTATTAAACCGTTGGATAAATTTTTGACAAAGGATGGCATTAAGGGCAATCGCTCACTGTCTAGGGTGAGCGGTCGCTGTCTAGGGTGACTGGTTGCTATGGGTAGTGACCGTTCGCTCGAGAAACAGAGAAGAAAGCAATACAACTCAAACATTCAAGCACTGGTCGCCATAGGAGGGACCGGTTGCCCTATGCTAGTATTTTTCTCTGTTCTGTTTTCTGCTTTAAGACATTTAGGTACGCGTCTCCCTACTAGGGCGACCGGTCGACCTCTTCGCAGAGAAATTATCCAGTTTTTTCAAAAATAAAGTTCAAGAAGTACTTCAATAAATTAGTAAAAATCAAATGAAATGTATTGAAGTATTTGGACATTTTTTGGAAACATTGTTTTGGTATAAAACTTATGTATATGAAATCATCAAAATCAAAATAAAAATTTTGTTCTAATAAACTCACCGTTTTTGATGATTACAACCCAAAATAATTTAGAGAGCGAATTTTAACAAAAATAAGATTTTCCGGTAAAATTAATCTATCTTCTTCTCAAGATAAAAATCATAAGATAAGGAGCAAAAGTTTATCAAAACGAGTTTTAAAAGCTCCTCCTATCAACATGCTAAGCGAAGAATATGCATAGATACTAACAACTTATAAGCTAGAAGCTTAACTTTTGCAAAATAGCTTAAAAGCTAAAAGAGCTTAAAATCTCCCCCAATCAAACTAAATCATTATTAACAAAGCCAACATATTACAAGTGAATTAAGGCAATATTCCATAACTTAAGAGCTTTAGCTTATTTGAATAAGCTTTTTACCAAGGAGCTTTTCTGTGAGCTTATTGTATTTTGAACTTACCATTTAGCTTTTGAGCTCATTTTATTGTTCTCGCTCTTTGGAATCATAAAAAAGACCAATAACGTAATAAAAACATCATATATCAATATCAAAATGCGCATGAGAATAAAGATGAGCAATAATCATGAAAATATCATGTTGTGAGTTTAGAGAATCACAATAACATGTTAGGACCATGACAAATATATACAATTATGATTAACATGTGATTTCCAACCAATTAGTCCAAGAAGAGCATGCAAAAGATAGAAATTTCATTTAGATATTATCTAACACATGGCATGCATAGATAGAGAACAAGGATATATATGCAATTTGTATATCGATTTAAGCCAAAAATTTCAATACCAATCCTAATTCTAGTTCAATAATCCAACAATATAAACAATTCCCATCAAATAATTTCAACATTTTCAAAAATGCCAAAAGTTTAGAAAATATTCAAGGGTTCATGGGAAAAGATAAAAGGGAACTCAAACTTACCAATGATTGTGAAAGAAGAATAAGATAGATGGGTGATGCATTTGGAAGCGCATAATGTAGTATCACTTGAAAAAAAATGATCATGTGGTGGGTGTGGACTGTTATGTGCGAAGGGAGTGAAAAGATGGGAAAAATACCTAAAGGAGGACAGATGATTTTAATAAAACTTTTAATATTTAGGGCAACCGGTCGCTACAGGGGGTGACTGGTGCCTGAACGCAGAGACCTGTCCGTATTTCAATGTAATCCTTCTGCCCGATTTTTGAAGTTTCCAATTTGATTTTTCACCCCAAACCATAAGATGCTCAAAGTGAAAACATAGACCTTATTCAATATGAATTATGCCTAAAAGAGCTCGAATTGAGTTAAAAGACTTAGCAGTTAATAGTTTTGTAAAAATATCCGCGAGTTGATCTTAAGACGGAACAAAGCACATCTCAATTTTTTGTTTTGAAACACAATCCCTTAAAAAGTGATGTCGAACCTTAATAATTCATGTGCACACCTTATTCCTCTAATCCGATTATACTCGGTGGTGGTAAGAGAACAATGCAAAATATTTAAGGCTTTACCGTTTAGAGAAAACGACTTCTTGTCTTCATCATTGAACTCTTTAAACTTTTGTGAGCCATGGTTCCATCGTCCAATTTCTTGGTTGGTTGAGTTATTCCTTCAATGACCGCATTCCAAATATCGAACCCGCAACGTTGTAGGAAACATTCCATTCTATCTATCCAAAAGGCGTAGTTGTTGGCATTAAATAGTGGTGGTTTGTTGGTTGAGGTACCGATAGTAAGATAGCTTTTGTTTGTAGCCATGGATATTTCCTCTTTATTCGCAAGGATAAATGAGCTTGCCAGAGAGTTTGGCTCTGATACCATTTGTTAGCCCAAGTGGCTACAAAATTCTGGAGGGGATGAATAGATTTTTCTGATTTTTCGATTTATGCCCTCTTTTCTAATATGTGAAAAACCTTTCAAGAATGAAATAAAAAAAGAAGAACGAACACAATGATTTAAAGTGGTTCAACTCACTTAGAGCCTAATCCACTACCACCCGGTATGTGCGAGTGGATTTTGAAAAGGAAAAAATTATTAATTGATACCAAATAATTACAACTTCACCTTGAAGAGCACCAAATTCTTCTTGCACCAATACCTTCAAGAGCACCAAACGCTTCTTATAACCTTGAACAACACCAAACTCTTCAACACCTAAAGAATCAACTAAGTGTGTTTTTACCAAAAGAACACTCAACAAGTATGTCTTGTTTTTGGATGATTTAAACAAATACAATCAAGATTACACTTTGAATGAAATATTACAACTCAAAAGTGCAAGTGTAATCAAGAAAAAAATCCTAATAAGCAAGATGTGAAAGTGTAGTGCTTACATTATTATAATAAGAGTATGAAAATAAAAGCTTTAGAAGTTTGCTGAATTTTTCTTGTTGTGATGTAGTGTAATGTGTTGTATTTGATCCTCCAATGCTTCATCTATTTATAAAAGAGCTCCAAGAAGCGGTGTTCAACATAGGCTCCTCTTAATTTGAAGTTGTCTGCAAAAGAAGGATCAAAATAACTCCAAGAAATGGTTAATAAATGAAAAGCCATAATTTCCTGAGAAGTGTTTCTGCAGCGGGTAGAATTTGCTGTCAAAAGATTATAACGACCAGTTGTTATGTTGAGAATTCAAATTATTAAGTCGTTAGATAAAGTTTTGACACAGGATGGCATCAAGGGTGACCGATCACTGTCTAGGATGACCAGTCGCTGTCCAGGGTGACAGATTGCTATGGATAGTGACCGTTTGTTCGAGAAACAGAGAAGAAAACAATAAAACTCAGACATTCAGTCACCGGTCGCCATAAAGGGCTACCGGTCGCCCAATGCCAGTTATTTTCTCTGTTCCATTTTTTGTTTTAAGACATTCAGGTACGGGTCTCCCTACTAGGGTGACCGGTTGACCTCTTCACAGATTGATCGAGGGATTCTTACCGCAAGCGTACGGTGTCAAGTTTTAGTATAGTTCTCAAAGTAGGGTTATCGTCTCCACATGGATTGTTATCGAATTTTATACAAAGTACTATAATTAAAATAACTTAATTCTATCTAGAAATCGAAAAGAGATAAATGTTTAGTATACTAAAAATAAAACTAAAATTAAATGAACAATTGGTTCAGACAATTAATCAAACACTTAAGATATGAATTCTAGATGGTTGATTCACCAGTTGTCCCATATGTTCTCAATCCAGTTCATTAATCACAAGTTATTAATCTATAAGCCAATATTCCTACCGTTTATCACTTCCTCTCTCGAGTGACAAGTGATTCTAGGTTCCAATTCTGATTTCGATATCTCTATAAAAATCATAAATTAAACCCTAATACGCTCGATGAATATTCTATCACAGGCTTCAAAAGATTCATAAACCTCTCGATTCTATGAAACCCTAGGTTGTGCTATTTTATTGCCATGCGTTCAATTACCTCTCTCGAGCGTCAAATCAAATACGCCAAATAATCTAAATTATTGATAAGATAATCCGGATGCAATCAAATCAAATAGCACAAATAGATTAAATAACATGCGAATTTCATAAAGTGGAAATCAAAGCATAGGTTCAAACGTATGTTACATCAATCCCCTAGAAAAATGGGTTTAGCTCATGTTGGATGTACAAAAACTCATAAAGAAATAATTATACATCTCAAGAATTGACAAGAGAAAAGCAAAGAAAGAATTGAGAAGAGAAGAGAATGAATTCTCTCTGTGTCCAGATGAGAAGTGCCTTCAATTGTCGTCCCGAACCCTAGCTTCGTGTTTCTTTCCTTGCGGTGTGCTCAAAATAATATCCCTCCTGTTACGTAGGCCCCCTTTATGTATTTATAGGTCAAAACCCTCGAAAACCGTCAAAAAAGCCAAAAAATAAAACAGCCCACGTTTAACCCATATCGCACGTTGCAACCCTCTTCCCGTGAGCTGCAGCGCGCGCTGTATATCGTCCCCTGCTGCCTCTGGCGAGCTGCAGCCCTAGCCTTTGGGCACTGCAGCGCGCCATGTTGACCTGACGCTTCTCTCTTGTCACATTTGTAGTGCGCCTGAGATGCGACTGCGGCGTGCACTCATTCACCATCGACGATTTTTGACCCTGCGGCTGGCTTGCGAGAGTTTTGGCGTTGTGGCGCTCGTCCGTGAATATTATTTTTGCGCTTTTCACCTCTAAATTGAGTTCTTCACCGTCCAAACATGTTTTTCATCGTTCTTGATCAATTTCGGCTACCAAGACCTGTCCGGACTCTCAAACGACAGCAAATGACACAAACTCAACTCAAACGGCACTAAAATACCCGAAAATAAGGCAAAATCCTAGTCTAGAATACTCAATACATTGGTATAAAACCAACTTAACAGAAGTTGTCCGATATTTGTCAAAAATAAAGTTCAAGAAGTACGTCAATAACTTAGACAAAATCC
Organism: Rehmannia glutinosa; assembly: GCA_016081115.2. Lineage (NCBI taxonomy): Eukaryota > Viridiplantae > Streptophyta > Magnoliopsida > Lamiales > Orobanchaceae > Rehmannia > Rehmannia glutinosa. Next base: position 74,823,587 of record CM071927.1, on the reverse strand, counting down.
AATGAAATGTATTGAAGTATTTGGACAACTTTTGGAAACATTATTTTAGTATAAAACTTATTTATATAAAATCATTAAAATCAAAATAAAAGCATTGTTCTAACACCAGGATGCTGACCAGATTGTCCACCCCTACTAGGATTGCCTTGTCATTACCGCCCCAATTCTGGGTATCCCGGTCCACAGGATCCTAGTGGACTCGGGAGTTATGCTACCGTGATCTATTACCGAGCATTCTGTAGAAAAAATTTGGACCTAGAGTTTGTTCGGCTTTGTAATGACAACAGGTTTCGGGGGAGAAATCACTCCTATTGGTGAGATGGATCTCCCGGTACAGTTAGGCCAAGGCCAAATCACAACAATAATGACTACCTTCAAGATCATCAACAACAATTCCGAGTACAATGCTATAATTGGGCGACCAATCTTATATCACCTCAAGGCGGCCCTTTCCATTTATCATTATTGCCTCAAATTCCCGATCCCCGAAGGAGAAGGAATACACAAGGACAATTAGAAAGAATCTAGCGAGTGCCTCCTAAAAATTTACCCATCTGAAATAAACACTGTGGAGTGAGACACTTATGAAGGGGAATCAAGTCGGTCAATGCCCGAACAGGATGAACAACAGGAAAGAGTTTAAGAAATTGCCGAGGAACAAAACCGAGGTGGAGACCCAGAAAGGAACTAATGGAAGAAGAAGAGAATTTCCTTATCCACAAGAACGAAGGACAAAGCAAGAAAAGAAAGCATGTCGAACCAGTCGAGCAGATCGACATAGTAGATATCGGTAAGCATCAACCAAATTGCCAACTCAGGATTGGTCACGATTTGCAAGAGCCCTTCCAGTCTGAGCTGATCACTTTTTTGGAAAACAACTTAGACATCTATGCCTGGTCGCATTCTGACATGCCTGGGATTGATCCAAGACATGCACGTCATCACCTAAACATTGACCTCACTTTCAGGCTGGTGGTTCAGAAAAGAAGAAAATTAGGCCCTGATAGGCAACAGGTGTTGGAGGCGGAAGTTGGCAAGTTGCTCAATATTGATTTCATTTGAGAAGCCATGTACCCGAAGTGGGTAGCCAACTCGGTCATGGTCAAGAAAAGAAGCGGACAGTGGCGATTAAACATCAATTTCATAGATTGGAATAAGGCGTGCCCAAGGACAACTATCCTTTATCTCACATTGATTATATGGTGGATTCCACCTCGGGCACAAGCTGATGAGTTTTATGGACGCCTATTCCGAGTACAACTAAATCAGAATGCATCCTGGCAATGAAGAAAATACCTCTTTCTACTCGTTACGAGGCCTTTACTACTACAAAATGATACCGTTTGGACTTAAAAATGTTGGGGCGACATATCATTGGTTAGTAAACAAAACGTTCGAGAAGCTAGTTGGTCATAGCATGGAAGTTTACGTAGATGATATGCGTGTAAAATTATTGTATGTATTCGATCATATTTTTGACTTGAATAAAATGTTTATTATTTTTCGTGAGTATAAGATGATGTTAAACCCAACAAAATGCACTTTTGAGGTAGGACCAAGGGAATTTCTCGGGTATATGGTCAGGCAGAGAGGAATCGAAGCAAACCCAAACAAAATCAAAGCCATAACTAACCTCGAACCATTAAATTCTATTAAAAAAGTACAAAGCCTTGCAGGCCAACTTGCTGCTCTAAGCCGTTTTATATCCCGGCTCATAGATAATGCAAACCTTTTTTTTGAAATCATTATGAAAAATAAAAACTTTGAATTAACCGAGCAAACACAAAAAGCCTTTGAGTCCTTATAGCAATATATTTCCACCACCCCGGTCCTTCAGAAACCGAACCGAGAAAAAAACTTGTATCTATATCTAACTATGTCAAAATATGCAGTCAACTCAGTCTTGATATTACTGATAATACTATTCAACACCCAGTCTACTACGTCAGTCAAGCATTGCATGATGCTGAGCTAAGATACCCGCACATGAAAAAGTTCGCATATGCCTTAATAGTGTCATCTCGGAAATTAAGGCCTATTTCTTGAAACACCGCATCATAATCCTCACAAATTATCCACTTAAACAAGTCATGCACCGCCCAAACACTTTCGGGGATGATAAAGTGGACAGTTAAGCTCAATTCGAAATCAACTACGAACTCCGAACAACAATTAAGGGACAAGCCCTTGCAGACTTTGTGGCCGAGTTCACACCAGCCATTCAAATGGATATCCACGAAGAGCAGACTTGGCACCTTTATGTCGATGGATCATTAACCGCTGACCGAGCAGGGGGTGAGATTGTACTTATCAATCCTGATAACAAGTGTTACTACTCGGTCGTGCACTTTCAGTTCCTTGTGACTAATAACAAAGCCGAGTACGAAGCCTTGCTGGCTCGTTTAGAAATGGCAACATCTGTGGGTCTCAAACAATTACTTATTCACACTGATTCACAACTCATCTCAACCAAATTAATGGGGAATACGAGGCTAAGGAGTCAAAATTATCTCAATATTTGCAACTTACTAAGAACAAGTTATCTCAGGTCGTGGCCGAAATCGTCCATATCCCGAGATCGTAGAACATTCGGGCAAACGCTTTCGCCCAGCTGGCCTCTAGCACAGGCGCAGACCTTATGGAAAATATGACAATTACCTGCTTGTCATCTCCGACTTTAAGTGTTGTAAAGATCAATACAAGCATGAGTACTCAGGCGAACTGGATGACCCCTATTATCCATTATCTTGAGCAAGGCATCCAACCCAAAAATAAAAATGAAGCGAGAACGTTAAGGATACAGGCTGCTTGGTATGCAATTTTCGATGGAATATTATACAAGTGAGGCTACTCGATTCCTTTATTACGCTTCTTGTCGGAAAGCGAAGCCGAGTACGCCCTCAGAGAGGTCCATGAAGGTATTTGCGGGAATCATGTCGGGGACCAGTTATTAGCTCACAAACTGATCCGACAAGGATATTACTGGCCTTCACTCAAGCAAGACGCCATCTCTCTATTCAAGAAGTGTGATAAATATCAGAGATTCGCACCCCAAGTAAGATATCATCCCGAGTAGCTAACTTTAGTTTTCAGTCCATAACTATTTGCCAAGTGGGGAATAGACCTTATCAGCCCTCTCCCCACTTGCAAAGTGGGGTGATATATGCCATAGTGGCAGTCGCCTATTTCACAAAATGGGCAGAAGTCGAGCCTCTAGCAAAAATATCCAAGTAGAAATTATCGATTATGTTGAAGTCAATACTATGTCAATTTGGGATCATGTACTCGATAGTTACAGAAAATAGGAAGCAGTTCGATAATAGAAATTAGCCTGAGGAGATTTCCACATCAAAAATCACTTCTCAACACCATATCATCCGCAATCCAACGGTCAGGTTGAAGCGATAAATAAAATCATCAATTACACCCTGAAGACCCGATTAGAGGAATCCAAAAGAAATTGGTCTGAGGAGATTCCCGGCATACTTTGGTTTTATAGAACAATGCACCAATCAACCACGAAAGAAACCCCTTTCGCCTTGGCATTTGGGGCCAAAGTAGTCATCCCGATCGAGATCAGGGCCCCAACTTTTCGTGTTGCAAAATTCAATGAGGAAGCAAATGAGACAGCGATTCGAGCTGAATTTGATCTAATAGATGAGAAATGACACACGTCGTGATGAAGAATCCGATATACAAACAAAGAAGCGAGCGATATTATAACACTAAAGTCAAGGAAACAAAGTTCATGGTCGGTGATCTAGTCTTAAAAAGAGTTGTAGGAACTGATACTAATACACTCAAGCCGACTTGGGAAGGTCCATATCAAGTAAGTAAAGCTTTGCAGAATGGACCATATGAGTTGGATTATCTTAGTGGAGAGAAATTCAATCACCTGTGGAATGTAATTTACTTGAAAAAATATTATCAATGAAACATTTTTTCTCGGCCTAGCACCGAACAAATTACTTAGCTTTCTATTGCATAAATTTCGGCCTAGCACCGAGTACACCAGAACAGTCAAATTCACCATAGCACTGAACAAATTATAGTTTTCTATTGCCTAAGTTTGGCCTTGCATCGAGCACACTACAGAATATGGAGAAAAAAAAACATTCAAGGCATAATAGAAACACAAAATACGAATACTTGAAGAGAAATATTTCATTAACTCCCAAAATAATGTACATACTTCTTGGCCTATGGCCGATTACAAAAAACGATTGACAAAAACATAAAGAGAACCTAAAGCACATTCCCGCTCGTGACCACTTGCTCGGTGTCCCTTCTTCACCATCCTTGCCATGTCTTTTCTCCTTGGCGGCTGAGACGGTTGAGGCAAATTTGGCTCGCTTCAGCTCGATCTCCTTTTAAAAGTCCTTCAAGTCATCCTTGAGCTGTCTCACGTTCTTACATTTCCACATCTCGACCAAGATATCTTCTAGGATGGCCACGTGAGTGCAATTAAATATGAATGCCCACTCTTCGGACTCTTTGAAGGCCTTTACGCCCACTTCGCTTTCTTTGGCTCGACCTGTCTTATTGGCCTCTTCAACCGCCTTGGCCAATTCCTCGTCGCGCTTAGCCAACGATTCCTTTAGCAGGTGGACCTCCTCTCTTAGAACTTCCTACGCCTTCTCAGTAGCTTCCCTCGCTGCTATAACATCCTGCTCAACTTTGCACACCGCAGCCGCTTTCTCCACTGCCTTTTTTGCTTATTCTTTCAAAGACGCCTCCATGTCTTGGCAAATCGTGTGGACTTCTCGGAGCTGGTTATGGCGTTCAGTCAAATCCCATCCATCACCCACGACGTGCACCATCATCTCGATAACCTGAGCAGACATCCTCATGCAGTATTTAATCTTCTCCTCCATGCTTATGCCTTTGGCGAACTCCTAGATCCATGTAGTCTTGGCCCGAGCTGGAACATCCTTGGCTACTCATCTGGCCTCGAGGAAGGTCGCGATTAATTCTTGTGTCAGATGGCGCACCGAGTGTACTCGATGAACCATTTTGGCTCCTTCCCGCAATCGAGTCGCATGGCTTTCCACAATTGGCGTTGGGTGGTATGAAATGTGCCTCGGCCCCCAAATCATCAGAGAAGGTTCGAGTAGAAATGTTAATTGCAGCTCCCGGTGGAGAGACACCAGTGATCTTAATCGGAGGCACTTTGACCCTTGATATATCCACTCCGGAGGTTTTCATTTTCTCAAAGTCTTTCTCACCCGTGGACCAGTTTTTCTCTTCCCAGGTTGCACTTCTTTTCACTACTCTGGGGTCATTTTTTCCTCGTGCCAACAGCCATCTGATGTGCTTGATTCAGACGGTCAAACATCTCGACCTCTTGAGGAGGAGCTATTCGGAAACAAAAGTGATTACAACACTTGGCAAATTTTCAAATGCAGGATATGACATGACATAACTTAGGCATATCTTACTGGAAGTCCTTGTTTTAGCACTCAGTTCGGCATGTCGACTTGTGCGCAGACCATCGTTGACCAAATTCTTGCTTGACAGTTAGGATGCCGATATTGCAGCTCTCCTTTGGGAATCTTTTTATCTTCTAGTGCCTTTCTAAAAATTCGAAAGAAGGTCTCTCACGGGAAGGGCAGTTCTCTAAACATGAAACATATAATGAGCGATTAGAATACGACATAGAAAAATAATCTGAGAAAGAAATTTACGCCAAGAAAATGTAAAATTTATTGGCGGACCGAGGAACATATTCTGTTCGTCACCACTTCCTGGGCTCATCTAGTTCCCACCGATATAAACGATTTGTCCTTCCAATCCTTCAAAGATTGTGGAAGGCCTTCGACTATATTAACAAGGCAGCCCAGCCTAGTCAGCATATAATACTATCCAGATGGCCTCCCCGCGAGTCTGGTCGGCGAGGCCCTCCAAAGGAATAATTCATTGATCTCATTGAAGGTTGGTCGAGGAAACTTCAGTTGGTGGAATAGGACGAGAAGCCGTATTAGCCTACCCCCATTAGAGGGGGTGGACCTGCCCAATGGGAATTCCACATCTCAAAAACCATTTTGTTATCAATCGCGGCAGGGGAAATCTGAGCCTCAAGTAAAGGCTCATGCAATGTATGGCGGTGCACCCTACAGGGGGATGTTCCAGTATCTCGTCAGCATCGGGAAGATAAAAATTTACGGTGTTGGGAATTAAAAATCGAAACTTATATGCATCCAACTCAGATTGAAACAACGTGCTGGGGATAACTGACATCTCAAAGTATCCATCACTTCCCTCCCTGTGTTCTTTGGAGGTCTCTATCCTGGGGTCAGGGGCCCTTGTCTTCCCCAACCAAAGGTCGAGGGCCTGACATCTTGGTCTTTGCCCTAACTCGGCCCAGCCAATCCACCAGATCCCACAGGAAAATCTCTGGGAACAAACACCCTCCCTCCGCGTACAACCCTAAGGGGGACCGGAGACAAGACTTATGTGTCCCTATTCAAATCAGAGAGCTCCACTACACTCATGTCGCCTTCTTGAGACACTTCTATGTCGGTGGGGGGATCTTCTACAGGGATTTCTATACTATGGTTCCTATTTTGGCTATTGGATTGAGAAACATACATGATTGAGAGATTGAAGGAAAGAAGAAGATTACCTAGAAAGATCCGAGAAGAACTTTTTGCTCAGGAGCGTCTATAGCCTCAACTCGGTGCTTTTCTCTTAGTAAAACAGTAAATAATTGTGGTAAAAGTGAATGAAAAATCGCTTTAGGACCCTATTTATACTGCAGAGAGATGAAAAGACGTGCCGCTTCAGAATTGAGCCACTGCAATCTAATCACGCCTGCCAAATATCAAATTACCGCAGCAGTTGTCAATCTCTCAGCTCCACTCGAACTCTCTTTCTTGCAAGTTCCGGCCCACCTCATCGCATCCCATTCTCGGTCTTAACTTGGGGGCCATTGATGATGCTCGAGCAGAGCTGCATAGACGCATGCATGCCATGCACACATGGCATTATGGACTCGCACACATGGATCGACTATAACATATATGCTGAGAAGAAGTTCCAATTCAACCCGGGTTAGACTGAGAAGAAATCCACTGAATGACTTGGACAAGCTGTACCCAGAAAAATCAACAATGACCGAGATGAAGTCCAGTGACCGACAAACTTGCCACTTGGCAGCCCGTATAAGAACAACACAGAAAATTTTATTAAATACTTGACATCCATGCAGCTCATGCAGAATTTGGGAGTGACAAATGTCCCAGTAGAATTATAAATATAATTATTATTGCCCCACTCAATGTAATAGTATAAATATAACTCATTTATGAGGAAAAAGATAACATAGAAAAAAAAACTATATAAATAACTATGTCTCAAGAAAAAAAATTGCTAGTCAAAATGTTAGAAGTGTTTTAAGTCAAAAATTAAACTGCTATTCAGATGCAATTGAAAATCAAACAAAATAAAGTAGTAGAAAAACTGTACTCGGTTATAACTATAATAATTCTCCGGAAAAAATAAGTTGAACAATTTGCCGAGAAAAATCAAGTCCAAAATTAAAGATTTATAAAAGTGTATGATGTAGATGCTAGGATACTTTTAAAGTGCTAGCCAAATATAGTCTAAAGGGCTCCAAGGACTCCTATTTATATTTATTAAACAAAGCCCTCAAATCCTATACAAGTTGGAAAGTCCAAATTCTAAAAGGAGAATAAAAAATCCAAAATAGGCAATCCAAATGACTAGATAGATAGACCGAGCGATCAATCATGAATCACTACGGCCGTTCAACGTTGCAACGCTCTCTCATTTATATATATGGACCAATTTGTAAAATTGACTCGCTAATTTGTGACCAAAACGACTATTAATCTTGATATTTCATTATTTTCCCACCTTATGCCAACCTAATTCATATTTTGTTCCCCCCTTCAATTAAAGAAGAAAAGAAAATTTGTTAAATGAACCTATACTAGGAAAAAATCGTCCGCATTAAATGATTTTATTAGTAAAAGTTTATAGCTAGTATATTCTATACATATAACATATGTACGTATGAGTGATTTTTATTTTTAGTTTTCATGCATATTTGGAATTTAACAAATAGTGTTCACACTTTTGAGATAAAATATTTAATACACGTGTTATACATATATTATTTGATAGTTGATATATGAATAATATCCAATCTTAACAAATATTTTTTTTTAATAAGCTTGGAGTAGAGGTTGGAGTGGAGAGGATAAATTTCAAAGAAACTGAAAGATACATGGTTCGAACCATGGTCAATACCCTTACAACGAGTTAGCGATACCACTTGAGCTACATGCTCGTGTCCAATCTTAACAAATATTCTTAACACTCATGTTTATTCAAACCTAAATATTATATCAATTTTTTTTTATAAATGTTACTTGAATATACAATTAAGAAACAAATTTCTATTAATTTAAAAAAATATTAATTTTGATTAAAGATTTATGTGTATATATAATGGGTCACAATGATAACTTAAATAATACAAAAATACTATAAGAAAACAATCAAATTCCAACGAAATAATTCCAATGGAATAAAAAACTGTTGGAATTTTCAAAATTCCAATGAAAATTCTAATGCTACAACATACCATTGGAAAATTCCAATAGAAAGTCCAACAATAACCAAAACCATTTGGTACTGTTGGAATATTTTTTCCATTGGAATTTTGTCATTCCAACGGCCATTATACCAATGGTGCACTTTTCCGTTGGAATCGATAATTCCAATGGAAATTGGTCAAATACTAATGAATTTTTTTCGTTGGAATTCTCTTGTTTTCTTGTAGTGAAATGTATGTACAGTCATTTTCATATAATGTAAATCTAATATAATTAAGTACATACAATACATATAAAAACCATACTAAAGTAAATCATATTTTTTACTATTAATATATATATTCCTATTTACAGTATCAACTATGATGAATATATCATATTTATATATATAGGATATGGATCAAATAGGTCATCCTACTTGGGGTGAGTCCATGGGGACACATCCTAACCATAGATCAACAATTTTGGATGGTCCAGATTTTTAGGGCTTTTTTATTTTTATTTTTTTGTTTCAGCAATTAAAAAAGGTAGGGTGGTAATTTGGCACTTTAGAATCAGTTACTAAGATTTCATTCCTTCTTTCACGCGATTTCACGCACACTCTCTCTCCAGCGTTTCAGTTTCAAAAAATTCTCTCTGTTGCTTATGTAGTATAGGTTTGTTGCTTATGACTTGCTTATACAGTTAATGTATCTGTGATGCATGTGTATTGTATATTCGTTGCTTATGTAGTATAGGCTTATTGCTTATGTAGTATGAGTTTGTTGCTTATGACTTGCTTATGTAGTTAATGTATCGTGGTGCATACGTAGTGTATATTCGTTGCTTATGTAGTATAGGCGTGTTGCTTATGTAGTATGAGTTTGTTGCTTATGACTTGCTTATGTAGTTAATGCGATTGTGGTGCATACATAGTGTATATTTGTTGCTTATGTAGATAAGCTTGTTGCTTATGTAATATGGGGTTGTTACTTATGACTTGCTTATGTAGTTAATATATTCGTAGTGCATAATGCGATGTGTAGTATATTTATTCTTATGTAGTATAGACTTGTTGCTTATGTAGTATGGATTTCTTGCTCATGACTTGTTTATGTAGTTAATATATCTAAAAGCACCATGACACATCTATACAAGCAACAAATTACATCTTCATAAGCAACCTTCTAATCGTAGTCGAGTTTTAGCAACTATGGCGAATTATCGCAACTTTTTTTTTTACTGGTAATGCTTTGAAGAAGAAAGATGAAGAATTTCTCACAGTAGTGCGTTGAAGAAGGAGGGAGATTGTTACGTGATTTTGTTTTGAGATTTGGAAGGATTGCGTAAATCCCATGAATACTGCTTTGAGATGATGACTAATTTACCCCTGTGTTTAATTAACTAGCTTGTAATTTGTAATTTTGTCTCTTAAATTGCAGCCCTTGAAAAAATTAGATATATGGCTAGGATTGGTCCCTATGGACTTACCCTATGAAGTGGTCTCATATAACCCTCTCCCTATATATATATATATATATATATGTTTGTTTATTTTTAATTTTTTTTCACTGTAATTTTTTTAATATATAAGTCATTAACCAATGAAATTACAAGAAATTTTAATTCACACTACTGTTTCTCCAATAAAATAAAATAAAAAATGAACAAATTATGAAATTATTTCATCCACTTTATTTTTTTTATTGTTTTTAATTTTTAATTAATCCACTTGATGATTATTTAATATTAAAAAAAGGGCTCTTAAATGGCACCAAGAATTCTAGTTCGTCCGTCGGGTAATTATTATAGTCGGCATGACAGGAACAAATTTGTGGTATGCATGGCACTGTTAGCTCCAATTGAATTTATGTATGACGTCTCCGTATGTTTAAAATAATAATATTGAAAATTAAATATATTTTATTTATGTGCGTGTCAGCGTGTGTGCCTGTGATTAACTTGTGCATAAAAAGAAAAATAGAAGGTTGTGATTGGTTGTGCTTTAGTTCCTTCCATTTTTTTTTAATTTTTTGATAACTCAGCTTTCAGGCTTACGCCTGACTATGCCGGAGGACAATAGCTCTGCCCCCTCATTAATTGCTGCCGCCAAGGTAAACCGCGAAATGTGCACGTACTGGTCAGTGTTCTGATAGGGTCTGCTGACGTACAACTATATCCTCCCAGGTAAAGAGAACAATTATGTTCGACCCCCCAATATAATAATAATAATCTCTCCCCGAATCGAACTCACACGGATGCTATTCAGTATGAGTTCCTACCAAATCTTCACCAGCTCGCATATGCCCCGGGGAGCAATTTGATTGAGTAGGGATTTGAACCCCTGACCTCTATCCCACAATTCTTGTGGTGGTGGAGGTGGGCTAAGCCCCCTGGTTATTATGTGAATAGTGGTGAAATTTTTTTGAAAGTGAAAATAGAATGGATAGATAAAAAATAATAATTGTGTTGATGTCATGAAAAATCTTCTAGACGTATTGATTGTTTGTGGAATTTTTTATGGAAATAATAATGTAAAACATAATATAAGAAAATTGAAAAAAAAATAAAAAATTGAACCAAAAATAAGCAATATGGGTCTCATTTTATACCTTTTGTTATCAAGATTAAAAGAAAATTAATAAAATTGTGATAAATTAAAGAAATTATCAAAATTATTTATATGAATAAGAGGAGGAGAGCGAAATAAATAGTATATATAGTTGGGTATTGGGAAGTGTGAAAATGAAAGAGACAAATGAGTTAACTTTAAAAATAAATGAGATTTTCTTTTTTAAAAAAACTCACTTATTTCACAAACAATCACACTCTATAAAAAAATTTCTCTCAAAAATGAAAAATTTGAAAAATTTCTCAAAACCAATCACACCCGGAAATGCTGATCCCAACATAAACTGATTAATTCAAGCAAGTACATGCATCGGCATATAAAATGAATTAATCAAAAAAATATGCTTTTTTAATTAAAAATTCGGCTTTGTCATCGCAGAGATTCGAACTCGGGCCTATTCATTGAAGAGTTCTTTTACAATTTTACTAAGTAGTGTGCAGAGTTAACTTAGCAAAAATCCAATTTCATCTCGGAAATATATATGAGTCCCGGACATTTTATATTTTGTTGCTGAGACAACATAATATGTGTCGAAGAGATGACCTAATAAACTGCATGCCAATGCAAAAATGATATATCACTTCAAGAAAAAATCAGTTTACCTACAGAGTAATCTGTAGGTAAATGTTAAGATAATTGTAAAGTGTAGGTACAATCAATGTAGGTACCATCAATGCAGGTAAATATTTACCTACAGAATCTAAAACTGTTGGTAAAATACCTACAGTATTTCTGTCGGTAAATTTAAAAATTACCGGTGATTTATCGGTAATTTGTCGGTATAATTTGGGGAAAGATAATTTTTTTTAATCTGTCGGTATTTTGTAGGTAACTGTAAAATTTAGTGACAAAATCATTTTTGCCGGTAAATTATGACGGTAAACTGAAATTTTCTTGTAGTCTATATCGATGGTATATGTTTAGGGTAAAACTGTTATTTAATATTTAATATATAATCCAATTTATATATTAGAATATTATTATTAATTGTCCAATAATCAATGTGCTATAGATGGAATAACCCGGCCCAAAGGAATTAGGGAGTGGCCCACATGCCACTTTCTCCTAGACGACCCACAAGGCCTATCATCCAGGTATACAAAAGTCTCTCCTCTTCATTTGTAAGTGAATTTCCTATATTATCTCATAAACTCACTTAATCATTATTCAGTATTCAGTTACTGTCTTATACTCTCTCTCGTTCACCTTGCTGACTTGAGCATCGGAGGAGCCTCCCTAGACAATCCCCTAACGTTTGCGTGTGTGCAGACAAGTTCCCAGTAGAAGATTTCCAGCTCAAGGAGAAGAAGATTTAGAAGAATTCCCACTTGGGGAGAAGAAAACATAGACTTTATCAGAAACTATAACTTTGAGTGATCTGCCCTAAAAAGCAGCATCAGTTTAAAATGCGTAATATACCTGTATTATATTCGTATGTAGGAATAGTTAAAAAGTATTTCTTTTTTTCGTACACATCTTGAAGCACCACGTATCGCTTCGTACTTTTGAAGTACAATGTTCAATACACATATTATTATTATCCGTATAATACTTGTCGAATAATACTTCATTTTAATAATTTTTATATTATTTAAGTAATCTAGAAATTATCGAAAAATAATTTATAAATATTAATTAAATATTATATAACTTATAAAATGGAACATTGATAATTTTTAATGCACTAATTATTATTAAGTAATGAGTTTTAAATTTATGTCATAAATTATTAATTATATAATACAAAATTACATTAAATTATATATTTATATAGTCTAAACATTAGTATAAGTGTGATTCCTATAAAACTAATGTTAAATTATTTTCACTTCTGAATAATTGTTAGGTTGGTGGGTAACGCAAAAACGACATTAAGGTGAAATTCTTATGAAATTAATCAAAGAATAATTTTTTTATTGGATATTTTTTTAGTAAAGAAGGGGATGGTAGGAGAGAGAACACAACTTTCACATAGAAACGAATCTGGGTCAATCGCTCTAACAACACAAGCTTCTACCATTAAAACACAAGGTTGGTCCCAATATTTATTGAATATTGCATATATAGATTATATATGCATACACCGATTACCATTTCAAATGACACTGATGTTAGACTATTGTAAGTTATAACGAGACACTTATCATGGAGAAATTCACACAATATTAAGGGCAAGTCTTTTACATTTTATTACAGCAGATATCCTACCACCAAATTGAAATAAAATATATTAATTATAATAAAGTAAAAAAAAAAATCGAAAAAGTTGTTATCACAATATATTAATTATAATAAAGTAAGAAAACGGAAAAGTTGTTTGATAATTGACGCAGGCAGGGGAAGCTACAAACAAAAGCAATACGAAACTTCGCAAAGAAACGTAAATTGCAATGAAAAAGAGATGAAGCTCGAGTTTTCAATATCATTCAACTGCCTAAAAATAATAACAAAACAACTATTTATAAGATCCTACTACAATATAATTGGGGGTATTTAACAGTTTGTGGCAAATGCCACAAACTATTGCAAAGTTGGGGTATTTTGGGGAGGGAGGGGGTTATAATATTATGTGCAGGCGCCATTGCTAATGGAGCCTCTAATGCAGGTGTCAAATGCAATGGCGCCTACTGCAACATTACTTTTTTTTTCTGCCAGTCTCGGAAATTTGATTTCAAATATTAAATATATACACAATTTTCAGATAACTGAAATATGAAATATCACTGAATAGAAACCCGGTTACATAATAAAACATACAACACACAATTAAAAAAAACAAGAAATCACACATTGAAACACCAGAATAAGACACACCATTATAACATAAGTACGCGAACAACCAGAACACTGCACGACCAATCGTGGCATGAAGAATAACTTCCTTGCTCAACATTAGCTCCAAACATAGGTCGTGATGGCAAGTAGCATAGAGGGTGAGCCGACAAGTTGCTTGAAATTGTATTTTTGGCTCCGGTTTTTTAAACAGTATTTCGAGCTTGTCAAATAAAGGCTCTCCCTCCATCATATAAACATCTGGAGAAATGGTTGGATCATCCTAAAAAACAAAGAAAAGAAATGATAAATATACTTATAATGCAAAATAGTAAATAATACAACTTGCATGAACATAAAATACTTAATTTACCGAGCGCCAACTGACCCAGTCCCTATCTATTGCGTGCACGAAATTGAGTTTACGATCCCAATATATATCCGACGTACTTAATATTTTGGCGAACAAAGTATAACTAGCTGGAAGATATTTGACACGTTGATTTACCTTAGTGAACTTAAAGTTGCACTGGAATGCAAATTTTAGAATTGCCCAGGCCTCCAGAATAGCCACACTATTGTTGGCTTCACCGACTACCCAGTTGCCTTTACTCTTCTCATTTAATAGTAAATCGACGAGGAAGATTTCCGGCAATGTCCATTTTAAATTTTTTCATTGTAGAGTGTCATCATTATATGAGAGCTAGGCTTCTGTAGGGGTGGTAGAGGGGACCTGTTGAACTCATCCATGTCAACATGGAGTCAAAAGAGAAATAATATAATTTTTGTGGGGTCAGCAGAGGGGACCAGATCAAGTTGTACTTGAATGAAATTTTTAGCATGTATTTATAGGCCGTGTGAAGTATTTATAGTGGCATTTTCTGTAAATCTTTTAAAGTTATTTAGACAAGACCCAACAAGTGGTAAAGTTACTATGGAAAAGATGTATCATTGGATAAAGCTTACATCTGATAAAACCAAGGTTGCAGAAATCTCTAGGCGCCTAGGCGGCAGCCTAGAAACATCATGTTTTTCTTTTTTTTGTTCATTTTTTTGTATTTTGGCCGATTTTTGGCCGATTTATTCCGCCTAGACCGCCTAGACCACCTAGATGCCCGCCTAGACCTGATTTTTGGCCGATTGTTTGGCCGCTAGACGCCCGCCTAGGGCGCCTAGGCCGATTTTTGGCCTGACCGATTTTTCAGCCGATTTGAAGAAAATCGAATCAGCCTAGGGGCGCCTAGCGCCTAGGCGGCCGCCTAGGCCGATTTTTACAACACTGGATAAAACTACTGTAGACAAGACTAGACATGTGCATAAAGCATACATCTGATAAAGCTACTGTAGACAAGACCAAACATGTGTTTAAAGCTCACATCTGATAAAGTTGTTGTAGACAAGACCATTACATCTGATAAAGTAGGGCTGACAAGACGCATCAATGCAAAGCTAATAAAGGTATGTTAGGTAAATGTTTAATAATAAATGTGATAAAATGATCCAGACAATACAAAATAAGACTTAATAAAATTGCCTAATATCATACATTAGTCATTATAATGAAAATAAGTTGATTCATTATTTGTTTTACAATAAGATCCCAGAATAACTCTAAACTATATGTCACCCAATGCCACACCTAGGCGCTATAGAGGGCGACCGATACCTGTAAATTTATCAAGATTTTCAAAAACAGAGAATCTCTGAGTCTATATCACTGTGGAGGACGATCGGTACCAGAGTCTTTGCAAAAATTGTGTTTTTCTCTCTATTTTCATAGAAACTGCTCTCTATCCATGGCAGTCGGTCGCCATGGTACAACGAATGGTCGATATACATATAGATCGATCACCCTTGATAGCAACCTATGCCAAATCTTGATCAAACGGTTTAAACGTTCGAATTTTAGACATAGTGAATGTTCGCTATACTTGTTTCAGCAAATTCTATTTGTTGCAGCAACACTTATCAGCAAGATTTACTTTATCAATTATTATCCATGTTTTTAGATCTTTTGATCCTCTTTTGCAGAAAACTTTCAATATGGCGGAGCCTATGTTGGAAATCAAATCTTGAAGCTTCTCTATAAATAGTTGAAGAGTTTGAAGGACAAAAAAAAACATATAATTCTACAAGACAACAAGAAAAATGCAGTAAAATTCTCAAGCCTACAGTTTCATACTCTTGTTGTAATAGCTTAAGTTCTTGCACTTTCACATCTTGCTATAAGGCTTTCTTTCTTGATTGCACTTGCATATTCAAAGTTGTATACATTCATTTGAAGTGTAATCTTGATTGATCAAAATCATCCAGAACAAGAATAACTTGTTAAGTGTTCTTTTGGTGAGAACGCACTTGGTTAATTAAACTAGGTGTTGAAGAGTTTGGTGCTCTTCAAGGTGGTTGATGTACTAAGAGTTTGGTGCTATTTTAGTTGAGTTGTAATCGTTTGATATAGATTAATAAATTTTCTTTTCGAAATCCATTTGGATATACCCGTTGGGATTAGATTAAGCTCTAGGTGAGTGGAACCACTATAAATCACTGTGTTCATTCTTTTTACTATCTCTAGTATTCTTAAAAAAATTTACATATTAGAAAAAGAGAAAGAAAATCTGAAAAATCGAGAAAATCTGTTCACCACCTCTCTAGATTTTCGTAACCACTTGGACTAATAAGTGGTATCAAAGCCAAACTCTTTGGCAAGCTTATTTTCATCTTCGTGCGTAAAGATGAAGATCCACGACTGCGAACGAGAGCTATCCTCCAACTGGTGCTTCATCCAACAAGCCGCTTTTTTTTACTCCAACAATTATGTATTTTGGAAAGATAGAACAAATTGTTTCTTACAAGGTTGTGGATTTGATATTTGGAACGCGGTCATTGAGGAATTGCTAAACTAACCAAGAAATTAGAAGATGGAATACTAGCTCCCAAGAATCTCAAAGAATTCGATGACTAAGACAAGTAATCATTCTCCTTAAACGGTAAGGCCTTAAGTATCTTGTATTGTTCTCTCACTGCTACATAGTAGAACCATATTAGGGGAATAAGATCCACACACGAAGTGTGGACAAAATTGAAAACCATCTATGAAGGAACCAAGAAGGTGAAACAAGTTTGAAAAACTATGCTAATCAAGGATTTCGAAAATTTCAGTATGTTTGAAGGTGAAAGCATTTCAAAGATGGTGGAAAGGCTTGACAATATTGTCAATCCTTTATTGGCACTCGAAAAAATTATTTCCGAAGAAGACAAGGTGACTAAAGTCTTGAATGCTCTTCCCAATACTTGGTCTGACAAAGTCACGGCTATCACGGAAGCTCAAAATCTTGAAACACTCAAGTTTGATGAGCTTATTGGAAATCTTCTCATTTATGAAGTCTATCTTAGAGAAAGGAAAAATTACAAACCATCCACTTCTCAACCGAGTGTACAATCTAATCCAAGGGGTCTTACCTCAAGTTCCAATATTGTCTATTATCCTAGTGATGAAGAGGACAAGGAAACGACCGTTCTTGTGAGAAAATTTGCCAAGTTTGTAAATAAAAATAAGGCAAGAAAGGGAAGAGACGTACTTTAAATACAGAAAACATGGACAATTTGTTGCCGATTGTCCAAAAATGAAGGAAGGAGAACAAAAGAAGAAAAAGTTCTTGCAAAATAGAAGGCCTTAAGTGCAGATGCTAAAACGTGGAATGAACTTCTTGCAACATCCGACGATGAGGAAATTGAACAAGGTCTTATGTCCATCGACGATGAAACCAATGAGGTGCGATCTAACACTTCTTCTTCTTTAATTGATGAATTACAAAAAGATTATGATTATTTACAAAATGAGTTTAAAGATACGATTGTTAAATACAAGAGCTTGAAAATGATTTTAAGAACTTGAAAATAGAAAAGGATAATTTATTTTCTTCTTATGAATCTCTTGATTATGCTCATAATATTACTCTTGCTAAAGTTAAAAGTCTTGATTCCAAAAAAGCATTGCTCACAAAAGAATTAGAAAGTTTAAAAAGAGATATGCAACGTTTTAGCTTAAGTACCGATAAGGTTACTAAAATTCTTGGTGCACAAAGAAGTGAGCATTCAAAATTAGGACTTGGTTATAAACTTTTTCAAACCGATCTCAAGAAAAAAAACCAAGCTCCATTTTTTACACGTGCTAGTAGTCCTAAAATTATTACACGTTTTTATTAAGGCAAAAATGGTCATTTTATAAGCACTTGTAGAGTTAAAAATAGTATTACTCATTTTTGGAGACCCAAAAGTCTCAATGCTAACACTCATGTACCCCAACACTCTAGAGCACCTAAAAATAAATTTATTTTAGTTACTCGGGGCAATTATAGTCAAAGAAGATTCCAAATGGCTCATGGACATCGGATGTTCGCGTCATATGATTGGAAAGGAACATCTCTTTATCAGCATCAAGCTACAAGAGAGATGAATGGTTATGTTTAGAAAGAGCAAAGGCAAAATTCTTGGCAATGGAGACGTTGGTAGTTCTTCTTTCTCTCTTAATGATGTTTTATTAGTAGATAGGCTTAAGTTCAATTTGATAAGTATAAGACAACTTTGTGATTTAAATTTTGATGTACTTTTTAATAAAAAAAATGCTTGTTCACAAAAATGATAAAATTATTGGTGAAGCTAGTATAAAAGGCAATCTTTACAAGATTTGCACAAGTGATTTGGTTAGTCAAAATATTTCTTGTCTTGTCGCTAGCAATAATTGAACTAGTTTATGGCATAGGTGAGTTGGATATGTTGGATACAAAAATTTACAAAATATTTCCAAAAATCAACATGTCAAAGGACTATCCAAATTAGTTTTTGAAAATCTTGGCTTATGTGACACTTGTTAAAAGAACAAATTAGTTAAAAGTAGTTTCAAGCCCAAAGATGAAATTTCCACAATCAAGCCTCTATAATTTCTTCATCTTGATTTGTATAGGGACATTGTCACGACAAACCTAAATGGAAAATATTGTACATTCGTTATTGTCGATGACTTCTCGATATATAATTGGGTTATTTTTCTTGCTAATAAAAATGATGTCGCTTATGAGTTTGTTAAGTTATGTAGACTTATAGAAAATGAAAAATAGGATACTATCAAATCTGTAGGAAGTTATTGTGGTGGTGAATTTATAGTTCTATGTGAAACCAAATGATATATTCATAATTTTTCGGTGAATTTATAGTTCTATGTGAAACCAAATGATATATTCATAATTTTTCGGCTCCTAGAACTCCTCAACAAAATGGTGTAGCCGAAAGAAAAAACCGAACTCTACAAGAAATGTACCAATCAATGCTCAACATATTTTTACTTCCAAAATATTTTTGGGTCGAAGCCGTTAACACCGCTTGCTATGTGGTAAACCGACTATATGTTAGACCAAAGTTGAACAAAACTCTATATGAGCTTAGGAAAGGAAGAACAACAAATATTAACTAGTTCAACATATTTGGTTGCAAATGTCTCATCTTAAGCACCAAAGATCATTTGGACAAGCTTGACCCCAAGGCCGATGAAGGGATTTTATGGGATACTCGACCAAAAACAAAGCATATCAAGTATACAACAAAACAAGCTAGGTAGTCGAAGAATTTATACACGTCAAATTCAATAAAGCCTCCGATGTCAATAAATCCTAAGTGAAGATAGTGATGATGAAGAACCAACTGTTCCATACATCACTCAAAATGACCAACTCTCTTCTTCAACAAATGTTCAACAAGAAGAAAAGGGTGACACATCAAATATTCTTGTGGAATTAAAATTCAAAGACGATCATCCTAAAGATCTTATTATTGGGGATCCACTTGAAAAGGTCATAATAAGAAGAAAATTTGCCGAAAAAAGATCTAATTTCTCAAAAAAGCCTAAACATGCTAATGAGGCAATTCAAGATGAAGATTGGTTCATAGAAATGCAGAAAAAGCTAAAACAATATGAAAAATGAAGTTTGGGAACTTGTGCCTCGTCCTCCATCTCAAGCCATCATCGGAACAAAATGGATGTTTCAAAAAATAAGTTGGATGATCAAGACAACATCATTCCAAATAAAGCAAGGTTAGTAGCTCAAGGTTATGGTCAAGAAGGAGGTATTAATTAAGATGAAACTTTTGCACTCGTAGCACGTTTAAAAGCTATTAGTATCTTGCTTATTCTTGCTCCAAAAATTTTGAACTTTACCAAATGGATATCAAATCCGCTTTACAAAATGGTTTTATTGAATATGAAGTGTACGCCAAACAAATATCGAGGTATGATTGGTAGTTTATTTTACTTAACCGCTAGTAGACCTGATATTCTTCATGTCATATGCTTATATGCTCGATTTCAAAGTAATCCCAAAGAATCTCATTTAAGTACCATGTTTCAATATCTAAAGGCACTATTTCATATGGTTTGTTTTATCCGAAAAATAAAAGTTTTTCTTTAAAAGGCTATAGTGACTCGGATTATGCCGCAAGCATTGATGATCATATAATCACATCTGACTCATGTCAATTTTTAGGTGATTGCCTTGTCTCTTAGTTTTCTAAAAAGTAAAATTGTGTCTTTATCAACATCCGAAGCCGAATATATTTACGTGGCTTTTTGTTGTACACAATTATTATGGATGAAACAAACTTTGGCCGATTGCACAATTCATTTTGAGAATGTTCCTATTTTTGTTATAATACTTCCGCCAGTAATATTTCTCAAAATCCGATTCATCACAATTGAACCAAACATATTGAGGCTCGACATCACTTCTTAAAGGATTGCATTTTAAAATAAAAAAATTGAGATGTGTTTTGTTCCGTCTCAAGATTAACTCGCAGATATTCTTACAAAATATTTACCCTCTGAGTCTTTTAACTCCATTCGAGCTCGTTTAGGCTTAATGCATATTGAATAAAGTCTATATTTACATTTTGAGTACTTTATCCTTATTAGAAAAGTTTTAGGGTGAAAAATCTATTTTTCAAAACTTCAAAAAACAAGATAGGATTTTTCTCTGGAATAGGCACATGTCGCTATGTCCAGGGACCAATCACCCTATACAACGACTGGTCGCTATAAATGCAGAATTCTCTTACAAAACAATTTGTCTCGAATCTTTTACAGAAAAATTCATCTTCTTCTTTAAACCCTAAAGTGCGAAAACCATCCCCAAATTTCAATCTCCTTTTATATTTCACCAAATTTCATGATTCTTGTTTCTAATCTCCTCTATTTCTTGAGAATCTCACATATATGACACCTCCAAAGAATTTTACCGGTTCATCTCCTCCCTAAAAGCAAAAAAGACCTGGAGAGAGTTCATCTTCAAATCGCTAATTCGTACTGTACCAACTTGAAATTTGTGCAACACGATGTGAGATGGCTCATAGGAAACCTATTAATGTCAATCCCTTACTTTCCCGGGCTCAAATTGCCACACTCGGAGCAACCATTACGAAGGACAGTGTAAAATGGTCCAAAAGTAAGAAATCTCTTCTATCCAGTTAGGAAACTTATCGTATATATTTTGATGATGCTTATAAAAATTACAATTAGAAAGTTGGCACCCCAAATTCTGTATGTTATTTCAACTTGTAATAGTTAGAATATTAGCTGAGTCGTCAAGCTGCCAAGTTGAAGATGTTGAAGACTTGCTGAAGAAGTTCATGAAAGATCCAGCTGAGTCGCAATTGAGTGATCAAGAAGTGCTTCAATCAAGTATATCAGTTGTGTCGTTCAGAAAACTTACTGCAGAGTCATCCAAGGAATGAAGGAGAAAACTCAAGTTATGGGGTAAAGCAGTTGAATGACTTAGAGAAAGCTGAAAAAGTCTGTTGTGAAGAAAGTCAAAGACTTACCTGTTTTGGTAAAGAGACAAACCTGCAACCTTAAAAGTTCCCTTGCTGAAAGAGTGCAAGTAGCAGGAACCAATAGAACACTTGCAGAACTCTGGTACATTTCAGACGCCTGCAGCAAGTTAATACAAATGTTGGGTCAACATCAAATGCTGCAAGAACAAGACAAGCCAACGAACA
Organism: Rehmannia glutinosa; assembly: GCA_016081115.2. Classification (NCBI taxonomy): domain Eukaryota; kingdom Viridiplantae; phylum Streptophyta; class Magnoliopsida; order Lamiales; family Orobanchaceae; genus Rehmannia; species Rehmannia glutinosa. The sequence goes on along the minus strand of CM071927.1, from coordinate 74,801,582 downwards.
AGAAGTGAATTTTGAATTTGACTATCTCTTCAATGGACAAATTTTAAACTCTCACTATAAAAGGCTGAGAAATTTTCAGAGAAAAAAACATGACTCATTAGGGAGGAAAAATTCAACACAAGCAATCGAGAAAAAATCTGCAATACTCTTTCAAGCAAAATTCCTATATTCTCAGGCCTAAACTCGAAGTGATTTTATCCAACACATTCCTTTGAAAGATAGAAGTCATACTTCAAAGTTGAAGAGGAAACCTGTTTTCAAGAACAAAGGGGTTTGTTCTTCCAAGAAGTGAAGGAAGTTCGGTGAGGTTCTAGTTCGAACCTGATTCAAATCCGATGGAAGGCTAAATGAACAAGTCCAAATGATTTGAAGAGCTGAAGTAGTGAGGCAGTTGCCTTGCGAAGAGCTGAGTCCCATGTGAAGCTAGATGTGGGATCAAGGCTTGCTCGTACTATTTGTACTTTTGTAACAAACCAATGCATTAGTGAATTTCTCCTGGAGTAAAAGAAGAGTGGAGTAGAGGAATTATCCCATCCTCGAACCACTGTAAATATTTCTGTCATTTAATATTCAACACTTTAATTTCTGTAATTTATTTACTTGTTCAATATATTTTCTATCCAAATGATAATAACAAGATTCAAAATAAGTGTTGACAACCAAACTTTAAAATGGGTGTAAACGTTTCCGCTGTAAAAACCAATAAAACTGAATTTATAAAAAGCTAAATTCACTCAGCTGAGTTACTCTATCAACAGCTCTCTCAGAGTCTATTAAATGGTTAACTCTCCCACTGAAGTTTGACCCAATTGTCTCTCAAGAGACTTAGTTGTTTTCTTGTGATAAACTCTAATTAGTATTTAAAATCGAAAAATTAGTTAAGTTTATTCAATCCCCCCTCTTCTAGACTTAAGTCACACCGCTTGGGACCTACATATACGTTGCTTCGAGTGGTTCAAATTCTTCGTTGTTTATTGATAAGTATGCCGAATATTTTTATAAGGAATCGAATATATGGAATAAACAAATTGGTCGGACTAAAATTTGCCGATTTGGGACATTTTTGAATGATTTCCCTACTATTTGTGAGCTTTTTGAAAGCCTATGTTAGATGTATTTTTTGGGACCACCCTTTTATTATGTATGATGATGAGGTAATTAAGTATTTTTATGCGAATATGTGGATTGAATTTGATGATGTTCATAAGTCAGTGGCTATAGATTTGTTTGTAAAACGACGTCATTTTCGGTGGACTCCTAATGATATTTGTCAATTACTTGGTGTGAGAGAAGGAGTCTGCGATTATATTTCATGTATTCGTTGGGATAAAAAGAAGTTAGGCGTCTTTTTAGAGGAAGTGAAAACCTTTTTAGGAGTTATGTCGGAGTTTACTACACAATATATGATGGATGATCTTCGTATTGTTTCTTTAATTATGCCTTATTGTGTTTGTAGGAAATCCATCAAATTATCAAGTAAGATAGGTTATTTTGACTTACAAAATGAAAAGGGGCGAATTGGTGAATTATGGGGCCATTTTTATCCAATGCTTGATAGATGTTATTACTTTGGGCTCCAAGCAATTTGCATTCAGTAATTTGATTTGAAAGTTGCCTCTCCAATCCGGTCTTCCGCCTGCCGAGCTCAACACCGAGGTCATTATAAATGACTTTGATAATCACAATATTAAATGATTCGGATGTGTAGGAATATGCAAAAATGTCCTACTAAGTTGGCAAAAGGTCGTGCTAGAGCCTCTACTAGTTCCAGATGATATTTTTGACGATATTAAGATAGAAGATTTAGCAGCGAGAGGGTATCATAGTGCTCCGGAGGATAATATTAGCACTAATGATCATGATGGGGATGAGAGTCCATATGGGTATGATGAGAAGATTGGTGAACTCAATGAAAGATTTCAAGAGGACTATCCCGAGCTTAAGAGAGGCTATGAGGAACTTAAAACAGAAAATAGCAAGCTTAGGAAATAAGTTGGAAAGCTATAGAAGTTCATTAAAGATCTCCTACCCACCGCTTGATTCTCCTCAGACGAGGATTGATATTTATTTTATTTTCTATCATTTTTGAACTCATATTCAGTTGTTTCCATTTTTGGATATTGAACGTAATTCATAGATTATGCGCTTCTTTAATATATATTTATATATATGCTCTTCTTTAATTTTCTCTCATGCTAATGTTCTTTTTGATAATTTCAAAGGGAGAGAAAGAATGCATGCATGATCTAAGAAGCTCAATGGTATAATTGCTTGAGCTAAAAAGCTCAAATGGTATAAGCTTTGGTAAACTTAGGTAAAAGTGTATCAGCTAAAAACTTATTGGTATAAGCTGTAAGTTGATGAGTTTTGCTATCTTGATATATGTTGAGCATTGTGTAAATTGTTTTTTGCTATTTGACTAACATTGACAGGGGGAGCTTTTGAGTGTTTGAACTTTTGAGTATTTGAGCTTTTAAATAGCAAAGCTTGACAAACTATAAATTATGAAGCTTTTCATACCTTGCCTAATGCATATTATTTACTTGGCTTGAAAAACTTTTGCTCCTTAATTTGTTTATGTCTTATAATCACTTAATTATATTGCTTGGAGAAGTGTTTCTTAACATGTGGATATATTACACTTTTGTTGACCGGAAAACTCTTTTCTAAAAGTCTCCCTTTCAAAAAAATATTTTGGGTTGAAATCATCAAAAAGGGGGAGTTTGTTAGAACAAAGTTATTTTTTATTTTTTGATGATTTAATATATTTGATTATAAACCAAAACAATATTTTCAAAAGCAGTCAAAATACTTCAAAGTATCAGTGTATTTTATCTTAAGTTTATGAAGAATTATTGAACACTATTTTTGTCAAAATTCAGAAAATTCTCTGTATTAAAGACGATCGGTCGCTATAGAGGGCGACCGGTACCTGAAAGATTTTCAAAGTTTTCAAAAAACAGAGAACTCCCTACATGAGGGCGACCGGTACCTGTAAGTTTGTCAAGATATTCGAAAGCAGTCTAGAACCAAATTGTGAATGTTTCAATTTCTATCCATCATCTGGTTCTTCTGTTCAAATACATCTTCGCTGCAACTTGAATTTTTTGGAGTGAAATCAGCAGCTTGATTTACTCTGCTACAAGATTTATTTGTCTATAACATTAATTCTGAGGCTTTACAACTTGTTTTCGATTCAAATTTTCCTTTAAACTCGCTTAGATCACCTCAGATAGTTGAGGATTTTGAAAGAATTCTCTACATGTTCTTGATTTCTTGTATTTTTATTTTGGTATGTAGGAATTATTAAAAAAAACTCTATTCATAGGTGTAGAATGGGAGTTCTTGCCATAATTACCAGATGAGATGACGTGATTTGATTAGCTACCATGATTTGTCTTGCCATAGTCACAAGATTGTGTTTTGATTTGATTTAATTTGACTTGATATTTACCAAAATATCGGTAAATTACTTTCTTATTTGGAAGAACTTATCTTTATTAATTGTTAAGGTAGAAGATTTTGATATTTAACAATGTTTCACAGTAAATTTAGGTATCTATAAATGTCCTCTTACGATTTATTCATGAACAATATATCTCGGAATGAATGAATCGCGAAATCATTTCACTTAGGACCAATTTGAAGTACATAGATATTTTATACTCTTATCAAGGAATTCTTCATTTGACCATGAGCCTTGTAACTCAAGTAGTATCTCTCTGTTGTTTACTGTGTTTGGTTTTCTCGAGAATTAGACAGAATAATGGGACAAAATTTGATGTCTAGGATAGTATTGAATATTATCTCCGCAAGACGAAATTTCCCTGTATAAAAGTGATAACGGTTCAGGCAATCGTCTATAAGATACAATGACTTTCCAGTTCGACTTAGCAACACTTGCAAAGGTCGAACTTACTATCAACTTTAACGTGTTTTAGAACTTTTGAAATACATAATTTTTTTATAGATAATATGCTAGAAATACAGATTGAATTGGGATGATTCTGAACATCCTAGGGGTCTGTTATATAAAAATCTGGATGTCCTTTTAGAACAGGTGCATCCTTTGGCCTAGATAGATCTGGAATGTTAGATCGTGCCTTCTGATCAATAACCACAATTTGATGGTCCAGATCGCACCTCTTCTGAAGGTCCACAACCTTCTGCATGCACCCCTGCACACCGAACATATGCGTCCACTCAGTGCCCATGTTCTTGCCACACGGCGCCTTCTAGACAATTCTGCCAAGTCACTCCACGCTAGCTGCCTTAGAGATGGCAATGGGTAGGATTCATATAGGATTCTATATCTTCCATCTCCATCCCCATTTATTATATTGATACCCATCCCCATACCCACATCCATCGGGCATTCCATTTTCATACCCATCCCCATATCCACCGGAGGATCGGGTACTCATACTCTACTACTACTTACAATTGTATTTTTTTAAATTTGAGTTATTTCAACGAAGTTATAGATATTTACTAAATTCTTAAGAGAACAATAAGGAAAAAAGAATAAAGATAAGAATTAATGAACTAAATATTTTTAAGAAAATAACAAAATATTAGAAAAGACACAACACATGGATTAGTAGATTTTGGTTGGAATTTGAGAAAAAACATTTTTTTAAAAATATACATAAATAAATAGATTTTGTATAAATAAAAAACATATATATATATATATGTAGAAAATTATGAATATATATATATATATATATATTATAATATTATTTAATCATGTATCAGATAGGGTATGGGTAGGATGTACCTAGACCCACCTCCATACACATACCCAAAAATCCTCATACCCATGTACCTATTTATTTGATCGGGTACAAAAATATTATCCATACACTCCTCCATTAGGTCAGATATCGAATCTTCCATCGGGTTTAGAGGAAATTGCCATCCCTAAGTTGCCTGCCATGTCACCGAGCCACTTGACCGAGCCCTGGTTTGATTTTTCAAAACTTTAAGGTTCCTCAAAGTTCTTCACGATGATGCGTACGTGCGAAGTACAAAGAGCGCCTCTAAAGCACCCAATACGACTAAGTGCGACGTGCGCAGGCCCGACTCTGGCTCGGATGGTGCTCCGCACCGTCCTCGATGCTATTTGAGCTAGCCAAAGGCTAGTCAAAATTGACTTGGTCAACTAGAGTGTGTACAATAAGGAGCTCCGCATGATTACTCCTTATTACTATTGGTGAAGCTCTATATAAACAAGTCAAGCATTTAATATGCTTTCCATGTGGGATATGCCTTTTCATATTCCCACCATTTTATTTTTCAATATATAAAAGGCATTTAAGTGTATACTCGTATCTAGGAGTCTTCATTTGAATTTGAATTTGAAGATAGTTTATACTCGTATCAAGGAGTCTTGAGTGGAACCTGAATTTGTAGATATTTTATGCTCGTAGCAAAGAGTATTGTGCAATTTAGACTCATGCATAATAAAACCTCATTTGATTTGTTGATATTTTATACTCGTGTCAAGGAATATTGTAGACACTTTAGAGAATTAGGTAGTTTATCTGCATATCTAGGAGCATTTGAAGAGTTTGGTTTAATTTTAGATAGTTTTATCTCGTATCTAAGAGCACTTGAAGAGACTTTGATTTGGATATTTTAGATTGTTTATGTGAGTAGTCGAGAGCCTCTTGTACAGGAGCTTTCATTGCCACATATTTTTAGTGTCAACTTTCTTTGCACCATTCTCAGCTTCTTCATCGTCATCGTCGTCGATATCATTGGGATATTATCGCTCATCAAGATTCATACTTAGCTCGATGGCATGAGCATGGATTGCTAGTTCTTCAAAAAAATTCGGTTTGATCCATAAACTATATAACTGAGACTCCAATGCCTTCACTGGATGCACATTTCTATTGCTGAAAACCTCTAATAATCAGTATTTACAGTTAATGCTTAAGTTTCTCCAGCGACTGATATAATCAATGATAGACTCTTCTTTCCAGTGGTGTGAATTTGTGAGTTTAATCATACCAATTGTCCTTCTAGTGCTATAAAATCGATTCAGAAGCTCTTGTTCCATTTATTCGCAACTATCAATTGAGTTTGCTTTCAAATCAGTGTACCAATCAAATGCGTACCCTTCCTAGGATTAAGCAAATTATTGCTTCACCAAGTAGTCTCCATATGTCCAAGCATCGTTGCACGTCTCAATAAAATGACCACATGCTGCTTTGAGTTGCCTTTGCTATTAAATTGTTGAAATTTCGGGGTTAATCGTCAATCGTATCTTCAAATTATCAATTCTTGAAGTGTATAGCTTTACGTGTATAATCACATTGTATTGGTAAATTAGATAAAATAATATGAAAAATTAATGTAATTTAGACAAAGTCCGCAGTTTTAGTATACCTTACATCATAAAAAAAATTTAAAAAAAGAAATTTTATCTCAAACATCAATTACTTGATGAAAGTTATGTCATAAGGTTAGTATATAAAGTTTAAGGGTACGTATTGTATTCATAGACAAATTTGTTAATTTTAGCTCATCACTATACTTTGAAGTAATTTAAGAAAACAGAAATAAAGTTCTTATCAATCTACTTCTCACACACACAAAAAAAATAAAGTTTTAGAATCCTTTGAGATGTTAGTTTTACTATTCTACAGTAAGTAATGGGAAAATGATATAAGAAATAGTAAGCCATTAAGAATTCAACGAGTTCTTTTATTTCAATAGTTACAGGACTAATATAGCAACACCCCTATAGATGCAGGACTAACTTTGCATTTTTCCCTCTTATTATGGTCACATGTATAAAAATTACTGTATAAATTTCCAAGCATAAGTTGTGGGTTGATATAAGACAAATGATAACTGTTAAAAAAACATATCACAATTGTCCGTGCGGTAGAATAAGATACGAAACACAATTTCAGAAGGCAAAAACTTGTGAAATACAGTCGCACGGTGCGACGGGTGATACTTTTAGTGTAAAAAATGATACTTTTGGTGTAAAAGATACTAAAAGTATCACATTTTATACTAAAAGTATCACTTTTTACCCTAAAAGTGTAATCCGTCGAACCATGCGACCATCTTACAAAAGACTTACTCATTTCAGAATAGATGATCCCATCTGATTAAATATATAATAAATATCTCCTAAAAAATATATAAAAATATATATATATATATATATATATAATAACTATGAGCTTATCTAACTTATCAATAATCCAATTTTCATAATCTTCGGTAATTATTAAATTTCTCATTAATTTATAATAATGTCAATACATCATACGAACACTCTGTCGGATTCACATACTTTATTGAGGATCTTAAATTTTATATCACTAGAAAAAACAAGCATGAGAATATCAAAATATTATTAAAAAAATATATTTTGAAAGGGGAAAAGTAGACTAATTTTTTCAGTAAGTACCATTGAGGTTATTAGTCAGTGAATTATCTATTAGATTTTGTATTTGAATAATTAATAATTATCTCATATTTAATAAAATGAAATAATCATTTAATTATTATTTAATTTTATTTGCCAAAGTGTAGCATTTGGAGGACCATACCATACCCTATACCTATTTCCATATAATTAATTGGTAATATCAGGAAAGAAAAAAACACTAAAATAATGAAAATTCCCACATATTCTAACCATGGTTAACTAGTGTTAGGTGGGTTTTGACCAGTCTGGTTTGGTAGGCGTTTTTGTATTGCTTCCTCAGCTCCCTCCCCCTTCCTCTCTCTCCTCTCCTTTCTCTCTCTACCCTCCATATAAACTCCACATATTTTCCTCTCTCATTCCGTAGAAGTCAGAGTCTCTCCAAACTTACCAACGCTCTCTCAACAAAGTTCATCAAAACCTTCACGCAAACACCCAAATTCACAAAGAGGGAGAGACTCTGATCAACAACACGCAGCGAATTATTTTTTGTTTAATTGATTCATAATCCACTGGTTTTTTTTTTTTGGGGAAACAGCTCGGACGCAGTTCAATACTCATGGAGCCCACTTCTGAGAAGCTTTCGCCGTTCGATTTGATGACTGCGATCTTGAAAGGAGTAAAAATCGACAATTCGAATGGGTCTGCGGAGGCGGCGCCGCCGGCTGTGGTGGCGTTGCTGATAGAGAACAAGGACCTCATGATGATGATAGCCACCTCTGCCGCGGTGCTCATAGGCTATCTTCTGTTCATGTCATGGCGGCGGGCAGCCAGATCGGCGAAAAAGAAAGTGGTGGAGCTGCCGAAGCTGGCCGTCCCCAAGGCGGCGGCGGAGCCGGAGGAAGTGGATGATGGGAAGAAGAAAGTTACCATATTTTTTGGGACACAGACAGGCACTGCTGAAGGCTTTGCTAAGGTATAAAAAAAAAAAAAAAGTGTTTTTACCTTTTATTGAAAAGAAAAAAAAAGGAAAAATTAAATAACATTGGAATTATCCCATAAGAAAGGTGGATCCCTGGAATTTCAAGTAAAGTTGATAAGGATATCTCTTGAATTATAAGATTCATGGTAGTTGTTGAATCTAAAATTTGAATAACAAGAATGCTCTTGTTAATCATTGGAGACAAGTTGAAATATTCGTTTTTGACTGGCCGGCATCTTTTAGTAATGATTAATCCTTTTTTTTATATATATATTTTAGATTTCGTTTGTTAAGTCAATAATTGATTTTCTTGCTGTTATAGGCACTGGCTGAGGAAGCTAAAGCTAGATATCAGCAGGCCAAATTCAAAGTGGTTGACTTGGTAAGTTTTTATTTTGTTTTTTTCTGTTTTTGGACATTCAATTTGCTGATTTACTTGTTCTGGTGTTCTAAATTGTATTTCTGATCTGCTATAGGATGATTACGCGGCCGATGATGAAGAGTATGAGGAGAAGATGAAGAAGGAGACTTTGGCATTCTTCTTCTTGGCCACGTAGGCTCCTTTATTTTTAAATACTATTTTTTTCTTAATTTACTAAATAAATACCTCTTTCGCTAACGGGTGAAAATATTTATGTACATGTGCAATTGCCAGATCATATGTTAAACTAATAATTTTCTGTCCTTGTAATTTATTGAGTTGGTTGAGGGTTGGTTGTTTACAGATATGGAGATGGTGAGCCTACCGACAATGCGGCGAGGTTCTACAAATGGTTTACAGAGGTAAAATAAAAAATAAAAAATAAATAGTAATTTAGTTTTCTTGGATTTCTCACCAGGTTGGGATTGGAGTTAATTTTGATAAGTTTTAACTTTTGTGGTGTAGGGAAAAGAGAAAGGAGACTGGCTTAAGAATCTTCAATATGGTGTATTTGGTCTTGGGAACAGGCAATATGAGCATTTCAACAAGGTCTGTACCTTTATTATACTTTCAGATGTGCATTTTCCGGCAGGCAACCATTGTTTTATTTTTTACTTACGTGTCCGTTGTTCTGATTTTACTTGTATGGATAACAGATTGCAATAGAGGTGGATAAACTTGTCGGAGAGCAAGGTATGCTTATTTCTGAGAATTTTCTTTCATTTGGATAGTTGTTATGAAATATATTGGCCGTGCTAAATGCTTGATTATTCATATTAGAATTATTTCAGAGAATTAATTTAGCTATTTTATATGAGAAAGTGTAGTTACTTTTGTGTCGACAAATGTGGAACTTGTGATCATAATCTTTATGCTGCCATTATTTTCTTTACTCTTTTTATTCTCTTAGAAATATTGGAGAATTGTTTCGTAACATACTTTGTTGCCACATAACCAGATATAGATCGAGTAAAAACGTCCTTTATATCCCATGAACTGTTGCGTTCTTTTACAATATAAATTATCTTACATTGTGAAGTTGATGGCATTGCTATATTTGTTATGATTGACCTTTTATGGGCATGCCCTCTAATGTTATCGATTTCTTACCGGCATGCTCTAATTTCAGGTGGACAGCGGCTTGTCCCAGTGGGTCTTGGAGACGATGATCAATGCATAGAAGATGACTTTTCAGCATGGTACTAAAACCACTAATCATTACAAAAACATGGCTGAGTTTGTCCAACATTTTAACATATCAGATAATTGTTTAAAAATTTGTTTTTAATTATGTAAAACAGGCGCGAATTGGTGTGGCCTGAGTTGGATAAATTGCTTCGCGGTGATGATGATGACACTGTAGCTACTCCATACACTGCTGCAGTTTTGGAATACCGTGTTGTATTTCATGACCAACCAGACGAATCGGTTTTGGAGAACAGCTCAGCCAATGGTTATGCCAATGGCAATGCTGTTTATGATGCCCAACATCCCTACAGGTAGTTACCCTATTTTCCTTATTGGTTTTCTCTTTCTTTTTCCAATTTTCTTGTATAAGTCGTTTTTTCACCTAACAAGTGTATGTGTTTTTCCTTGAAGAGCAAATGTTGCTGTAAAGAAAGAGCTTCACACTCCTGCATCCGATCGTTCTTGCACTCACTTGGAATTCGACATATCTGGCACCGGATTAGCGTGAGTATCTACTATACATTATTACTGCCTGCGCGGTTGAAACAATAGAGGAGATCTTGTCATTTCACTTAGTTCTTCATCTTTTATATCTCAGGTACGAAACAGGGGACCATGTCGGCGTTTTCTGTGAAAATTTGATTGAAACTGTGGAGGAAGCAGAGAGGTTGCTTAATTTGCCACCACAAACATATTTCTCGATTCACACCGAGAAAGAAGATGGAACTCCACTCAGTGGAAGCGGCTTGACACCTCCATTCCCTCCTTGCACGTTAAGGACCGCATTAACTCGATATGCAGATCTTTTGGGTGCTCCCAAAAAGGTATGTTGTCATTCCTGTATAATTGCATTGTTTGTGTGGATTTTCCTTCTATGTAACTAAAAATTGAGAATCAAGTCTATCATTTTTTTTTCAGTCTGCTTTGATTGCTTTAGCGACTTATGCTTCTGACCCAAGTGAAGCTGATCGGCTCAAGCATCTTGCTTCTCCTGCTGGAAAGGTATGGATGTGTTTAAATTATGTTTTTGTACATTAAAAATTTCATCTTACTTTGATGTCCAAATTGGTTGATTGTAATATTCATATGGGATTACGTTTCTGTATTTCAGGAAGAATATGCGCAGTATGTAGTTGCAAGTCAAAGAAGCCTACTTGAGGTCATGGCTGAATTCCCATCTGCCAAGCCTCCGCTCGGTGTTTTCTTTGCGGCAGTTGCTCCACGCCTGCAGCCCAGATTTTATTCTATTTCATCCTCCCCAAAGTGAGTATATTTATCTTCCTTTCCCTTGTGCTGTTTGTTTGAGATAAATTTTTGGAGTCCAGAGTTTTTTCTTCCCAATGTCTCCATATTGGGCCATGCCTATCAGTACTCCTGCTTAAATGAGATGTTCTGAAATAAATTTTTTCCTTCCTCACTTAGTTATATTTATTGTTTCCAATTGTTTAGGATTGCACCATCAAGAATCCATGTGACTTGTGCATTAGTATATGAGAAAACACCCACAGGACGAATTCACAAAGGTGTTTGCTCGACATGGATGAAGGTACTTTTAATTTCAAATTGGAATCATAGTTATAATTTCGTGGTGATTGGTTGAGTTGGCAAAATATCATTCGTTATTGGATGGTTGAAGCTTTACAGCATTGATGAATGAATATATCGTCATACTATATACTCCACCGTTGTAACTTGAACACTTTGTTTCGTGTGTTGAGTCTCACCTTCTGCTGCTTATCAGAATGCTGTGCCCGCGGAAGACAGCCTCGATTGCTCTTCGGCACCAATTTTCGTTAGGACCTCTAACTTCAGGCTCCCTGCCGATCCTAAAGTACCAATAATAATGATTGGCCCTGGAACCGGCTTGGCTCCGTTTAGGGGTTTTCTTCAGGTTTGTTAAATAAAATCCATGTTAATAACTTTCTTGGTCCTTATTGTAATTTCTGTTTCGAGAATTATTTAAAAAAAAATGTATGTTTATATTTACAGGAAAGGTTAGCTTTGAAGGAATCTGGCGCCGAGCTTGGTCCTGCCATATTATTTTTCGGATGCAGGAACAGCAAAATGGTTAGTAATAATATACTAAGCAATTGTAAATACCTCCACGTTATTCAAATTTTGGGAAACAATTGTAAGATTTTTGAAATATCACTTGCTGCATTTTACAGGACTTCATTTATCAAGATGAGTTGAATAACTTTGTCAAAGCTGGAGTGATTTCCGAGCTCGTCCTCGCGTTTTCACGCGAGGGACCTACTAAGGAATACGTGCAGCACAAGATGGCACAGAAGGTACAATGAAACCATATCCCCAGCAGCAAAATTCAATGTCGACCTTTTAATTTTATCTTAGATATTTATGGCGTATTTAAATATATCGAAATTATATATGGTGAATAAACAGGCTTCAGATGTGTGGAATATGATCTCCGAAGGAGGCTATGTTTACGTATGCGGTGATGCCAAGGGCATGGCACGTGACGTCCACCGAACTCTCCACACCATTGTGCAAGAACAGGTTTGTATCTCGAAAAATCTCCGTTTAGATCCAAGTGCTTAATTTTTTTTTTTTTTGTGGGGTTCATTGTTTTCTTGGTGCAACTACCTTCACATCCTTTTTGTGGTTCTCAAATTACACGGAGCTTCTTGAACCCACTACATTTTTTTGTTGTCCTTCCAATGTCCATTCCTTTTTTTGTTGTTTGCTGTGAGATGCTGATGGATCATTTATTAGAAACGCCAACTTATTTTCGGGGGACCCCTTTTGGCTTTCTTCAAGTTTAGGGACAACTCCATTCCATCATTATCAAGGGACTGAAAGTGAAAATAACATTTCCTTTTAATAGCATAAAATACCCTCGAGGCCTAGTCTGATTACAAAAAAAAAAAAAAATAGCTCTCTTTCAGAATTACAAATACGCCCTTGATATTTGTTTCTATTTTCTAAATTGCACCATCAATAGGGTGTATTTGTTAAGAAAATACAAACCTTAAGGGGTATACTAATGAACTACTCGTATTTCAGGGATCCCTGGACAACTCCAAAACCGAGAGCTTCGTGAAGAATCTGCAAATGAATGGAAGGTACTTGCGTGATGTGTGGTGATAATTTCGTCTGACGGAGAAATAAAGGGTCGCGGTTTTTAAATCGCCAAAGTTTTACTTGTCGAGATCGATAATATGCAATTTATGAAGTATCATCAGAGGAGGGTAATATGCAGAGTATAATAGCTGCCTTATGTTGCCACCCCAAGCAAAGGAAGTCGAGTATTGTAATGTTAGTTCTTTGGGATTCTTTCGAAAACTAGTTTATTAAGGGATTTTTTGGTTCTTGCACTTTATACATTAAAAATATGTATGATATATACAAATAATTATTGAGACAATGTTAGGTACAGTTACTCTGTAATCTTCCTAATGAGCCGGCAAGATGGTTCTGACAAAACGCATATG